>JBBHAA010002739.1:0-353161 GCA_037953035.1 Aquarana catesbeiana
ATGGGGGGTGGGGTCACATGGGGGATGGGGTCACATGGGGGGATGGGATGGGGTCACATGGGGGGATGGGATGGGGTCACATGGGGGATGTGACCCCATCCCATCCCCCCAAGTGACCCCATCCCCCCAAGTGACCCCATCCCATCCCCCATGTGACCCCATCCCCCCATGTGACCCCATCCCCCCAAGTGACCCCATCCCCCCATGTGACTCCATCCCATCCCCCCATGTGACCCGATCCCCAAGTGACCCCATCCCCCCATGTGACTCCATCCCATCCCCCCATGTGACCCCTTCCCACCATGTGACCCCATCCCCCATGTGACCCCATCCCATCCCCCCAAGTGACCCCATCCCCCCATGTGACCCCATCCCATCCCCCCATGTAACCCCATCCCTGCATGTGACCCCATCCCCCATGTGACCCCATCCCATCCCCCCAAGTGACCCCATCCCCCCAAGTGACCCCATCCCCCAAGTGACCCCATCCCCCCATGTGACCCCTTCCCCCCATGTGACCCCATCCCATCCCCCCATGTGACCCCATCCCCCATGTGACCCCATCCCATCCCCCCATGTGACCCCCATCCCCCATGTGACCCCATCCCATCCCCCCAAGTGACCCCATCCCCCCATGTGACCCCTTCCCCCCATGTGAAACCACCCCCCATGTGACCCCATCCCCCCATGTGACCCCACCCCCCATGTGACCCCATCCCATCCCCCCATGTGACTCCACCCACCAATGTGTCCCCATCCCCCCATGTGACCCCACCCCCCATGTGACCCCATCCCTGCATGTGACCCCATCCCCATGTGATCCCATCCCATCCCCCCATGTGACCCCATCCCCTATGTGACCCCATCCCATCCCCCCATGTGACCCCATCCCCCCATATGACCCCATCCCCATGTGACCCCATCCCTGCATGTGACCCCATCCCCCATGTGACCCCACCCCATCCCCCATGTGACCCCATCCCCCATGTGACCCCATCCCTGCATGTGACCCCTTCCCCCCATATGACCCCACCCCCCATGTGACCCCATCCCCCCATGTGACCCCATCCCATCCCCCCATGTGACCCCATCCCCCATGTGACCCCATCCCATCCCCCCATGTGACCCCATCCCCCATGTGACCCCATCCCCCATGTGACCCCATCCCCCCATGTTACTCCATCCCATCCCCCCATGTGACCCCATCCCCCATGTGACCCCATCCCATCCCCCATGTGACCCCATCCCATCCCCCCATGTGACCTCATCCCCCATGTGACCTCATCCCATCCCCCCATGTGACCCCATCACTTCCCCCCATGTGACCCCATCCCCCCATGTGACCCCATCCCCCATGTGACCCCATCCCATCCCCCATGTGACCCCACCCCCCATGTGACCCCATCCCATCCCCCCATGTGACCCCACCCCCCATGTGACCCCATCCCATCCCCCTATATGACCCCACCCCCCATGTGACCCCATCCCATCCCCCATGTGACCCCATCCCCCCATGTGACTCCATCCTATCCCCCCATGTGACCCCATCCCCCATGTGACCCCATCCCATCCCCCATGTGACCCCATCCCATCCCCCCATGTGACCCCATCACTTCCCCCCATGTGACCCCATCCCCCCATGTGACCCCATCCCCCATGTGACCCCATCCCCATGTGACCCCATCCCATCCCCCCATGTGACCCCATCCCCCATGTGACCCCATCCCATCCCCCCATGTGACCCCATCCCCCATGTGACCCCATCCCATCCCCCCATGTGACCCCATCCCCCATGTGACCTCATCCCCCATGTGACCCCATCCCCCATGTGACCACATCCCATCCCCCCATGTGACCCCATCCCATCCCCCCATGTGACCCCATCCCCCATGTGACCCCATCCCCCCATGTGACCCCATCCCGCATGTGACCCCATCCCCCATGTGACCACATCCCATCCCCCCATGTGACCCCATCCCCCATGTGACCCCATCCCCCCATGTGACCCCATCCCCCATGTGACCCCATCCCATCCCCCATGTGACCCCATCCCCCACGTGACCCCATCCCATCCCCCCCATGTGACCCCATCCCCCATGTGACCCCATCCCCCCATGTGACCCCATCCCCCATGTGACCCCATCCCATCCCCCCATGTGACCCCATCCCCCATGTGACCCCATCCCATCCCCCCAAGTGACCCCATCCCCCCAAGTGACCCCATCCCATCCCCCATGTGACCCCATCCCCCCAAGTGACCCCACCCCCCATGTGACTCCATCCCATCCCCCATGTGACCCCATCCCCCCAAGTGACCCCATCCCCCATGTGACTCCATCCCATCCCCCCATGTGACCCCTTCCCACCATGTGACCCCATCCCCCCAAGTGACCCCACCCCCCATGTGACTCCATCCCATCCCCCATGTGACCCCATCCCCCATGTGACCCCATCCCATCCCCCCAAGTGACCCCATCCCCCATGTGACCCCATCCCCCATGTGACCCCATCCCATCCCCCCAAGTGACCCCATCCCCCCATGTGACCCCATCCCCCATGTGACCCCATCCCATCCCCCCATGTGACCCCATCCCCCATGTGACCCCATCCCATCCCCCATGTGACCCCATCCCCCCATGTGACCCCACCCCCCATGTGACCCCATCCCCCCATGTGACCCCACCCCCCATGTGACCCCACCCCATCCCCCCATGTGACCCCATCTTATCCCCCATGTGACCCCATCCCATCCCCCCATGTGACTCCACCCACCAATGTGTCCCCATCCCCCCATGTGACCCCATCCCATCCCCCATGTGACCCCATCCCTGCATGTGACCCCATCCCCATGTGACCCCATCCCATCCCCCCAAGTGACCCCATCCCCCCATGTGACCCCATCCCCCATGTGACCCCATCACATCCCCCCAAGTGACCCCATTTCACCAAGTGACCCCATCCCCCCAAGTGACCCCATCCCCCCATGTGACCCCTTCCCCCCATGTGACCCCATCCCATCCCCCCATGTGACCCCATCCCCCATGTGACCCCATCCCATCCCCCCATGTGACCCCATCCCCCATGTGACCCCATCCCCCCATGTGACCCCATCCCATCCCCCCATGTGACCCCATCCCCCATGTGACCCCATCCCATCCCCCCAAGTGACCCCATCCCCCCAAGTGACCCCATCCCATCCCCCATGTGACCCCATCCCCCGATGTGACCACATCCCCGCATGTGACCCCACCCCATCCCCCATGTGACCCCATCCCCCATGTGACCCCATCCCCCATGTGACCCCATCCCATCCCCCATGTGACCCCATCCCCCATGTGACCCCATCCCATCCCCCATGTGACCCCATCCCCCATGTGACCCCATCCCCCCATGTGACCCCATCCCATCCCCCCATGTGACCCCATCCCCCATGTGACCCCATCCCATCCCCCATGTGACCCCATCCCCCATGTGACCCCATCCCATCCCCCCATGTGACCCCATCCCCCATGTGACCCCATCCCCCCATGTGACCCCATCCCATCCCCCCATGTGACCCCATCCCCCATGTGACCCCATCCCATCCCCCCATGTGACCCCATCCCCCATGTGACCCCATCCCATCCCCCCAAGTGACCCCATCCCCCCAAGTGACCCCATCCCATCCCCCATGTGACCCCATCCCCCCATGTGACCCCATCCCCCCATGTGAGTCCATCCCATCCCCCATGTGACCCCATCCCCCCAAGTGACCCAATCCCCCCATGTGACTCCATCCCATCCCCCCATGTGAACCCATCCCCAAGTGACCCCATCCCCCCATGTGACTCCATCCCATCCCCCCATGTGACCCCTTCCCACCATGTGACCCCATCCCCCATGTGACCCCATCCCATCCCCCCAAGTTACCCCATCCCCCCATGTGACCCCATCCCCCATGTGACCCCATCCCATCCCCCCAAGTGACCCCATCCCCCCATGTGACCCCATCCCCCCATGTGACCCCATCCCCCCATGTGACCCCATCCCCCATGTGACCCCATCCCCCATGTGACCCCATCCCATCCCCCATGTGACCCCATCCCCCCATGTGACCCCACCCCCCATGTGACCCCATCCCCCCATGTGACCCCACCCCCCATGTGACCCCACCCCATCCCCCCATGTGACCCCATCTTATCCCCCATGTGACCCCATCCCATCCCCCCATGTGACTCCACCCACCAATGTGTCCCCATCCCCCCATGTGACCCCATCCCATCCCCCCATGTAACCCCATCCCTGCATGTGACCCCATCCCCCATGTGACCCCATCCCATCCCCCCAAGTGACCCCATCCCCCCATGTGACCCCATCCCCCATGTGACCCCATCCCATCCCCCCAAGTGACCCCATCCCCCCAAGTGACCCCATCCCCCCAAGTGACCCCATCCCCCCAAGTGACCCCATCCCCCCATGTGACCCCTTCCCCCCATGTGACCCCATCCCATCCCCCCATGTGACCCCATCCCCCATGTGACCCCATCCCATCCCCCCATGTGACCCCATCCCCCATGTGACCCCATCCCATCCCCCCAAGTGACCCCATCCCCCCATGTGACCCCTTCCTCCCATGTGAAACCACCCCCCATGTGACCCCATCCCCCCATGTGACCCCACCCCCCATGTGACCCCATCCCATCCCCCCATGTGACTCCACCCACCAATGTGTCCCCATCCCCCATGTGACCCCACCCCCCATGTGACCCCATCCCTGCATGTGACCCCATCCCCATGTGATCCCATCCCATCCCCCCATGTGACCCCATCCCCTATGTGACCCCATCCCATCCCCCCATGTGACCCCATCCCCCCATATGACCCCATCCCCCATGTGACCCCATCCCTGCATGTGACCCCATCCCCCATGTGACCCCATCCCATCCCCCCATGTGACCCCATCCCCCATGTGACCCCATCCCTGCATGTGACCCCTTCCCCCCATATGACCCCACCCCCCATGTGACCCCATCCCCCCATGTGACCCCATCCCATCCCCCCATGTGACCCCACCCCCCATGTGACCCCATCCCATCCCCCCATATGACCCCACCCCCCATGTGACCCCATCCCCCATGTGACCCCACCCCATCCCCCATGTGACCCCATCCCCCCATGTGACCCCATCCCCCATGTGACCCCATCCCATCCCCCATGTGACCCCATCCCCCATGTGACCCCATCCCATCCCCCCATGTGACCCCATCCCCCATGTGACCCCATCCCCCCATGTGACCCCATCCCATCCCCCCATGTGACCCCATCCCCCATGTGACCCCATCCCATCCCCCCATGTGACCCCATCCCCCATGTGACCCCATCCCATCCCCCCAAGTGACCCCATCCCCCCAAGTGACCCCATCCCATCCCCCATGTGACCCCATCCCCCCATGTGACCCCATTCCCCCATGTGACTCCATCCCATCCCCCATGTGACCCCATCCCCCCATGTGACTCCATCCCATCCCCCCATGTGACCCCATCCCCAAGTGACCCCATCCCCCCATGTGACTCCATCCCATCCCCCCATGTGACCCCTTCCCACCATGTGACCCCATCCCCCATGTGACCCCATCCCATCCCCCCAAGTGACCCCATCCCCCCATGTGACCCCATCCCCCCATGTGACCCCATCCCCCATGTGACCCCATCCCATCCCCCCATGTGACCCCATCCCCCATGTGACCCCATCCCCCATGTGACCCCATCCCATCCCCCATGTGACCCCATCCCCCCATGTGACCCCACCCCCCATGTGACCCCACCCCATCCCCCCATGTGACCCCATCTTATCCCCCATGTGACCCCATCCCATCCCCCCATGTGACTCCACCCACCAATGTGTCCCCATCCCCCCATGTGACCCCATCCCATCCCCCATGTAACCCCATCCCTGCATGTGACCCCATCCCCCATGTGACCCCATCCCATACCCCCAAGTGACCCCATCCCCCCATGTGACCCCATCCCCCATGTGACCCCATCCCATCCCCCCAAGTGACCCCATCCCCCCATGTGACCCCATCCCCCCAAGTGACCCCATCCCCCAAGTGACCCCATCCCCCCATGTGACCCCTTCCCCCCATGTGACCCCATCCCATCCCCCCATGTGACCCTATCCCATCCCCCCATGTGACCCCATCCCATCCCCCCATGTGACCCCATCCCCCCATGTGACCCCATCCCATCCCCCCATGTGACCCCATCCCCCCATGTGACCCCATCCCATCCCCCCATGTGACCCCATCCCCCCATGTGACCCCATCCCATCCCCCATGTGACCCCATCCCCCATGTGACCCCATCCCATCCCCCATGTGACCCCATCCCCCATGTGACCCCATCCCCCATGTGACCCCAACCCATCCCCCCATGTGACCCCATCCCCCATGTGACCCCATCCCATCCCCCCATGTGACCCCATCCCCCATGTGACCCCATTCCATCCCCCCATGTGACCCCATCCCCCATGTGACCTCATCCCCCATGTGACCCCATCCCATCCCCCCATGTGACCCCATCCCATCCCCCCATGTGACCCCATCCCCCATGTGACCCCATCCCCCAAGTGACCCCATCCCCCAAGTGACCCCATCCCCCCATGTGACCCCATCCCCCATGTGACCCCATCCCCCATGTGACCCCATCCCATCCCCCCATGTGACCCCATCCCCCATGTGACCCCATCCCATCCCCCCATGTGACCCCATCCCCCATGTGACCCCATCCCATCCCCCCATGTGACCCCATCCCCCATGTGACCTCATCCCCCATGTGACCCCATCCCATCCCCCCATGTGACCCCATCCCATCCCCCCATGTGACCCCATCCCCCCATGTGACCCCATCCCATCCCCCCATGTGACCCCATCCCATCCCCCCATGTGACCCCATCCCCCATGTGACCCCATCCCCCAAGTGACCCCATCCCCCAAGTGACCCCATCCCCCCATGTGACCCCATCCCCCATGTGACCCCATCCCCCATGTGACCCCATCCCATCCCCCCATGTGACCCCATCCCCCATGGTGACCCCATCCCATCCCCCCATGTGACCCCATCCCCCATGTGACCCCATCCCATCCCCCCATGTGACCCCATCCCCCATGTGACCCCATCCCATCCCCCCATGTGACCCCATCCCCCATGTGACCTCATCCCCCATGTGACCCCATCCCATCCCCCCATGTGACCCCATCCCCCACGTGACCACATCCCATCCCCCCATGTGACCCCATCCCATCCCCCCATGTGACCCCATCCCGCATGTGACCCCATCCCCCATGTGACCACATCCCATCCCCCCATGTGACCCCATCCCCCATGTGACCCCATCCCATCCCCCCATGTGACCCCATCCCCCATGTGACCCCATCCCCCCATGTGACCCCATCCCCCATGTGACCCCATCCCATCCCCCATGTGACCCCATCCCCCATGTGACCCCATCCCCCCATGTGACCCCATCCCCCATGTGACCCCATCCCATCCCCCCATGTGACCCCATCCCCCATGTGACCCCATCCCATCCCCCCATGTGACCCCATCCCCCATGTGACCCCATCCCATCCCCCCAAGTGACCCCATCCCCCCAAGTGACCCCATCCCATCCCCCCATGTGACCCCATCCCATCCCCCCAAGTGACCCCATCCCATCCCCCATGTGACCCCATCCCCCATGTGACCCCATCCCCCCATGTGACCCCATCCCCCATGTGACCCCATCCCATCCCCCATGTGACCCCATCCCCCATGTGACCCCATCCCATCCCCCCATGTGACCCCATCCCCCATGTGACCCCCATCCCCCCATGTGACCCCATCCCATCCCCCCATGTGACCCCATCCCCCATGTGACCCCATCCCATCCCCCCAAGTGACCCCATCCCCCCAAGTGACCCCATCCCATCCCCCATGTGACCCCATCCCCCCATGTGACCCCATCCCCCCATGTGACCCCACCCCATCCCCCATGTGACCCCATCCCCCCATGTGACCCCATCCCCCATGTGACCCCATCCCATCCCCCATGTGACCCCATCCCCCATGTGACCCCATCCCATCCCCCCATGTGACCCCATCCCCCATGTGACCCCATCCCCCCATGTGACCCCATCCCATCCCCCCAAGTGACCCCATCCCCCATGTGACCCCATCCCATCCCCCATGTGACCCCATCCCCCATGTGACCCCATCCCATCCCCCCATGTGACCCCATCCCCCATGTGACCCCATCCCCCCATGTGACCCCATCCCATCCCCCCATGTGACCCCATCCCCCATGTGACCCCATCCCATCCCCCCAAGTGACCCCATCCCCCATGTGACCCCATCCCATCCCCCATGTGACCCCATCCCCCATGTGACCCCATCCCATCCCCCCATGTGACCCCATCCCCCATGTGACCCCATCCCATCCCCCCAAGTGACCCCATCCCCCATGTGACCCCATCCCATCCCCCCATGTGACCCCATCCCCCATGTGACCCCATCCCATCCCCCCATGTGACCCCATCCCCCCAAGTGACCCCATCCCCCCATGTGACTCCATCCCATCCCCCCATGTGACCTCATCCCCAAGTGACCCCATCCCCCCATGTGACTCCATCCCATCCCCCATGTGACCCCTTCCCACCATGTGACCCCATCCCCCATGTGACACCATCCCATCCCCCCAAGTGACCCCATCCCCCCATGTGACCCCATCCCCCCATGTGACCCCATCCCCCATGTGACCCCATCCCATCCCCCCATGTGACTCCATCCCATCCCCCCATGTGACCCCATCCCCCATGTGACCCCATCCCATCCCCCATGTGACCCCATCCCCCCATGTGACCCCACCCCCCATGTGACCCCATCCCCCCATGTGACCCCACCCCCCATGTGACCCCACCCCATCCCCCCATGTGACCCCATCTTATCCCCCATGTGACCCCATCCCATCCCCCCATGTGACTCCACCCACCAATGTGTCCCCATCCCCCCATGTGACCCCATCCCATCCCCCATGTAACCCCATCCCTGCATGTGACCCCATCCCCCATGTGACCCCATCCCATCCCCCCAAGTGACCCCATCCCCCATGTGACCCCATCCCCCCAAGTGACCCCATCCCCCCAAGTGACCCCATCCCCCCAAGTGACCCCATCCCCCCATGTGACCCCTTCCCCCATGTGACCCCATCCCATCCCCCCAGGTGACCCCATCCCCCCATGTGACCCCATCCCATCCCCCCATGTGACCCCATCCCCCCATGTGACCCCATCCCATCCCCCATGTGACCCCATCCCCCATGTGACCCCATCCCATCCCCCATGTGACCCCATCCCATCCCCCATGTGACCCCATCCCCCATGTGACCCCATCCCATCCCCCATGTGACCCCATCCCATCCCCCAATGTGACCCCATCCCCCATGTGACCCCATCCCATCCCCCCATGTGACCCCATCCCCCATGTGACCCCATCCCATCCCCCCATGTGACCCCATCCCCCATGTGACCTCATCCCCCATGTGACCCCATCCCATCCCCCCATGTGACCCCATCCCATCCCCCCATGTGACCCCATCCCCCATGTGACCCCACCCCCCATGTGACCCCATCCCATCCCCCATGTGACCCCATCCCATCCCCCCATGTGACCCCATCCCCCATGTGACCCCATCCCATCCCCCATGTGACCCCATCCCATCCCCCCATGTGACCCCATCCCCCATGTGACCCCATCCCATCCCCCCATGTGACCCCATCCCCCATGTGACCCCATCCCATCCCCCCATGTGACCCCATCCCCCATGTGACCTCATCCCCCATGTGACCCCATCCCATCCCCCCATGTGACCCCATCCCATCCCCCCATGTGACCCCATCCCCCAAGTGACCCCATCCCCCAAGTGACCCCATCCCCCCATGTGACCACATCACCCATGTGACCCATCCCATCCCCCCATGTGACCCCATCCCCCATGTGACCCCATCCCATCCCCCCATGTGACCCCATCCCCCATGTGACCCCATCCCATCCCCCCATGTGACCCCATCCCCCATGTGACCTCATCCCCCATGTGACCCCATCCCATCCCCCCATGTGACCCCATCCCCCATGTGACCACATCCCATCCCCCCATGTGACCCCATCCCATCCCCCCATGTGACCCCATCCCCCCATGTGACCCCATCCCGCATGTGACCCCATCCCATCCCCCATGTGACCACATCCCATCCCCCCATGTGACCCCATCCCCCATGTGACCCCATCCCATCCCCCCATGTGACCCCATCCCCCATGTGACCCCATCCCCCCATGTGACCCCACCCCCCATGTGACCCCATCCCATCCCCCATGTGACCCCATCCCCCATGTGACCCCATCCCATCCCCCCATGTGACCCCATCCCCCATGTGACCCCATCCCCCCATGTGACTCCATCCCATCCCACATGTGACCCCATCCCCCATGTGACCCCATCCCATCCCCCCAAGTGACCCCATCCCCCCATGTGACCCCATCCCCCATGTGACCCCATCCCCCCATGTGACCCCATCCCCCATGTGACCCCATCCCATCCCCCATGTGACCCCATCCCCCATGTGACCCCATCCCCCCATGTGACCCCATCCCCCATGTGACCCCATCCCCCCATGTGACCCCATCCCCCATGTGACCCCATCCCCCCATGTGACCCCATCCCCCATGTGACCCCATCCCATCCCCCATGTGACCCCATCCCCCATGTGACCCCATCCCATCCCCCCATGTGACCCCATCCCCCCATGTGACCCCATCCCCCCATGTGACCCCATCCCATCCCCCCATGTGACCCCATCCCCCATGTGACCCCATCCCATCCCCCCAAGTGACCCCATCCCCCCAAGTGACCCCATCCCATCCCCCATGTGACCCCATCCCCCCATGTGACCCCATCCCCCCATGTGACTCCATCCCATCCCCCATGTGACCCCATCCCCCCAAGTGACCCCATCCCCCCATGTGACTCCATCCCATCCCCCCATGTGACCCGATCCCCAAGTGACCCCATCCCCCCATGTGACTCCATCCCATCCCCCCATGTGACCCCTTCCCACCATGTGACCCCATCCCCCATGTGACCCCATCCCATCCCCCCAAGTGACCCCATCCCCCCATGTGACCCCATCCCCCATGTGACCCCATCCCATCCCCCCAAGTGACCCGATCCCCCCATGTGACCCCATCCCCCCATGTGACCCCATCCCCCCATGTGACCCCATTCCCCATGTGACCCCATCCCCCATGTGACCCCATCCCATCCCCCATGTGACCCCATCCCCCCATGTGACCCCACCCCCCATGTGACCCCATCCCCCCATGTGACCCCATCTTATCCCCCATGTGACCCCATCCCATCCCCCCATGTGACTCCACCCACCAATGTGTCCCCATCCCCCCATGTGACCCCATCCCATCCCCCCATGTAACCCCATCCCTGCATGTGACCCCATCCCCCATGTGACCCCATCCCATCCCCCCAAGTGACCCCATCCCCCCAAGTGACCCCATCCCATCCCCCATGTGACCCCATCCCCCCATGTGACCCCATCCCCCCAAGTGACCCCATCCCCCCATGTGACTCCATCCCATCCCCCCATGTGACCCGATCCCCAAGTGACCCCATCCCCCCATGTGACTCCATCCCATCCCCCCATGTGACCCCTTCCCACCATGTGACCCCATCCCCCATGTGACCCCATCCCATCCCCCCAAGTGACCCCATCCCCCCATGTGACCCCATCCCATCCCCCCATGTAACCCCATCCCTGCATGTGACCCCATCCCCCATGTGACCCCATCCCATCCCCCCAAGTGACCCCATCCCCCCAAGTGACCCCATCCCCCCAAGTGACCCCATCCCCCCATGTGACCCCTTCCCCCCATGTGACCCCATCCCATCCCCCCATGTGACCCCATCCCCCATGTGACCCCATCCCATCCCCCCATGTGACCCCATCCCCCATGTGACCCCATCCCATCCCCCCAAGTGACCCCATCCCCCCATGTGACCCCTTCCCCCCATGTGAAACCACCCCCCATGTGACCCCATCCCCCCATGTGACCCCACCCCCCATGTGACCCCATCCCATCCCCCCATGTGACTCCACCCACCAATGTGTCCCCATCCCCCCATGTGACCCCACCCCCCATGTGACCCCATCCCTGCATGTGACCCCATCCCCATGTGATCCCATCCCATCCCCCCATGTGACCCCATCCCCTATGTGACCCCATCCCATCCCCCCATGTGACCCCATCCCCCCATATGACCCCATCCCCCATGTGACCCCATCCCTGCATGTGACCCCATCCCCCATGTGACCCCACCCCATCCCCCCATGTGACCCCATCCCCCATGTGACCCCATCCCTGCATGTGACCCCTTCCCCCCATATGACCCCACCCCCCATGTGACCCCATCCCCCCATGTGACCCCATCCCATCCCCCCATGTGACCCCATCCCCCATGTGACCCCATCCCATCCCCCCATGTGACCCCATCCCCCATGTGACCCCATCCCCCATGTGACCCCATCCCCCCATGTGACTCCATCCCATCCCCCCATGTGACCCCATCCCCCATGTGACCCCATCCCATCCCCCATGTGACCCCATCCCATCCCCCCATGTGACCTCATCCCCCATGTGACCTCATCCCATCCCCCCATGTGACCCCATCACTTCCCCCCATGTGACCCCATCCCCCCATGTGACCCCATCCCCCATGTGACCCCATCCCATCCCCCATGTGACCCCACCCCCCATGTGACCCCATCCCATCCCTCCATGTGACCCCACCCCCCATGTGACCCCATCCCATCCCCCTATATGACCCCACCCCCCATGTGACCCCATCCCATCCCCCATGTGACCCCATCCCCCCATGTGACTCCATCCTATCCCCCCATGTGACCCCATCCCCCATGTGACCCCATCCCATCCCCCATGTGACCCCATCCCATCCCCCCATGTGACCCCATCACTTCCCCCCATGTGACCCCATCCCCCCATGTGACCCCATCCCCCATGTGACCCCATCCCCCATGTGACCCCATCCCATCCCCCCATGTGACCCCATCCCCCATGTGACCCCATCCCATCCCCCCATGTGACCCCATCCCCCATGTGACCCCATCCCATCCCCCCATGTGACCCCATCCCCCATGTGACCTCATCCCCCATGTGACCCCATCCCCCATGTGACCACATCCCATCCCCCCATGTGACCCCATCCCATCCCCCCATGTGACCCCATCCCCCATGTGACCCCATCCCCCCATGTGACCCCATCCCGCATGTGACCCCATCCCCCATGTGACCACATCCCATCCCCCCATGTGACCCCATCCCCCATGTGACCCCATCCCCCCATGTGACCCCATCCCCCATGTGACCCCATCCCATCCCCCATGTGACCCCATCCCCCACGTGACCCCATCCCATCCCCCCATGTGACCCCATCCCCCATGTGACCCCATCCCCCCATGTGACCCCATCCCCCATGTGACCCCATCCCATCCCCCCATGTGACCCCATCCCCCATGTGACCCCATCCCATCCCCCCAAGTGACCCCATCCCCCCAAGTGACCCCATCCCATCCCCCATGTGACCCCATCCCCCCAAGTGACCCCACCCCCCATGTGACTCCATCCCATCCCCCATGTGACCCCATCCCCCCAAGTGACCCCATCCCCCATGTGACTCCATCCCATCCCCCCATGTGACCCCTTCCCACCATGTGACCCCATCCCCCCAAGTGACCCCACCCCCCATGTGACTCCATCCCATCCCCCATGTGACCCCATCCCCCATGTGACCCCATCCCATCCCCCCAAGTGACCCCATCCCCCATGTGACCCCATCCCCCATGTGACCCCATCCCATCCCCCCAAGTGACCCCATCCCCCCATGTGACCCCATCCCCCATGTGACCCCATCCCATCCCCCCATGTGACCCCATCCCCCATGTGACCCCATCCCATCCCCCATGTGACCCCATCCCCCCATGTGACCCCACCCCCCATGTGACCCCATCCCCCCATGTGACCCCACCCCCCATGTGACCCCACCCCATCCCCCCATGTGACCCCATCTTATCCCCCATGTGACCCCATCCCATCCCCCCATGTGACTCCACCCACCAATGTGTCCCCATCCCCCCATGTGACCCCATCCCATCCCCCATGTGACCCCATCCCTGCATGTGACCCCATCCCCCATGTGACCCCATCCCATCCCCCCAAGTGACCCCATCCCCCCATGTGACCCCATCCCCCATGTGACCCCATCACATCCCCCCAAGTGACCCCATTTCACCAAGTGACCCCATCCCCCCAAGTGACCCCATCCCCCCATGTGACCCCTTCCCCCCATGTGACCCCATCCCATCCCCCCATGTGACCCCATCCCCCATGTGACCCCATCCCATCCCCCCATGTGACCCCATCCCCCATGTGACCCCATCCCATCCCCCCAAGTGACCCCATCCCCCCATGTGACCCCTTCCCCCATGTGACCCCACCCCCCATGTGACCCCATCCCCCATGTGACCCCATCCCATCCCCCCATGTGACCCCATCCCCCATGTGACCCCATCCCCCCATGTGACCCCATCCCCCATGGGACCCCATCCCATCCCCCATGTGACCCCATCCCCCATGTGACCCCATCCCATCCCCCCATATGACCCCATCCCCCCATGTGACCCCATCCCCCCATGTGACTCCATCCCATCCCCCCATGTGACCCCCATCCCCCATGTGACCCCATCCCATCCCCCCATGTGACCCCATCCCCCCCATGTGACCCCATCCCCCCATGTGACTCCATCCCATCCCCCCATGTGACCCCATCCCCCATGTGACCCCATCCCCATGTGACCCCATCCCATACCCCCATGTGACCCCATCCCCCATGTGACCCCATCCCCCATGTGACCCCATCCCATCCCCCCATGTGACCCCATCCCCCATGTGACCCCATCCCCCATGTGACCCCATCCCATCCCCCCATGTGACCCCATCCCATCCCCCCAAGTGACCCCATCCCCCCAAGTGACCCCATCCCATCCCCCATGTGACCCCATCCCCCATGTGACCCCATCCCCCCATTTGACCCCATCCCCCATGTGACCCCATCCCATCCCCCATGTGACCCCATCCCCCATGTGACCCCATCCCATCCCCCCATGTGACCCCATCCCCCATGTGACCCCATCCCCCCATGTGACCCCATCCCATCCCCCATGTGACCCCATCCCCCATGTGACCCCATCCCATCCCCCCAAGTGACCCCATCCCCCCAAGTGACCCCATCCCATCCCCCATGTGACCCCATCCCCCCATGTGACCCCATCCCCCCATGTGACCCCACCCCATCCCCCATGTGACCCCATCCCCCCATGTGACCCCATCCCCCATGTGACCCCATCCCATCCCCCATGTGACCCCATCCCCCATGTGACCCCATCCCATCCCCCCATGTGACCCCATCCCCCATGTGACCCCATCCCCCCATGTGACCCCATCCCATCCCCCCATGTGACCCCATCCCCCATGTGACCCCATCCCATCCCCCCATGTGACCCCATCCCCCATGTGACCCCATCCCATCCCCCCAAGTGACCCCATCCCCCCAAGTGACCCCATCCCATCCCCCATGTGACCCCATCCCCCCATGTGACCCCATTCCCCCATGTGACTCCATCCCATCCCCCATGTGACCCCATCCCCCCATGTGACTCCATCCCATCCCCCCATGTGACCCCATCCCCAAGTGACCCCATCCCCCCATGTGACTCCATCCCATCCCCCCATGTGACCCCTTCCCACCATGTGACCCCATCCCCCATGTGACCCCATCCCATCCCCCCAAGTGACCCCATCCCCCCATGTGACCCCATCCCCCCATGTGACCCCATCCCCCATGTGACCCCATCCCATCCCCCCATGTGACCCCATCCCCCATGTGACCCCATCCCCCATGTGACCCCATCCCATCCCCCATGTGACCCCATCCCCCCATGTGACCCCACCCCCCATGTGACCCCACCCCATCCCCCCATGTGACCCCATCTTATCCCCCATGTGACCCCATCCCATCCCCCCATGTGACTCCACCCACCAATGTGTCCCCATCCCCCCATGTGACCCCATCCCATCCCCCATGTAACCCCATCCCTGCATGTGACCCCATCCCCCATGTGACCCCATCCCATACCCCCAAGTGACCCCATCCCCCCATGTGACCCCATCCCCCATGTGACCCCATCCCATCCCCCCAAGTGACCCCATCCCCCCATGTGACCCCATCCCCCCAAGTGACCCCATCCCCCAAGTGACCCCATCCCCCCATGTGACCCCTTCCCCCCATGTGACCCCATCCCATCCCCCCATGTGACCCTATCCCATCCCCCCATGTGACCCCATCCCATCCCCCCATGTGACCCCATCCCCCCATGTGACCCCATCCCATCCCCCCATGTGACCCCATCCCCCCATGTGACCCCATCCCATCCCCCCATGTGACCCCATCCCCCCATGTGACCCCATCCCATCCCCCATGTGACCCCATCCCCCATGTGACCCCATCCCATCCCCCATGTGACCCCATCCCCCATGTGACCCCATCCCCCATGTGACCCCAACCCATCCCCCCATGTGACCCCATCCCCCATGTGACCCCATCCCATCCCCCCATGTGACCCCATCCCCCATGTGACCCCATCCCATCCCCCCATGTGACCCCATCCCCCATGTGACCTCATCCCCCATGTGACCCCATCCCATCCCCCCATGTGACCCCATCCCATCCCCCCATGTGACCCCATCCCCCATGTGACCCCATCCCCCAAGTGACCCCATCCCCCAAGTGACCCCATCCCCCCATGTGACCCCATCCCCCATGTGACCCCATCCCCCATGTGACCCCATCCCATCCCCCCATGTGACCCCATCCCCCATGTGACCCCATCCCATCCCCCCATGTGACCCCATCCCCCATGTGACCCCATCCCATCCCCCCATGTGACCCCATCCCCCATGTGACCTCATCCCCCATGTGACCCCATCCCATCCCCCCATGTGACCCCATCCCATCCCCCCATGTGACCCCATCCCCCCATGTGACCCCATCCCATCCCCCCATGTGACCCCATCCCATCCCCCCATGTGACCCCATCCCCCATGTGACCCCATCCCCAAGTGACCCCATCCCCCAAGTGACCCCATCCCCCCATGTGACCCCATCCCCCATGTGACCCCATCCCCCATGTGACCCCATCCCATCCCCCCATGTGACCCCATCCCCCATGTGACCCCATCCCATCCCCCCATGTGACCCCATCCCCCATGTGACCCCATCCCATCCCCCCATGTGACCCCATCCCCCATGTGACCTCATCCCCCATGTGACCCCATCCCATCCCCCCATGTGACCCCATCCCATCCCCCCACGTGACCACATCCCATCCCCCCATGTGACCCCATCCCATCCCCCCATGTGACCCCATCCCGCATGTGACCCCATCCCCCATGTGACCACATCCCATCCCCCCATGTGACCCCATCCCCCATGTGACCCCATCCCATCCCCCCATGTGACCCCATCCCCCATGTGACCCCATCCCCCCATGTGACCCCATCCCCCATGTGACCCCATCCCATCCCCCATGTGACCCCATCCCCCATGTGACCCCATCCCCCCATGTGACCCCATCCCCCATGTGACCCCATCCCATCCCCCCATGTGACCCCATCCCCCATGTGACCCCATCCCATCCCCCCATGTGACCCCATCCCCCATGTGACCCCATCCCATCCCCCCAAGTGACCCCATCCCCCCAAGTGACCCCATCCCATCCCCCATGTGACCCCATCCCCCCAAGTGACCCCACCCCCCATGTGACTCCATCCCATCCCCCCATGTGACCCCTTCCCACCATGTGACCCCATCCCCCCAAGTGACCCCACCCCCCATGTGACTCCATCCCATCCCCCATGTGACCCCATCCCCCATGTGACCCCATCCCATCCCCCCAAGTGACCCCATCCCCCCATGTGACCCCATCCCCCATGTGACCCCATCCCATCCCCCCAAGTGACCCCATCCCCCCATGTGACCCCATCCCCCCATGTGACCCCATCCCATCCCCCCATGTGACCCCATCCCCCATGTGACCCCATCCCATCCCCCATGTGACCCCATCCCCCCATGTGACCCCATCCCCCATGTGACCCCATCCCCCCATGTGACCCCACCCCCATGTGACCCCACCCCATCCCCCCATGTGACCCCATCTTATCCCCCATAAGACCCCATCCCATCCCCCCATGTGACTCCACCCACCAATGTGTCCCCATCCCCCCATGTGACCCCATCCCATCACCCCATGTGACCCCATCCCTGCATGTGACCCCATCCCCCATGTGACCCCATCCCATCCCCCCAAGTGACCCCATCCCCCCATGTGACCCCATCCCCCATGTGACCCCATCACATCCCCCCAAGTGACCCCATTTCCCCAAGTGACCCCATCCCCCCAAGTGACCCCATCCCCCCATGTGACCCCTTCCCCCCATGTGACCCCATCCCATCCCCCCATGTGACCCCATCCCCCATGTGACCCCATCCCATCCCCCCATGTGACCCCATCCCCCATGTGACCCCATCCCATCTCCCCAAGTGACCCCATCCCCCCATGTGACCCCTTCCCCCCATGTTACCCCACCCCCCATGTGACCCCATCCCCCCATGTGACCCCATCCCATCCCCCCATGTGACCCCATCCCCCATGTGACCCCATCCCCCCATGTGACCCCATCCCCCATGTGACCCCATCCCATCCCCCATGTGACCCCATCCCCCATGTGACCCCATCCCATCCCCCCATATGACCCCATCCCCCCATGTGACCCCATCCCCCCATGTGACTCCATCCCATCCCCCCATGTGACCCCATCCCCCATGTGACCCCATCCCATCCCCCCATGTGACCCCATCCCCCCCATGTGACCCCATCCCCCATGTGACTCCATCCCATCCCCTATGTGACCCCATCCCCCATGTGACCCCATCCCCCATGTGACCCCATCCCATACCACCATGTGACCCCATCCCCCATGTGACCCCATCCCCCATGTGACCCCATCCCATCCCCCCATGTGACCCCATCCCCCATGTGACCCCATCCCCCATGTGACCCCATCCCATCCCCCCATGTGACCCCATCCCATCCCCCCAAGTGACCCCATCCCCCCAAGTGACCCCATCCCATCCCCCATGTGACCCCATCCCCCATGTGACCCCATCCCCCATGTGACCCCATCCCATCCCCCATGTGACCCCATCCCCCATGTGACCCCATCCCATCCCCCCATGTGACCCCATCCCCCATGTGACCCCATCCCCCCATGTGACCCCATCCCATCCCCCCATGTGACCCCATCCCCCATGTGACCCCATCCCATCCCCCCAAGTCACCCCATCCCCCCAAGTGACCCCATCCCATCCCCCATGTGACCCCATCCCCCATGTGACCCCATCCCCCCATGTGACTCCATACCATCCCCCATGTGACCCCATCCCCCCAAGTGACCCCATCCCCCCATGTGACTCCATCCCATCCCCCCAAGTGACCCCATCCCCAAGTGACCCCATCCCCCCATGTGACTCCATCCCATCCCCCCATGTGACCCCTTCCCGCCATGTGACCCCATCCCCCATGTGACCCCATCCCATCCCCCCAAGTGACCCCATCCCCCCATGTGACCCCATCCCCCAAGTGACCCCATCCCCCCATGTGACCCCATCCCCCCATGTGACCCCATCCCCCCATGTGACCCCATCCCCCATGTGACCCCATCCCCCATGTGACCCCATCCCATCCCCCATGTGACCCCATCCCCCCATGTGACCCCACCCCCCATGTGACCCCATCCCCCCATGTGACCCCACCCCCCATGTGACCCCACCCCATCCCCCCATGTGACCCCATCTTATCCCCCATGTGACCCCATCCCATCCCCCCATGTGACTCCACCCACCAATGTGTCCCCATCCCCCCATGTGACCCCATCCCATCCCCCCATGTAACCCCATCCCTGCATGTGACCCCATCCCCCATGTGACCCCATCCCATCCCCCCAAGTGACCCCATCCCCCCATGTGACCCCATCCCCCATGTGACCCCATCCCATCCCCCCAAGTGACCCCATCCCCCCAAGTGACCCCATCCCATCCCCCATGTGACCCCATCCCCCCACGTGACCCCATCCCATCCCCCATGTGACCCCATCCCATCCCCCCAAGTGACCCCATCCCCCCATGTGACCCCTTCCCCCCATGTGACCCCATCCCATCCCCCCATGTGACCCCATCCCCCAAGTGACCCCATCCCCCCATGTGACCCCTTCCCCCATGTGAAACCACCCCCCATGTGACCCCATCCCCCCATGTGACCCCACCCCCCATGTGACCCCATCCCATCCCCCCATGTGACTCCACCCACCAATGTGTCCCCATCCCCCCATGTGACCCCACCCCCCATGTGACCCCATCCCTGCATGTGACCCCATCCCCATGTGATCCCATCCAATCCCCCCATGTGACCCCATCCCCTATGTGACCCCATCCCATCCCCCCATGTGACCCCATCCCCCCATATGACCCCATCCCCCATGTGACCCCATCCCTGCATGTGACCCCATCCCCCATGTGACCCCATCCCATCCCCCCATGTGACCCCATCCCCCATGTGACCCCATCCCTGCATGTGACCCCTTCCCCCCATATGACCCCACCCCCCATGTGACCCCATCCCCCCATGTGACCCCATCCCATCCCCCCCATGTGACCCCACCCCCCATGTGACCCCATCCCATCCCCCCATATGACCCCACCCCCCATGTGACCCCATCCCCCATGTGACCCCATCCCCCATGTGACCCCATCCCATCCCCCCATGTGACCCCATCCCACATGTGACCCCATCCCCCATGTGACCCCATCCCCCCATGTGACCCCATCCCCCATGTGACCCCATCCCATCCCCCATGTGACCCCATCCCCCATGTGACCCCATCCCATCCCCCCATGTGACCCCATCCCCCATGTGACCCCATCCCCCCATGTGACCCCATCCCATCCCCCCATGTGACCCCATCCCCCATGTGATCCCATCCCATCCCCCCAAGTGACCCCATCCCCCCAAGTGACCCCATCCCATCCCCCATGTGACCCCATCCCCCCATGTGACCCCATCCCCCCATGTGACCCCACCCCATCCCCCATGTGACCCCATCCCCGCATGTGACCCCTTCCCCCATGTGACCCCATCCCATCCCCCATGTGACCCCATCCCCCATGTGACCCCATCCCATCCCCCCATGTGACCCCATCCCCCATGTGACCCCATCCCCCCATGTGACCCCATCCCATCCCCCATGTGACCCCATCCCCCATGTGACCCCATCCCATCCCCCCATGTGACCCCATCCCCCATGTGACCCCATCCCCCCATGTGACCCCATCCCATCCCCCATGTGACCCCATCCCCCCATGTGACCCCATCCCCCCATGTGACTCCATCCCATCCCCCATGTGACCCCATCCCCCCAAGTGACCCCATCCCCCCATGTGACTCCATCCCATCCCCCCATGTGACCCCATCCCCAAGTGACCCCATCCCCCCATGTGACTCCATCCCATCCCCCCATGTGACCCCTTCCCACCATGTGACCCCATCCCCCATGTGACCCCATCCCATCCCCCCAAGTGACCCCATCCCCCCATGTGACCCCATCCCCCCATGTGACCCCATCCCCCATGTGACCCCATCCCATCCCCCCATGTGACCCCATCCCCCATGTGACCCCATCCCCCATGTGACCCCATCCCATCCCCCATGTGACCCCATCCCCCCATGTGACCCCACCCCCCATGTGACCCCATCCCCCCATGTGACCCCACCCCCCATGTGACCCCACCCCATCCCCCCATGTGACCCCATCTTATCCCCCATGTGACCCCATCCCATCCCCCCATGTGACTCCACCCACCAATGTGTCCCCATCCCCCCATGTGACCCCATCCCATCCCCCATGTAACCCCATCCCTGCATGTGACCCCATCCCCCATGTGACCCCATCCCATCCCCCCAAGTGACCCCATCCCCCCATGTGACCCCATCCCCCATGTGACCCCATCCCATCCCCCCAAGTGACCCCATCCCCCCAAGTGACCCCATCCCCCCAAGTGACCCCATCCCCCCATGTGACCCCTTCCCCCCATGTGACCCCATCCCATCCCCCCATGTGACCCCATCCCCCCATGTGACCCCATCCCATCCCCCCATGTGACCCAATCCCCCCATGTGACCCCATCCCATCCCCCCATGTGACCCCATCCCCCCATGTGACCCCATCCCATCCCCCCATGTGACCCCATCCCCCCATGTGACCCCATCCCATCCCCCATGTGACCCCATCCCCCATGTGACCCCATCCCATCCCCATGTGACCCCATCCCATCCCCCATGTGACCCCATCCCCCATGTGACCCCATCCCCCATGTGACCCCATCCCATCCCCCCATGTGACCCCATCCCCCATGTGACCCCATCCCATCCCCCCATGTGACCCCATCCCCCATGTGACCCCATCCCATCCCCCCATGTGACCCCATCCCCCATGTGACCTCATCCCCCATGTGACCCCATCCCATCCCCCATGTGACCCCATCCCATCCCCCCATGTGACCCCATCCCCCATGTGACCCCATCCCCCAAGTGACCCCATCCCCCAAGTGACCCCATCCCCCCATGTGACCCCATCCCCCATGTGACCTCATCCCCCATGTGACCCCATCCCATCCCCCATGTGACCCCATCCCCCATGTGACCCCATCCCATCCCCCCATGTGACCCCATCCCCCATGTGACCCCATCCCATCCCCCCATGTGACCCCATCCCCCATGTGACCCCATCCCATCCCCCCATGTGACCCCATCCCATCCCCCCATGTGACCCCATCCCCCCATGTGACCCCATCCCATCCCCCCATGTGACCCCATCCCATCCCCCCATGTGACCCCATCCGCCATGTGACCCCATCCCCCCAAGTGACCCCACCCCCCAAGTGACCCCATCCCCCCATGTGACCCCATCCCCCATGTGACCCCATCCCCCATGTGACCCCATCCCATCCCCCCATGTGACCCCATCCCCCATGTGACCCCATCCCATCCCCCCATGTGACCCCATCCCCCATGTGACCCCATCCCATCCCCCCATGTGACCCCATCCCCCATGTGACCTCATCCCCCATGTGACCCCATCCCATCCCCCCATGTGACCCCATCCCCCATGTGACCACATCCCATCCCCCCATGTGACCCCATCCCATCCCCCCATGTGACCCCATCCCCCATGTGACCCCATCCCCCCATGTGACCCCATCCCGCATGTGACCCCATCCCCCATGTGACCACATCCCATCCCCCCATGTGACCCCCATCCCCCATGTGACCCCATCCCATCCCCCCATGTGACCCCATCCCCCATGTGACCCCATCCCATCCCCCCATGTGACCCCGTCCCCCATGTGACCCCATCCCATCCCCCCATGTGATCCCATCCCCCCATGTGACCCCATCCCCCATGTGACCCCATCCCCATGTGACCCCATCCCATCCCCCCATGTGACCACATCCCCCATGTGACCCCATCCCCCATGTGACCCCATCCCATCCCCCCATGTGACCCCATCCCATCCCCCCAAGTGACCCCATCCCCCCAAGTGACCCCATCCCATCCCCCATGTGACCCCATCCCCCATGTGACCCCATCCCCCCATGTGACCCCATCCCCCATGTGACCCCATCCCATCCCCCATGTGACCCCATCCCCCATGTGACCCCATCCCATCCCCCCATGTGACCCCATCCCCCATGTGACCCCATCCCCCCATGTGACCCCATCCCATCCCCCCATGTGACCCCATCCCCCATGTGACCCCATCCCATCCCCCCAAGTGACCCCATCCCCCCAAGTGACCCCATCCCATCCCCCATGTGACCCCATCCCCCGATGTGACCACATCCCCGCATGTGACCCCACCCCATCCCCCATGTGACCCCATCCCCCCATGTGACCCCATCCCCCATGTGACCCCATCCCATCCCCCATGTGACCCCATCCCCCATGTGACCCCATCCCATCCCCCCATGTGACCCCATCCCCCATGTGACCCCATCCCCCCATGTGACCCCATCCCATCCCCCCATGTGACCCCATCCCCCATGTGACCCCATCCCATCCCCCATGTGACCCCATCCCCCATGTGACCCCATCCCATCCCCCCATGTGACCCCATCCCCCATGTGACCCCATCCCCCCATGTGACCCCATCCCATCCCCCCATGTGACCCCATCCCCCATGTGACCCCATCCCATCCCCCCATGTGACCCCATCCCCCATGTGACCCCATCCCATCCCCCCAAGTGACCCCATCCCCCCAAGTGACCCCATCCCATCCCCCATGTGACCCCATCCCCCCATGTGACCCCATCCCCCCATGTGAGTCCATCCCATCCCCCATGTGACCCCATCCCCCCAAGTGACCCAATCCCCCCATGTGACTCCATCCCATCCCCCCATGTGAACCCATCCCCAAGTGACCCCATCCCCCCATGTGACTCCATCCCATCCCCCCATGTGACCCCTTCCCACCATGTGACCCCATCCCCCATGTGACCCCATCCCATCCCCCCAAGTTACCCCATCCCCCCATGTGACCCCATCCCCCATGTGACCCCATCCCATCCCCCCAAGTGACCCCATCCCCCCATGTGACCCCATCCCCCCATGTGACCCCATCCCCCCATGTGACCCCATCCCCCATGTGACCCCATCCCCCATGTGACCCCATCCCATCCCCCATGTGACCCCATCCCCCCATGTGACCCCACCCCCCATGTGACCCCATCCCCCCATGTGACCCCACCCCCCATGTGACCCCACCCCATCCCCCCATGTGACCCCATCTTATCCCCCATGTGACCCCATCCCATCCCCCCATGTGACTCCACCCACCAATGTGTCCCCATCCCCCCATGTGACCCCATCCCATCCCCCCATGTAACCCCATCCCTGCATGTGACCCCATCCCCCATGTGACCCCATCCCATCCCCCCAAGTGACCCCATCCCCCCATGTGACCCCATCCCCCATGTGACCCCATCCCATCCCCCCAAGTGACCCCATCCCCCCATGTGACCCCTTCCTCCCATGTGAAACCACCCCCCATGTGACCCCATCCCCCCATGTGACCCCACCCCCCATGTGACCCCATCCCATCCCCCCATGTGACTCCACCCACCAATGTGTCCCCATCCCCCATGTGACCCCACCCCCCATGTGACCCCATCCCTGCATGTGACCCCATCCCCATGTGATCCCATCCCATCCCCCCATGTGACCCCATCCCCTATGTGACCCCATCCCCCCATGTGACCCCATCCCCCCATATGACCCCATCCCCCATGTGACCCCATCCCTGCATGTGACCCCATCCCCCATGTGACCCCATCCCATCCCCCCATGTGACCCCATCCCCCATGTGACCCCATCCCTGCATGTGACCCCTTCCCCCCATATGACCCCACCCCCCATGTGACCCCATCCCCCCATGTGACCCCATCCCATCCCCCCATGTGACCCCACCCCCCATGTGACCCCATCCCATCCCCCCATATGACCCCACCCCCCATGTGACCCCATCCCCCATGTGACCCCACCCCATCCCCCATGTGACCCCATCCCCCCATGTGACCCCATCCCCCATGTGACCCCATCCCATCCCCCATGTGACCCCATCCCCCATGTGACCCCATCCCATCCCCCCATGTGACCCCATCCCCCATGTGACCCCATCCCCCCATGTGACCCCATCCCATCCCCCCATGTGACCCCATCCCCCATGTGACCCCATCCCATCCCCCCATGTGACCCCATCCCCCATGTGACCCCATCCCATCCCCCCAAGTGACCCCATCCCCCCAAGTGACCCCATCCCATCCCCCATGTGACCCCATCCCCCCATGTGACCCCATTCCCCCATGTGACTCCATCCCATCCCCCATGTGACCCCATCCCCCCATGTGACTCCATCCCATCCCCCCATGTGACCCCATCCCCAAGTGACCCCATCCCCCCATGTGACTCCATCCCATCCCCCCATGTGACCCCTTCCCACCATGTGACCCCATCCCCCATGTGACCCCATCCCATCCCCCCAAGTGACCCCATCCCCCCATGTGACCCCATCCCCCCATGTGACCCCATCCCCCATGTGACCCCATCCCATCCCCCCATGTGACCCCATCCCCCATGTGACCCCATCCCCCATGTGACCCCATCCCATCCCCCATGTGACCCCATCCCCCCATGTGACCCCACCCCCCATGTGACCCCACCCCATCCCCCCATGTGACCCCATCTTATCCCCCATGTGACCCCATCCCATCCCCCCATGTGACTCCACCCACCAATGTGTCCCCATCCCCCCATGTGACCCCATCCCATCCCCCATGTAACCCCATCCCTGCATGTGACCCCATCCCCCATGTGACCCCATCCCATACCCCCAAGTGACCCCATCCCCCCATGTGACCCCATCCCCCATGTGACCCCATCCCATCCCCCCAAGTGACCCCATCCCCCCATGTGACCCCATCCCCCCAAGTGACCCCATCCCCCAAGTGACCCCATCCCCCCATGTGACCCCTTCCCCCCATGTGACCCCATCCCATCCCCCCATGTGACCCTATCCCATCCCCCCATGTGACCCCATCCCATCCCCCCATGTGACCCCATCCCCCCATGTGACCCCATCCCATCCCCCCATGTGACCCCATCCCCCCATGTGACCCCATCCCATCCCCCCATGTGACCCCATCCCCCCATGTGACCCCATCCCATCCCCCATGTGACCCCATCCCCCATGTGACCCCATCCCATCCCCCATGTGACCCCATCCCCCATGTGACCCCATCCCCCATGTGACCCCAACCCATCCCCCCATGTGACCCCATCCCCCATGTGACCCCATCCCATCCCCCCATGTGACCCCATCCCCCATGTGACCCCATCCCATCCCCCCATGTGACCCCATCCCCCATGTGACCTCATCCCCCATGTGACCCCATCCCATCCCCCCATGTGACCCCATCCCATCCCCCCATGTGACCCCATCCCCCATGTGACCCCATCCCCCAAGTGACCCCATCCCCCAAGTGACCCCATCCCCCCATGTGACCCCATCCCCCATGTGACCCCATCCCCCATGTGACCCCATCCCATCCCCCCATGTGACCCCATCCCCCATGTGACCCCATCCCATCCCCCCATGTGACCCCATCCCCCATGTGACCCCATCCCATCCCCCCATGTGACCCCATCCCCCATGTGACCTCATCCCCCATGTGACCCCATCCCATCCCCCCATGTGACCCCATCCCATCCCCCCATGTGACCCCATCCCCCCATGTGACCCCATCCCATCCCCCCATGTGACCCCATCCCATCCCCCCATGTGACCCCATCCCCCATGTGACCCCATCCCCCAAGTGACCCCATCCCCCAAGTGACCCCATCCCCCCATGTGACCCCATCCCCCATGTGACCCCATCCCCCATGTGACCCCATCCCATCCCCCCATGTGACCCCATCCCCCATGTGACCCCATCCCATCCCCCCATGTGACCCCATCCCCCATGTGACCCCATCCCATCCCCCCATGTGACCCCATCCCCCATGTGACCTCATCCCCCATGTGACCCCATCCCATCCCCCCATGTGACCCCATCCCCCACGTGACCACATCCCATCCCCCCATGTGACCCCATCCCATCCCCCCATGTGACCCCATCCCGCATGTGACCCCATCCCCCATGTGACCACATCCCATCCCCCCATGTGACCCCATCCCCCATGTGACCCCATCCCATCCCCCCATGTGACCCCATCCCCCATGTGACCCCATCCCCCCATGTGACCCCATCCCCCATGTGACCCCATCCCATCCCCCATGTGACCCCATCCCCCATGTGACCCCATCCCCCCATGTGACCCCATCCCCCATGTGACCCCATCCCATCCCCCCATGTGACCCCATCCCCCATGTGACCCCATCCCATCCCCCCATGTGACCCCATCCCCCATGTGACCCCATCCCATCCCCCCAAGTGACCCCATCCCCCCAAGTGACCCCATCCCATCCCCCATGTGACCCCATCCCCCCAAGTGACCCCACCCCCCATGTGACTCCATCCCATCCCCCCATGTGACCCCTTCCCACCATGTGACCCCATCCCCCCAAGTGACCCCACCCCCCATGTGACTCCATCCCATCCCCCATGTGACCCCATCCCCCATGTGACCCCATCCCATCCCCCCAAGTGACCCCATCCCCCCATGTGACCCCATCCCCCATGTGACCCCATCCCATCCCCCCAAGTGACCCCATCCCCCCATGTGACCCCATCCCCCCATGTGACCCCATCCCATCCCCCCATGTGACCCCATCCCCCATGTGACCCCATCCCATCCCCCATGTGACCCCATCCCCCCATGTGACCCCATCCCCCATGTGACCCCATCCCCCCATGTGACCCCACCCCCATGTGACCCCACCCCATCCCCCCATGTGACCCCATCTTATCCCCCATAAGACCCCATCCCATCCCCCCATGTGACTCCACCCACCAATGTGTCCCCATCCCCCCATGTGACCCCATCCCATCACCCCATGTGACCCCATCCCTGCATGTGACCCCATCCCCCATGTGACCCCATCCCATCCCCCCAAGTGACCCCATCCCCCCATGTGACCCCATCCCCCATGTGACCCCATCACATCCCCCCAAGTGACCCCATTTCCCCAAGTGACCCCATCCCCCCAAGTGACCCCATCCCCCCATGTGACCCCTTCCCCCCATGTGACCCCATCCCATCCCCCCATGTGACCCCATCCCCCATGTGACCCCATCCCATCCCCCCATGTGACCCCATCCCCCATGTGACCCCATCCCATCTCCCCAAGTGACCCCATCCCCCCATGTGACCCCTTCCCCCCATGTTACCCCACCCCCCATGTGACCCCATCCCCCCATGTGACCCCATCCCATCCCCCCATGTGACCCCATCCCCCATGTGACCCCATCCCCCCATGTGACCCCATCCCCCATGTGACCCCATCCCATCCCCCATGTGACCCCATCCCCCATGTGACCCCATCCCATCCCCCCATATGACCCCATCCCCCCATGTGACCCCATCCCCCCATGTGACTCCATCCCATCCCCCCATGTGACCCCATCCCCCATGTGACCCCATCCCATCCCCCCATGTGACCCCATCCCCCCCATGTGACCCCATCCCCCATGTGACTCCATCCCATCCCCTATGTGACCCCATCCCCCATGTGACCCCATCCCCCATGTGACCCCATCCCATACCACCATGTGACCCCATCCCCCATGTGACCCCATCCCCCATGTGACCCCATCCCATCCCCCCATGTGACCCCATCCCCCATGTGACCCCATCCCCCATGTGACCCCATCCCATCCCCCCATGTGACCCCATCCCATCCCCCCAAGTGACCCCATCCCCCCAAGTGACCCCATCCCATCCCCCATGTGACCCCATCCCCCATGTGACCCCATCCCCCATGTGACCCCATCCCATCCCCCATGTGACCCCATCCCCCATGTGACCCCATCCCATCCCCCCATGTGACCCCATCCCCCATGTGACCCCATCCCCCCATGTGACCCCATCCCATCCCCCCATGTGACCCCATCCCCCATGTGACCCCATCCCATCCCCCCAAGTGACCCCATCCCCCCAAGTGACCCCATCCCATCCCCCATGTGACCCCATCCCCCATGTGACCCCATCCCCCCATGTGACTCCATACCATCCCCCATGTGACCCCATCCCCCCAAGTGACCCCATCCCCCCATGTGACTCCATCCCATCCCCCCAAGTGACCCCATCCCCAAGTGACCCCATCCCCCCATGTGACTCCATCCCATCCCCCCATGTGACCCCTTCCCGCCATGTGACCCCATCCCCCATGTGACCCCATCCCATCCCCCCAAGTGACCCCATCCCCCCATGTGACCCCATCCCCCAAGTGACCCCATCCCCCCATGTGACCCCATCCCCCCATGTGACCCCATCCCCCCATGTGACCCCATCCCCCATGTGACCCCATCCCCCATGTGACCCCATCCCATCCCCCATGTGACCCCATCCCCCCATGTGACCCCACCCCCCATGTGACCCCATCCCCCCATGTGACCCCACCCCCCATGTGACCCCACCCCATCCCCCCATGTGACCCCATCTTATCCCCCATGTGACCCCATCCCATCCCCCCATGTGACTCCACCCACCAATGTGTCCCCATCCCCCCATGTGACCCCATCCCATCCCCCCATGTAACCCCATCCCTGCATGTGACCCCATCCCCCATGTGACCCCATCCCATCCCCCCAAGTGACCCCATCCCCCCATGTGACCCCATCCCCCATGTGACCCCATCCCATCCCCCCAAGTGACCCCATCCCCCCAAGTGACCCCATCCCATCCCCCATGTGACCCCATCCCCCCACGTGACCCCATCCCATCCCCCATGTGACCCCATCCCATCCCCCCAAGTGACCCCATCCCCCCATGTGACCCCTTCCCCCCATGTGACCCCATCCCATCCCCCCATGTGACCCCATCCCCCAAGTGACCCCATCCCCCCATGTGACCCCTTCCCCCATGTGAAACCACCCCCCATGTGACCCCATCCCCCCATGTGACCCCACCCCCCATGTGACCCCATCCCATCCCCCCATGTGACTCCACCCACCAATGTGTCCCCATCCCCCCATGTGACCCCACCCCCCATGTGACCCCATCCCTGCATGTGACCCCATCCCCATGTGATCCCATCCAATCCCCCCATGTGACCCCATCCCCTATGTGACCCCATCCCCCCATGTGACCCCATCCCCCCATATGACCCCATCCCCCATGTGACCCCATCCCTGCATGTGACCCCATCCCCCATGTGACCCCATCCCATCCCCCCATGTGACCCCATCCCCCATGTGACCCCATCCCTGCATGTGACCCCTTCCCCCCATATGACCCCACCCCCCATGTGACCCCATCCCCCCATGTGACCCCATCCCATCCCCCCCATGTGACCCCACCCCCCATGTGACCCCATCCCATCCCCCCATATGACCCCACCCCCCATGTGACCCCATCCCCCATGTGACCCCATCCCCCATGTGACCCCATCCCATCCCCCCATGTGACCCCATCCCACATGTGACCCCATCCCCCATGTGACCCCATCCCCCCATGTGACCCCATCCCCCATGTGACCCCATCCCATCCCCCATGTGACCCCATCCCCCATGTGACCCCATCCCATCCCCCCATGTGACCCCATCCCCCATGTGACCCCATCCCCCCATGTGACCCCATCCCATCCCCCCATGTGACCCCATCCCCCATGTGATCCCATCCCATCCCCCCAAGTGACCCCATCCCCCCAAGTGACCCCATCCCATCCCCCATGTGACCCCATCCCCCCATGTGACCCCATCCCCCCATGTGACCCCACCCCATCCCCCATGTGACCCCATCCCCGCATGTGACCCCTTCCCCCATGTGACCCCATCCCATCCCCCATGTGACCCCATCCCCCATGTGACCCCATCCCATCCCCCCATGTGACCCCATCCCCCATGTGACCCCATCCCCCCATGTGACCCCATCCCATCCCCCATGTGACCCCATCCCCCATGTGACCCCATCCCATCCCCCCATGTGACCCCATCCCCCATGTGACCCCATCCCCCCATGTGACCCCATCCCATCCCCCATGTGACCCCATCCCCCCATGTGACCCCATCCCCCCATGTGACTCCATCCCATCCCCCATGTGACCCCATCCCCCCAAGTGACCCCATCCCCCCATGTGACTCCATCCCATCCCCCCATGTGACCCCATCCCCAAGTGACCCCATCCCCCCATGTGACTCCATCCCATCCCCCCATGTGACCCCTTCCCACCATGTGACCCCATCCCCCATGTGACCCCATCCCATCCCCCCAAGTGACCCCATCCCCCCATGTGACCCCATCCCCCCATGTGACCCCATCCCCCATGTGACCCCATCCCATCCCCCCATGTGACCCCATCCCCCATGTGACCCCATCCCCCATGTGACCCCATCCCATCCCCCATGTGACCCCATCCCCCCATGTGACCCCACCCCCCATGTGACCCCATCCCCCCATGTGACCCCACCCCCCATGTGACCCCACCCCATCCCCCCATGTGACCCCATCTTATCCCCCATGTGACCCCATCCCATCCCCCCATGTGACTCCACCCACCAATGTGTCCCCATCCCCCCATGTGACCCCATCCCATCCCCCATGTAACCCCATCCCTGCATGTGACCCCATCCCCCATGTGACCCCATCCCATCCCCCCAAGTGACCCCATCCCCCCATGTGACCCCATCCCCCATGTGACCCCATCCCATCCCCCCAAGTGACCCCATCCCCCCAAGTGACCCCATCCCCCCAAGTGACCCCATCCCCCCATGTGACCCCTTCCCCCCATGTGACCCCATCCCATCCCCCCATGTGACCCCATCCCCCCATGTGACCCCATCCCATCCCCCCATGTGACCCAATCCCCCCATGTGACCCCATCCCATCCCCCCATGTGACCCCATCCCCCCATGTGACCCCATCCCATCCCCCCATGTGACCCCATCCCCCCATGTGACCCCATCCCATCCCCCATGTGACCCCATCCCCCATGTGACCCCATCCCATCCCCATGTGACCCCATCCCATCCCCCATGTGACCCCATCCCCCATGTGACCCCATCCCCCATGTGACCCCATCCCATCCCCCCATGTGACCCCATCCCCCATGTGACCCCATCCCATCCCCCCATGTGACCCCATCCCCCATGTGACCCCATCCCATCCCCCCATGTGACCCCATCCCCCATGTGACCTCATCCCCCATGTGACCCCATCCCATCCCCCATGTGACCCCATCCCATCCCCCCATGTGACCCCATCCCCCATGTGACCCCATCCCCCAAGTGACCCCATCCCCCAAGTGACCCCATCCCCCCATGTGACCCCATCCCCCATGTGACCTCATCCCCCATGTGACCCCATCCCATCCCCCATGTGACCCCATCCCCCATGTGACCCCATCCCATCCCCCCATGTGACCCCATCCCCCATGTGACCCCATCCCATCCCCCCATGTGACCCCATCCCCCATGTGACCCCATCCCATCCCCCCATGTGACCCCATCCCATCCCCCCATGTGACCCCATCCCCCCATGTGACCCCATCCCATCCCCCCATGTGACCCCATCCCATCCCCCCATGTGACCCCATCCGCCATGTGACCCCATCCCCCAAGTGACCCCACCCCCCAAGTGACCCCATCCCCCCATGTGACCCCATCCCCCATGTGACCCCATCCCCCATGTGACCCCATCCCATCCCCCCATGTGACCCCATCCCCCATGTGACCCCATCCCATCCCCCCATGTGACCCCATCCCCCATGTGACCCCATCCCATCCCCCCATGTGACCCCATCCCCCATGTGACCTCATCCCCCATGTGACCCCATCCCATCCCCCCATGTGACCCCATCCCCCATGTGACCACATCCCATCCCCCCATGTGACCCCATCCCATCCCCCCATGTGACCCCATCCCCCATGTGACCCCATCCCCCCATGTGACCCCATCCCGCATGTGACCCCATCCCCCATGTGACCACATCCCATCCCCCCATGTGACCCCCATCCCCCATGTGACCCCATCCCATCCCCCCATGTGACCCCATCCCCCATGTGACCCCATCCCATCCCCCCATGTGACCCCGTCCCCCATGTGACCCCATCCCATCCCCCCATGTGATCCCATCCCCCCATGTGACCCCATCCCCCATGTGACCCCATCCCCATGTGACCCCATCCCATCCCCCCATGTGACCACATCCCCCATGTGACCCCATCCCCCATGTGACCCCATCCCATCCCCCCATGTGACCCCATCCCATCCCCCCAAGTGACCCCATCCCCCCAAGTGACCCCATCCCATCCCCCATGTGACCCCATCCCCCATGTGACCCCATCCCCCCATGTGACCCCATCCCCCATGTGACCCCATCCCATCCCCCATGTGACCCCATCCCCCATGTGACCCCATCCCATCCCCCCATGTGACCCCATCCCCCATGTGACCCCATCCCCCCATGTGACCCCTTCCCATCCCCCCATGTGACCCCATCCCCCATGTGACCCCATCCCATCCCCCCAAGTGACCCCATCCCCCCAAGTGACCCCATCCCATCCCCCATGTGACCCCATCCCCCGATGTGACCACATCCCCGCATGTGACCCCACCCCATCCCCCATGTGACCCCATCCCCCCATGTGACCCCATCCCCCATGTGACCCCATCCCATCCCCCATGTGACCCCATCCCCCATGTGACCCCATCCCATCCCCCCATGTGACCCCATCCCCCATGTGACCCCATCCCCCCATGTGACCCCATCCCATCCCCCCATGTGACCCCATCCCCCATGTGACCCCATCCCATCCCCCATGTGACCCCATCCCCCATGTGACCCCATCCCATCCCCCCATGTGACCCCATCCCCCATGTGACCCCATCCCCCCATGTGACCCCATCCCATCCCCCCATGTGACCCCATCCCCCATGTGACCCCATCCCATCCCCCCATGTGACCCCATCCCCCATGTGACCCCATCCCATCCCCCCAAGTGACCCCATCCCCCCAAGTGACCCCATCCCATCCCCCATGTGACCCCATCCCCCCATGTGACCCCATCCCCCCATGTGAGTCCATCCCATCCCCCATGTGACCCCATCCCCCCAAGTGACCCAATCCCCCCATGTGACTCCATCCCATCCCCCCATGTGAACCCATCCCCAAGTGACCCCATCCCCCCATGTGACTCCATCCCATCCCCCCATGTGACCCCTTCCCACCATGTGACCCCATCCCCCATGTGACCCCATCCCATCCCCCCAAGTTACCCCATCCCCCCATGTGACCCCATCCCCCATGTGACCCCATCCCATCCCCCCAAGTGACCCCATCCCCCCATGTGACCCCATCCCCCCATGTGACCCCATCCCCCCATGTGACCCCATCCCCCATGTGACCCCATCCCCCATGTGACCCCATCCCATCCCCCATGTGACCCCATCCCCCCATGTGACCCCACCCCCCATGTGACCCCATCCCCCCATGTGACCCCACCCCCCATGTGACCCCACCCCATCCCCCCATGTGACCCCATCTTATCCCCCATGTGACCCCATCCCATCCCCCCATGTGACTCCACCCACCAATGTGTCCCCATCCCCCCATGTGACCCCATCCCATCCCCCCATGTAACCCCATCCCTGCATGTGACCCCATCCCCCATGTGACCCCATCCCATCCCCCCAAGTGACCCCATCCCCCCATGTGACCCCATCCCCCATGTGACCCCATCCCATCCCCCCAAGTGACCCCATCCCCCCAAGTGACCCCATCCCCCCAAGTGACCCCATCCCCCCAAGTGACCCCATCCCCCCATGTGACCCCTTCCCCCCATGTGACCCCATCCCATCCCCCCATGTGACCCCATCCCCCATGTGACCCCATCCCATCCCCCCATGTGACCCCATCCCCCATGTGACCCCATCCCATCCCCCCAAGTGACCCCATCCCCCCATGTGACCCCTTCCTCCCATGTGAAACCACCCCCCATGTGACCCCATCCCCCCATGTGACCCCACCCCCCATGTGACCCCATCCCATCCCCCCATGTGACTCCACCCACCAATGTGTCCCCATCCCCCATGTGACCCCACCCCCCATGTGACCCCATCCCTGCATGTGACCCCATCCCCATGTGATCCCATCCCATCCCCCCATGTGACCCCATCCCCTATGTGACCCCATCCCATCCCCCCATGTGACCCCATCCCCCCATATGACCCCATCCCCCATGTGACCCCATCCCTGCATGTGACCCCATCCCCCATGTGACCCCATCCCATCCCCCCATGTGACCCCATCCCCCATGTGACCCCATCCCTGCATGTGACCCCTTCCCCCCATATGACCCCACCCCCCATGTGACCCCATCCCCCCATGTGACCCCATCCCATCCCCCCATGTGACCCCACCCCCCATGTGACCCCATCCCATCCCCCCATATGACCCCACCCCCCATGTGACCCCATCCCCCATGTGACCCCATCCCCCATGTGACCCCATCCCATCCCCCCATGTGACCCCATCCCCCATGTGACCCCATCCCCCATGTGACCCCATCCCCCCATGTGACTCCATCCCATCCCCCCATGTGACCCCATCCCCCATGTGACCCCATCCCATCCCCCATGTGACCTCATCCCCCATGTGACCTCATCCCATCCCCCCATGTGACCCCATCACTTCCCCCCATGTGACCCCATCCCCCCATGTGACCCCATCCCCCATGTGACCCCATCCCATCCCCCATGTGACCCCACCCCCCATGTGACCCCATCCCATCCCCCCATGTGACCCCACCCCCCATGTGACCCCATCCCATCCCCCTATATGACCCCACCCCCCATGTGACCCCATCCCCCCATGTGACCCCATCCCCCATGTGACCCCATCCCATCCCCCATGTGACCCCATCCCCCCATGTGACTCCATCCTATCCCCCCATGTGACCCCATCCCCCATGTGACCCCATCCCATCCCCCATGTGACCCCATCCCATCCCCCCATGTGACCCCATCACTTCCCCCCATGTGACCCCATCCCCCCATGTGACCCCATCCCCCATGTGACCCCATACCCCATGTGACCCCATCCCATCCCCCCATGTGACCCCATCCCCCATGTGACCCCATCCCATCCCCCCATGTGACCCCATCCCCCATGTGACCCCATCCCATCCCCCCATGTGACCCCATCCCCCATGTGACCTCATCCCCCATGTGACCCCATCCCATCCCCCCATGTGACCCCATCCCCCATGTGACCCCATCCCCCCATGTGACCCCATCCCCCATGTGACCCCATCCCCCCATGTGACCCCATCCCGCATGTGACCCCATCCCCCATGTGACCACATCCCATCCCCCCATGTGACCCCATCCCCCATGTGACCCCATCCCATCCCCCCATGTGACCCCATCCCCCATGTGACCCCATCCCATCCCCCATGTGACCCCATCCCCCATGTGACCCCGTCCCATCCCCCCATGTGACCCCATCCCCCATGTGACCCCATCCCCCCATGTGACCCCATCCCCCCATGTGACCCCACCCCATCCCCCATGTGACCCCATCCCCCCATGTGACCCCATCCTCCATGTGACCCCATCCCATCCCCCATGTGACCCCATCCCCCATGTGACCCCATCCCATCCCCCCATGTGACCCCATCCCCCATGTGACCCCATCCCCCCATGTGACCCCATCCCATCCCCCCATGTGACCCCATCCCCCATGTGACCCCATCCCATCCCCCATGTGACCCCATCCCCCATGTGACCCCATCCCATCCCCCCATGTGACCCCATCCCCCATGTGACCCCATCCCCCCATGTGACCCCATCCCATCCCCCCATGTGACCCCATCCCCCATGTGACCCCATCCCATCCCCCCATGTGACCCCATCCAACATGTGACCCCATCCCATCCCCCCAAGTGACCCCATCCCCCCAAGTGACCCCATCCCATCCCCCATGTGACCCCATCCCCCCATGTGACCCCATCCCCCCATGTGACTCCATCCCATCCCCCATGTGACCCCATCCCCCCATGTGACCCCATCCCCCCATGTGACTCCATCCCATCCCCCATGTGACCCCATCCCCAAGTGACCCCATCCCCCCATGTGACTCCATCCCATCCCCCATGTGACCCCTTCCCACCATGTGACCCCATCCCCCATGTGACCCCATCCCATCCCCCCAAGTGACCCCATCCCCCCATGTGACCCCATCCCCCATGTGACCCCATCCCATCCCCCCAAGTGACCCCATCCCCCCATGTGACTCCATCCCATCCCCCATGTGACCCCATCCCATCCCCCCATGTGACTCCATCCCATCCCCCATGTGACCCCTTCCCACCATGTGACCCCATCCCCCATGTGACCCCATCCCATCCCCCCAAGTGACCCCATCCCCCCATGTGACCCCATCCCCCATGTGACCCCATCCCATCCCCCCAAGTGACCCCATCCCCCCATGTGACTCCATCCCATCCCCCATGTGACCCCTTCCCACCATGTGACCCCATCCCCCCATGTGACTCCATCCCATCCCCCATGTGACCCCATCCCCCCATGTGACCCCATCCCCCCATGTGACTCCATCCCATCCCCCATGTGACCCCATCCCCAAGTGACCCCATCCCCCCATGTGACTCCATCCCATCCCCCATGTGACCCCTTCCCACCATGTGACCCCATCCCCCATGTGACCCCATCCCATCCCCCCAAGTGACCCCATCCCCCCATGTGACCCCATCCCCCATGTGACCCCATCCCATCCCCCCATGTGACCCCATCCCCCCATGTGACCCCACCCCCCATGTGACCCCACCCCATCCCACCATGTGACCCCATCTTATACCCCATGTGACCCCATCCCATCCCCCCATGTGACTCCACCCACCAATGTGTCCCCATCCCCCCATGTGACCCCATCCCATCCCCACATGTAACCCCATCCCTGCATGTGACCCCATCCCCCATGTGACCCCATCCCATCCCCCCAAGTGACCCCATCCCCCCCTGTGACCCCATCCCCCATGTGACCCCATCCCATCCCCCCAAGTGACCCCATCCCCCCAAGTGACCCCATCCCCCCATGTGACCCCTTCCCCCCATGTGACCCCATCCCATCCCCCCATGTGACCCCATCCCCCCATGTGACCCCATCCCATCCCCCCATGTGACCCCATCCCCCCATGTGACCCCATCCCATCCCCCCATGTGACCCCATCCCCCCATGTGACCCCATCCCATCCCCCCATGTGACCCCATCCCCCCATGTGACCCCATCCCATCCCCCATGTGACCCCATCCCCCATGTGACCCCATCCCATCCCCCATGTGACCCCATCCCATCCCCCATGTGACCCCATCCCCCATGTGACCCCATCCCCCATGTGACCCCATCCCATCCCCCCATGTGACCCCATCCCCCATGTGACCCCATCCCATCCCCCCATGTGACCCCATCCCCCATGTGACCTCATCCCCCATGTGACCCCATCCCATCCCCCCATGTGACCCCATCCCATCCCCCCATGTGACCCCATCCCCCATGTGACCCCATCCCCCAAGTGACCCCATCCCCCAAGTGACCCCATCCCCCCATGTGACCCCATCCCCCATGTGACCCCATCCCCCATGTGACCCCATCCCATCCCCCCATGTGACCCCATCCCCCATGTGACCCCATCCCATCCCCCCATGTGACCCCATCCCCCATGTGACCTCATCCCCCATGTGACCCCATCCCATCCCCCCATGTGACCCCATCCCATCCCCCCATGTGACCCCATCCCCCCATGTGACCCCATCCCATCCCCCCATGTGACCCAATCCCATCCCCCCATGTGACCCCATCCCCCATGTGACCCCATCCCCCAAGTGACCCCATCCCCCAAGTGACCCCATCCCCCATGTGACCCCATCCCCCATGTGACCCCATCCCCCATGTGACCCCATCCCATCCCCCCATGTGACCCCATCCCCCATGTGACCCCATCCCATCCCCCCATGTGACCCCATCCCCCATGTGACCCCATCCCATCCCCCCATGTGACCCCATCCCCCATGTGACCTCATCCCCCATGTGACCCCATCCCATCCCCCCATGTGACCCCATCCCCCATGTGACCACATCCCATCCCCCATGTGACCCCATCCCATCCCCCCATGTGACCCCATCCCCCATGTGACCCCATCCCCCCATGTGACCCCATCCCGCATGTGACCCCATCCCCCATGTGACCCCATCCCCCATGTGACCCCATCCCATCCCCCCATGTGACCCCATCCCCCATGTGACCCCATCCCCCCATGTGACCCCATCCCCCATGTGACCCCATCCCATCCCCCATGTGACCCCATCCCCCATGTGACCCCATCCCATCCCCCCATGTGACCCCATCCCCCATGTGACCCCATCCCCCCATGTGACCCCATCCCCCATGTGACCCCATCCCATCCCCCCATGTGACCCCATCCCCCATGTGACCCCATCCCATCCCCCCAAGTGACCCCATCCCCCCAAGTGACCCCATCCCATCCCCCATGTGACCCCATCCCCCCAAGTGACCCCACCCCCCATGTGACTCCATCCCATCCCCCATGTGACCCCATCCCCCCATGTGACTCCATCCCATCCCCCCATGTGACCCCTTCCCACCATGTGACCCCATCCCCCCAAGTGACCCCACCCCCCATGTGACTCCATCCCATCCCCCATGTGAACCCATCCCCCATGTGACCCCATCCCATCCCCCCATGTGACCCCATCCCATCCCCCCAAGTGACCCCATCCCCCCATGTGACCCCATCCCCCCATGTGACCCCATCCCATCCCCCCATGTGACCCCATCCCCCATGTGACCCCATCCCATCCCCCATGTGACCCCATCCCCCCATGTGACCCCACCCCCCATGTGACCCCACCCCATCCCCCCATGTGACCCCATCTTATCCCCCATGTGACCCCATCCCATCCCCCCATGTGACTCCACCCACCAATGTGTCCCCATCCCCCCATGTGACCCCATCCCATCCCCCCATGTGACCCCATCCCTGCATGTGACCCCATCCCCCATGTGACCCCATCCCATCCCCCCAAGTGACCCCATCCCCCCATGTGACCCCATCCCCCATGTGACCATATCACATCCCCCCAAGTGACCCCATTTCCCCAAGTGACCCCATCCCCCCAAGTGACCCCATCCCCCCATGTGACCCCTTCCCCCCATGTGACCCCATCCCATCCCCCCATGTGACCCCATCCCCCATGTGACCCCATCCCATCCCCCCATGTGACCCCATCCCCCATGTGACCCCATCCCATCCCCCAAGTGACCCCATCCCCCCATGTGACCCCACCCCCCATGTGACCCCATCCCCCCATGTGACCCCATCCCATCCCCCCATGTGACCCCATCCCCCATGTGACCCCATCCCCCCATGTGACCCCATCCCCCATGTGACCCCATCCCATCCCCCATGTGACCCCATCCCCCATGTGACCCCATCCCATCCCCCCATATGACCCCATCCCCCCATGTGACCCCATCCCCCCATGTGACTCCATCCCATCCCCCCATATCACCCCATCCCCCCATGTGACCCCATCCCCCATGTGACCCCATCCCATCCCCCCATGTGACCCCATCCCATCCCCCATGTGACCCCATCCCCCCATGTGACTACACCCCATTCCCCCATGTGACCCCATCCCCCATGTGACCCCACCCCCCATGTGACCCCATCCCCCCATGTGACCCCACCCTATCCCCCATGTGACCCCATCCCCCATGTGACCCCATCCCATCCCCCATGTGACCCCATCCCATCCCCCCATGTGACCCCATCCCCCATGTGAGCCCATCCCATCACCCCATGTGACCCCATCCCCCATGTGACCCCATCCCATCCCCCCATGTGACCCCATCCCCATGTGACCCCATCCCCCCATGTGACCCCACCCCCCATGTGACCCCATCCCCCCATGTGACTCCACCCACCAATGTGTCCCCATCCCCCATGTGACCCCATCCCCCCATGTGACCCCATCCCCCCATGTGACCACATCCCCCCATGTGACCCCACCCCATCCCCCATGTGACCCCATCCCCCATGTGACCCCATCCCCCATGTGACCCCACCCCATCCCCCATGTGACCCCATTACCCCATGTGACCCCATCCCCCCATGTGACCCCATCCCCCATGTGACCCCACCCCATCCCCCATGTGACCCCATCCCCCATGTGACCCCATCCCATCCCCCCATGTGACCCCATCCCCCCATGTGACCCCATCCCCCATGTGACCCCACCCCATCCCCCATGTGACCCCATCCCCCCAATGTGACCCCACCCCATCCCCCATGTGACCCCATCCCCCCATGTGACCCCACCCCATCCCCCATGTGACCCCATCCCCCCCATGTGACCCCATCCCCCATGTGACCCCATCCCCCCATGTGACCCCATCCCCCATGTGACCCCATCCCCCCATGTGACCCCATCCCCCCATGTGACCCCACCCCACCCCCCCATATCACCCCATCCCCCCATATCACCCCATCCCCCCATGTGACCCCATCCCCCATGTGACCCCTTCCCCCATGTGACCCCATCCCCCATGTGACCCCACCCCCCCAATGTCACCCCATCCCCCATGTCACCCCATCCCATCCGCCATGTGACCCCACCCCTCCATGTGACCCCACCCCCCCATGTGACCCCATCCCCCAAGTGACCCCATCCCCCTATGTGACCCCATCCCCCTATGTGACCCCATCCCCCCATGTGACCCCACCCCCCAATGTCACCCCATCCCCCCTATGTGACCCCACCCCCCATGTGACCCTATCCCCCCCAATGTCACCCCATCCTCCCCTGTGTCCCCATCCCCCATGTGACCCCATCCCCCATGTGACCCCACCCCATCCCTCCATGTGACCCCATCCCCCAATGTGACCCCACCCCATCCCCCATGTGACCCCATCCCCCCATGTGACCCCACCCCATCCCCCCATGTGACCCCATCCCCCCATGTGACCCCATCCCCCATGTGACCCCATCCCCATGTGACCCTATCCCCCCAATGTCACCCCATCCCCCATGTTACCCCATCCCCCCATGTGACCCCACCCCATCCCCCATGTGACACCATCCCCCCATGTCACCCCATCCCCCATGTGACCCCACCCCATCTCCCATGTGACCCCATCCCCCCATGTGACCCCATCCCATCCCCCATGTGACCCCATCCCCCCATGTGACCCAATCCCCCATGTGACCCCACCCCATCCCCCATGTGACCCAAACCCCCATGTGACCCCATCCCCCATGTGACCCCATCCCCCCATGTGACCCCATCCCCCCATGTAACCCCATCCCCCCATGTGACCCCACCCCATCCCCCATGTGACCCCATCCCCCCATGTGACCCAATCCCCCATGTGACCCCACCCCATCCCCCATGTGACCCAAACCCCCATGTGACCCCATCCCCCATGTGACCCCATCCCCCCATGTGACCCCATCCCTAATTTGACCCCATCCCCCATGTGACCCCATCCCCCATGTGACCCCATCCCCCATTTGACCCCATCCCCCTTGTGACCCCATCCCCCCATGTGACCCCATCCCCCATGTGACCCAACCCCCCATGTGACCCCATCCCCCAAGTGACCCCATCCCCCATGTGACCCCATCCCCCCATGTGACCCCATCCTCCCATGTGACTCCACCCACCAATGTGTCCCCACCCCATCCCCCATGTGACTCCACCCCATCCTCCCAATGTCACCCCATCCCCCATGTGACCCCATCCCCCTATGTGACCCCATCCCCCACGTGACCCCACCCCATCCCCCATGTGACCCCACCCCCCCAATGTCACCTAATCCCCCCATGTCACCCCATCCATCCCCCCATGTGACCCCACCCCATCCCATCCCTGCATGTGACCCCATCCCCCCCACTGTGACCCCATCCATCCCCCATGTGACCCCATCCCCCATGTGATGCCATCCCCCCATGTGACCCCACCCCATCCCTGCATGTGACCCCATCCCCCCATATGACTCCATCCCCGTAGAGGCCACCAGAGTTCGCCCTGTGACCTCCATTCCTGTTACAGGTCAATGTCATCTGCTCTAGTGCAATGTGTGACCAGTAGAGGACACCAGAGTCCTCCCTGTAACCTCCATTCCTGTTACAGTTCAATGTCATCTGCTCTAGTGCCATGTGTGACCAGTAGAGGACACCAGAGTCCACCCCGTGACCTCCATTCCTGTTACAGGTCAATGTCATCTGCTCTAGTGCCATGTGTGACCAGTAGAGGACACCAGAGTCCACCCCCTGACCTCCATTGCTGTTACAGGTCAATGTCCTCTGCTGTAGTGCTATGTGTGACCAGTAGAGGACACCAGAGTCCACCCGGTGACCTCCATTTCTGTTACAGGTCAGTGTCCTCTGCTGTAGTGCCATGTGTGATCAGTAGAGGCCACCAGAATCCATCCCGTGACCTCCATTCCTGTTACAGGCCAGTGTCCTCTGCTGTAGTGCCATGTGTGACCAGTAGAAGACACCAGAGTCCCCCCTTACCTCCATCCATCTTACAGGTCAATGTCATCTTCTGTAGTGCCATGTGTGACCAGTAGAGGACACCAGAGTCCACCCCGTGACCTCCATTCCTGTTACAGGTCAGTGTCCTCTGCTGTAGTGCCATGTGTGATCAGTAGAGGCCGCCAGAGTCCACCAGGGTGACCTTCATCCCTGTTACAGGTCAGTGTTCTCTGCTGTAGTGCCATGTGTGACCAGTAGAGGACACCAGAGTCCACCCCGTGACCTCCATTCCTGTTACAGGTCAATGTCATCTGCTCTAGTGCCATGTGTGACCAGTAGAGGACACCAGAGTCCACCCCATGACCTCCATTCCTGTTACAGGTCAATGTCCTCTGCTATATTGCCATGTGTGACCAGTAGAGGCCACCAGAGACCACCCCGTGACCTCCATTCCTTTTACAGGTCAATGTCCTCTGCTGTAGTGATATGTGTGACCAGTAGAGACCACCAGAGTCCACTCCGTGACCTCCATTCCTGTTACAGGTCAGTGTCCTCAGCTGTGGTGCCATGTGTAACCAGTAGAGGCCTCCAGAGTCTGCCCTGTGAAATCCATTCCTGTTACAGGTCAGTGTCCTCTGCTGTAGTGCCACGTGTGACCAGTAGAGGCCACCAGAGTTCGCCCTGTGACCTCCATTCCTGTTACAGGTCACTGTCCTCTGCTCTAGTGCAATGTGTGACCAGTAAAGGCCGCCAGAGTCCACCAGGGTGACCTCCATTCCTGATACAGGTCAATGTCCTCTGCTGTAGTGCCATGTGTGACCACTAGAGGACACCAGAGTCCACCCCGTGACCTCCATTCCTGTTACAGGTCAATGTCATCTGCTCTAGTGCCATGTGTGACCAGTAGAGGACACCAGAGTCCACCCCATGACCTCCATTGCTGTTACAGGTCAATGTCCTCTGCTATATTGCCATGTGTGACCAGTAGAGGCCACCAGAGTCCACCCGGTAACCTCCATTTCTGTTACAGGTCAGTGTCCTCTGCTGTAGTGCCATGTGTGACCAGTAGAGGCCACCAGAATCCATCCCGTGACCTCCATTCCTGTTACAGGCCAGTGTCCTCTGCTGTAGTGCAATGTGTGACCAGTAGAGGCCGCCAGAGTCCACCAGGGTAACCTCCATTCCTGTTACCGGTCAGTGTCCTCTGCTATAGTGCCATGTGTGACCACTAGAGGACACGAGAGTCCACCCCGTGATCTCCTTTCCTGTTACAGGTCAGTGTCCTTTGCTGTAGTTCCATGTGTGACCAGTAGAGGCCACCAGAGTCCACCCTGTGACCTCCATTCCTGTTACAGGTCAATGTCATCTTCTGTAGTGCCATGTGTGACCAGTAGAGGCCACCAGAGTCCCCCCTTACCTCCATCCATGTTACAGGTCAATGTCATCTTCTGTAGTGCCATGTGTGACCAGTAGAGGACACCAGAGTCGACCCCGTGACCTCCATTCCTGTTACAGGTCAGTGTCCTCTGCTGTAGTACCATGTGTGATCAGTAGAGGCCGCCAGAGTCCACCAGGGTGACCTTCATCCCTGTTACAGGTCAGTGTTCTCTGCTGTAGTGCCATGTGTGACCAGTAGAGGCCACCAGAGTCCACCCTGTAACCTCCATTCCTGTTACAGGTCAGTATCCTCTGCTGTAGTGCCATGTGTGACCAGTAGAGGACACCGGAGTCCACCCCGTGACCTCCATTCCTGTTACAGGTCAATGTCATCTGCTCTAGTGCCATGTGTGACCAGTAGAGGACACCAGAGTCCACCCCATGACCTCCATTCCTGTTACAGGTCAATGTCCTCTGCTATATTGCCATGTGTGACCAGTTGAGGCCACCAGAGTCCACCCCGTGACCTCCATTCCTGTTACAGGTCAATGTCCTCTGCTGTAGTGATATGTGTGACCAGTAGAGACCACCAGAGTCCACTCCGTGACCTCCATTCCTGTTACAGGTCAGTGTCCTCAGCTGTGGTGCCATTTGTAACCAGTAGAGGCCTCCAGAGTCTGCCCTGTGAAATCCATTCCTGTTACAGGTCAGTGTCCTCTGCTGTAGTGCCACGTGTGACCAGTAGAGGCCACCAGAGTTCCCCCTGTGACCTCCATTCCTGTTACAGGTCACTGTCCTCTGCTCTAGTGCAATGTGTGACCAGTAGAGGCCGCCAGAGTCCACCAGGGTGACCTCCATTCCTGATACAGGTCAATGTCCTCTGCTATATTGCCATGTGTGACCAGTAGAGGACACCAGAGTCCCCCCCGTGACCTCTATTCCTGTTACATGTCAATGTCCTCTGCTGTAGTGCCATGTGTGACCAGTAGAGGACACCAGAGTCCATCCCGTGACCTCCATTCCTGTTACAGGTCAGTGTTCTCTGCTGTAGTGCCATGTGGGACCAGTAGAGGCCACCAAAGTCCACCCCGTGACCTCCATTCCCGTTACAGGTCAGTATTCTCTGCTGTAGTGCCATGTGTGACCAGTAGAGGACACCAGAGTCCACCCCGTGACCTCCATTCCTGTTACAGGTCAGTGTCCTCTGCTTTAGTGCAATGTGTGACCAGTAGAGGCCGCCAGAGTCCACCAGGGTAACCTCCATTCCTGTTACCGGTCAGTGTCCTCTGCTATAGTGCCATGTGTGACCACTAGAGGACACGAGAGTCCACCCCGTGATCTCCTTTCCTGTTACAGGTCAGTGTCCTTTGCTGTAGTTCCATGTGTGACCAGTAGAGGCCACCAGAGTCCACCCTGTGACCTCCATTCCTGTTACAGGTCAGTGTCCTCTGCTTTAGTGCAATGTGTGACCAGTAGAGGCCGCCAGAGTCCACAAGGGTGACCTCCATTCCTGATACAGGTCAATGTCCTCTGCTGTAGTGCCATGTGTGACCAGTAGAGGCCACCAGAGTCCACCCCGTGACCTCCATTCCTGTTACAGGTCAGTGTTCTCTGCTGTAGTGCCATGTGTGACCAGTAGAGGACACCAGAGTCCACCCCGTGACCTCCATTCCCGTTACAGGTCAGTATTCTCTGCTGTAGTGCCATGTGTGACCAGTAGAGGACACCAGAGTCCACCCCGTGACCTCCATTCTAGTTACATGTCAGTGTCCTCTGCTATAGTGCCATGTGTGACCAGTAGAGGACACCAGAGTCCGCCCTGTAACCTCCATTCCTGTTACATGTCAGTGTCCTCTGCTGTAGTGCCATGTGTGACCAGTAGAGGCCGCCAGAGTCCACCCTGTGACCTCCATTGCTGTTACAGGTCAGTGTCCTCTGCTGTAGTGCCATATGTGACCAGTAGAGGTCACCAGAGTCCACCCAGTGACCTCCATTCCTGTTACAGGTCAGTGTCCTCTGCTGTAGTTCCATGTGTGACCAGTAGAGGACACCAGAGTCCACCCAGTGACCTCCATTCCTGTTACAGGTCAGCGTCCTCTGCTGTAGTTCCATGTGTGACCAGTAGAGGACACCAGAGTACACCCCGTGACCTCCTTTCCTGTTACAGGTCAGTGTCCTCTGCTGTAGTTCCATGTGTGACCAGTAGAGGATGCCAACGTCCACCCCGTGACCTCCATTCCTGTTACAGGTCAATGTCCTCTGCTGTAGTGATATGTGTGACCAGTAGAGACCACCAGAGTCCACCCCGTGACCTCCATTCCTGTTACAGGTCAGTGTCCTCAGCTGTGGTGCCATGTGTGACCAGTAGAGGCCTCCAGAGTCTGCCCTGTGACCTCCATTCCTGTTACAGGTCAGTGTCCTCTGCTTTAGTGCAATAAGTGACCAGTAGAGGCCGCCAGAGTCCACCAGGGTGACCTCCATTCCTGTTACAGGTCAATATCCTCTGCTGTATTGCCATGTGTGACCACTAGAGGATGCCAGAGTCCACCCGGTGACCTCTATACCTGTTACAGGTCAGTGTCCTCTGCTGTAGTGCCTTGTGTGACCAGTAGAGGCCACCAGAATCCACCCTGTGACCTCCATTCCTGTTACAGGTCAGTGTCCTCTGCTTTAGTGCAATGTGTGACCTGTAGAGGCCACCAGAATCCAACCCGTGATTTCCATTCTAGTTACAGATCAGTGTCCTCTGCTGTAGTGCCATGTGTGACCAGTAGAGGCCACCAGAGTCCACCCCGTGACCTCCATTCCTGTTACAGTTCAGTGTTCTCTGCTGTAGTGCTATGTGTGACCAGTAGAGGCCACCAGAGTCCACCCCGTGACCTCCATTCCTGTTACAGGTCAGTGTTCTCTGCTGTAGTGCCATGTGTGACCAGTAGAGGCCACCAGAGTCCACCCGGTTACCTCCATTCCTGTTACAGGTCAGTGTTCTCTGCTGTAGTGCTATGTGTGACCAGTAGAGGCCACCAGAGTCCACCCCGTGACCTCCATCCCTGTTACAGGTCAGTGTCCTCTGCTGTAGTGCCATGTGTGACCAGTAGAGCATGCCAGAGTCCACCCTGTGACCTCCATTCCTGTTACAGGTCAGTGTCCTCTGCTGTAGTGATATGTGTGAACAGTAGAGGCCACCAGAATCCACCCTGTGACCTCCATTCCTGTTACAGGTCAGTGTCCTCTGCTATATTGCCATGTGTGACCAGTAGAGGCCACCAGAGTCCACCCGGTGACCTCCATTTCTGTTACAGGTCAGTGTCCTCTGCTGTAGTGCCATGTGTGACCAGTAGAGGCCACCAGAATCCATCCCCTGACCTCCATTCCTGTTACAGGCCAGTGTCCTCTGCTGTAGTGCCTTGTGTGACCAGTAGAGGACACCAGAGTACCCCCCCTTATCTCCATCCATGTTACAGGTCAATGTCATCTTCTGTAGTGCCATGTGTGACCAGTAGAGGACACCAGATTCCACCCCGTGACCTCCATTCCTGTTACAGGTCAGTGTCCTCTGCTGTAGTGCTATGTGTGAACAGTAGAGGACACCAGAGTCCACCCCGTGACCTCCTTTCCTGTTACAGGTCAGTGTCCTCTGCTGTAGTGCAATATGTGACCAGTAGAGGCCACCAGAATCCATCCCGTGACCTCCATTCCTGTTACAGGTCAATGTCCTCTGCTGTAGTGCCATGTGTGACCAGTAGAGGCCACCAGAATCCATCCCGTGACCTCCATTTCTGTTACAGGTCAGTGTCCTCTGCTATAGTGCCATGTGTGACCAGTAGAGGCCCCCAGAGTCTGCCCTGTGACCTCCAATCCTGTTACAGGTCAGTGTCCTCAGCTGTAGTGTCATATGTGACCAGTAGAGGCCTCCAGAGTCCGCCCTGTGACCTCCATTCCTGTTACAGGTCAGTGCCCTCTGCTTTAGTGCAAGTGTGGCCAGTAGAGGCCGCCAGAGTCCACCAGGCTGACCTCCATTCCTGTTACCGGTCAGTGTCCTCTGCTATAGTGCCATGTGTGACCAGTAGAGGACACCAGAGTCCACCCCGTGATCTCCTTTCCTGTTACAGGTCAGTGTCCTTTGCTGTAGGTCCATTTGTGACCAGTAGAGGCCACCAGAGTCCACCCTGTGACCTCCATTCCTGTTACAGGTCAGTGTTCTCTGCTGTAGTGCCATGTGTGACCAGTAGAGGCCACCAGAGTTCGCCCTGTGACCTCCATTCCTGTTACAGGTCACTGTCCTCTGCTTTAGTGCAATATGTGACCAGTAGAGGCCGCCAGAGTCCACCAGGGTGACCTCCATTCCTGATACAGGTCAATGTCCTCTGCTATATTGCCATGTGTGACCAGTAGAGGACAGCAGAGTCCCCCCCGTGCCCTCTATTCCTGTTACAAGTCAATGTCCTCTGCTGTAGTGACATGTGTGACCAGTAGAGGACACCAGAGTCCACCCCGTGACCTCCATTCCTGTTACAGGTCAGTGTTCTCTGCTGTAATGCCATGTGTGACCAGTATAGGCCACCAAAGTCCACCCCGTGACCTCCATTCCTGTTACAGGTCAATGTCCTCTGCTATATTGCCATGTGTGACCAGTAGAGGCCACCAGAGTCCACCCGGTGACCTCCATTTCTGTTACAGGTCAGTGTCCTCTGCTGTAGTGCCGTGTGTGACCAGTAGAGGACACCTGAGTCCACCCGGTGACCTCCATTTCTGTTACAGGTCAGTGTCCTCTGCTGTAGTGCCCTGTGTGACCAGTAGAGGACACCAGAGTCCACCCGGAGACCTCCATTTCTCTTACAGGTCAGTGTCCTCTGCTGTAGTGCCATGTGTGACCAGTAGAGGCCACCAGAATCCACCCTGTAACCTCCATTCCTGTTACAGGTCAGTATTCTCTGCTGTAGTGCCATGTGTGACCAGTAGAGGACACCAGAGTCCACTCCGTGACCTCCATTCCTGTTACAGGTCAATGTCATCTGCTCTAGTGCCATGTGTGACCAGTAGAGGCCACCAGAGTCCACCCCGTGACCTCCATTCCTGTTACAGGTCAGTGTTCTCTGCTGTAGTGCCATGTGTGACCAGTAGAGGCCACCAGAGTCCACCTGGTGACCAACATTTCTGTTACAGGTCAGTGTCCTCTGCTGTAGTGCCATGTGTGACCAGTGGAAGACACCAGAGTCCGCCCTGTGACCTCCATCCCTGTTACAGGTCAGTGTCCTCTGCTGTATTGCCATGTGTGACCAGTAGAGGCCACCAGAGTCCACCCGGTGACCTCCTTTTCTGTTACAGGTCAGTGTCCTCTGCTGTAGTGCCATGTGTGACCAGTAGAGGCCACCAGAATCCATCCCCTGACCTCCATTCCTGTTACAGGCCAGTGTCCTCTGCTGTAGTGCCATGTGTGACCAGTAGAGGACACCAGAGTCCCCCCCTTACCTCCATCCATGTTACAGGTCAATATCATCTTCTGTAGTGCCATGTGTGACCAGTAGAGGACACCAGAGTCTGCCCTGTGAAATCCATTCCTGTTACAGGTCAGTGTCCTCTGCTTTAGTGCAATATGTGACCAGTAGAGGCCGCCAGAGTCCACCAGGGTGACCTCCATTCCTGTTACAGGTCAATGTCCTCTGCTATATTGCCATGTGTGACCAGTAGAGGCCACCAGAGTCCACCCCGTGACCTCCATTCCTGTTACAGGTCAGTGTCCTCAGCTGTGGTGCCATGTGTGACCAGTAGAGGCCTCCAGAGTCTGCCCTGTGAAATCCATTCCTGTTACAGGTCAGTGTCCTCTGCTTTAGTGCAATATGTGACCAGTAGAGGCCGCCAGAGTCCACCAGGGTGACCTCCATTCCTGTTACCGGTCAGTGTCCTCTGCTGTAGTGCCATGTGTGACCAGTAGAGGACACCAGAGTCCACCCGGTGACCTCCTTTTCTGTTACAGGTCAGTGTCCTCTGCTGTAGTGCCATATGTGACCAGTAGAGGAAACCAGATTCCGCCCCGTAACCTCCATTCCTGTTACAGGTCAATATCCTCTGCTGTATTGCCATGTGTGACCACTAGAGGATGCCAGAGTCCACCCGGTGACCTCTATACCTGTTACAGGTCAGTGTCCTCTGCTGTAGTGCCATGTGTGACCAGTAGAGGCCACCAGAATCCACCCTATGACCTCCATTCCTGTTACAGGTCAGTGTCCTCTGCTGTAGTGCCGTGTGTGACCAGTAGAGGACACCTGAGTCCACCCGGTGACCTCCATTTCTGATACAGGTCAGTGTCCTCTGCTGTAGTGCCATGTGTGACCAGTAGAGGACACCAGAGTCCACCCGGAGACCTTCATTTCTCTTACAGGTCAGTGTCCTCTGCTGTAGTGCCATGTGTGACCAGTAGAGGCCACCAGAGTCCACCCTGTAACCTCCATTCCTGTTACAGGTCAGTATTCTCTGCTGTAGTGCTATGTGTGACCAGTAGAGGACACCAGAGTCCACTCCGTGACCTCCATTCCTGTTACAGGTCAATGTCATCTGCTCTAGTGCCATGTGTGACCAGTAGAGGACACCAGAGTCCACCCCATAACCTCCATTCCTGTTACAGGTCAATGTCCTCTGCTATATTGCCATGTGTGACCAGTAGAGGCCACCAGAGTCCACCACGTGACCTCCATTCCTGTTACAGGTCAGTGTCCTCAGCTGTGGTGCCATGTGTGACCAGTAGAGGCCTCCAGAGTCTGCCCTGTGAAATCCATTCCTGTTACAGGTCAGTGTCCTCTGCTTTAGTGCAATATGTGACCAGTAGAGGCCGCCAGAGTCCACCAGGGTGACCTCCATTCCTGTTACCGGTCAGTGTCCTCTGCTGTAGTGCCATGTGTGACCAGTAGAGGACACCAGAGTCCACCCGGTGACCTCCTTTTCTGTTACAGGTCAGTGTCCTCTTCTGTAGTGCAATGTGTGACCAGTAGAGGAAACCAGATTCCGCCCCGTAACCTCCATTCCTGTTACAGGTCAATATCCTCTGCTGTATTGCCATGTGTGACCACTAGAGGATGCCAGAGTCCACCCTTTGACCTCTATACCTGTTACAGGTCAGTGTCCTCTGCTGTAGTGCCATGTGTGACCAGTAGAGGCCACCAGAATCCACCCTATGACCTCCATTCCTGTTACAGGTCAGTGTCCTCTGCTTTAGTGCAATGTGTGACCTGTAGAGGCCACCAGAATCCAACCCGTGATCTCCTTTCCTGTTACAGGTCAGTGTCCTCTGCTGTAGTGCCATGTGTGACCAGTAGAGGCCACCAGAGTTCGCCCTGTGACCTCCATTCCTGTTACAGGTCACTGTCCTCTGCTTTAGTGCAATGTGTGACCAGTAGAGGCCTCCAGAGTCCACCCTGTGACCTCCATTCCTGTTACAGGTCACTGTCCTCTGCTTTAGTGCAATATGTGACCAGTAGAGGCCGCCAGAGTCCACCAGGGTGACCTCCATTCCTGATACAGGTCAATGTCCTCTGCTATATTGCCATGTGTGACCAGTAGAGGACAGCAGAGTCCCCCCCGTGACCTCCATTCCTGTTACAGGTCAGTGTTCTCTGCTGTAATGCCATGTGTGACCAGTATAGGCCACCAAAGTCCACCCCGTGACCTCCATTCCTGTTACAGGTCAATGTCCTCTGCTATATTGCCATGTGTGACCAGTAGAGGCCACCAGAGTCCACCCGGTGACCTCCATTTCTGTTACAGGTCAGTGTCCTCTGCTGTAGTGCCGTGTGTGACCAGTAGAGGACACCTGAGTCCACCCGGTGACCTCCATTTCTGTTACAGGTCAGTGTCCTCTGCTGTAGTGCCATGTGTGACCAGTAGAGGACACCAGAGTCCACCCGGAGACCTCCATTTCTCTTACAGGTCAGTGTCCTCTGCTGTAGTGCCATGTGTGACTAGTAGAGGCCACCAGAGTCCACCCTGTAACCTCCATTCCTGTTACAGGTCAGTATTCTCTGCTGTAGTGCCATGTGTGACCAGTAGAGGACACCAGAGTCCACCCCGTGACCTCCATTCCTGTTACAGGTCAATGTCATCTGCTCTAGTGCCATGTGTGACCAGTAGAGGACACCAGAGTCCACCCCATGACCTCCATTGCTGTTACAGGTCAGTATTCTCTCCTGTAGTGCCATGTGTGACCAGTAGAGGACACCAGAGTCCACCCACGTGACCTCCATTCCTGTTACAGGTCAATGTCATCTGCTCTAGTGCCATGTGTGACCAGTAGAGGACACCAGAGTCCACCCCATGACCTCCATTCCTGTTACAGGTCAGTGTCCTCAGCTGTGGTGCCATGTGTGACCAGTAGAGGCCACCAGAGTCTGCCCTGTGAAATCCATTCCTGTTACAGGTCAGTGTCCTCTGCTTTAGTGCAATATGTGACCAGTAGAGGCCGCCAGAGTCCACCAGGGTGACCTCCATTCCTGTTACCGGTCAGTGTCCTCTGCTGTAGTACCATGTGTGACCAGCAGAGGACACCAGAGTCCACCCGGTGACCTCCTTTTCTGTTACAGGTCAGTGTCCTCTGCTGTAGTGCAATGTGTGACCAGTAGAGGAAACCAGATTCCGCCCCGTAACCTCCATTCCTGTTACAGGTCAATATCCTCTGCTGTATTGCCATGTGTGACCACTAGAGGATGCCAGAGTCCACCCAGTGACCTCTATACCTGTTACAGGTCAGTGTCCTCTGCTGTAGTGCCATGTGTGACCAGTAGAGGCCACCAGAATCCACCCTGTGACCTCCATTCCTGTTACAGGTCAGTGTCCTCTGCTTTAGTGCAATGTGTGACCTTTAGAGGCCACCAGAATCCAACCCGTGATTTCCATTCTAGTTACAGATCAGTGTCCTCTGCTGTAGTGCCATGTGTGACCAGTAGAGGCCACCAGAGTCCACCCCGTGACCTCCCTTCCTGTTACAGGTCAGTGTTCTCTGCTGTAGTGCTATGTGTGACCAGTAGAGGCCACCAGAGTCCACCCCGTGACCTCCATTCCTGTTACAGGTCAGTGTTCTCTGCTGTAGTGCCATGTGTGATCAGTACAGGCCACCAGAATCCACCCTGTGACCTCCATTCCTGTTACAGGTCAGTGTCCTCTGCTTTAGTGCAATGTGTGACCTGTAGAGGCCACCAGAATCCAACCCGTGATTTCCATTCTAGTTACAGATCAGTGTCCTCTGCTATAGTGCCATGTGTGACCAGTAGAGGACACCAGAGTCCACCCCGTGATCTCCTTTCCTGTTACAGAATAGTGTCCTCTGCTGTAGTGCCATGTGTGACCAGTAGAGGCCACCAGAGTTCGCCCTGTGACCTCCATTCCTGTTACAGGTCACTGTCCTCTGCTTTAGTGCAATGTGTGACCAGTAGAGGCCTCCAGAGTCCACCCTGTGACCTCCATTCCTGTTACAGGTCACTGTCCTCTGCTTTAGTGCAATATGTGACCAGTAGAGGCCGCCAGAGTCCACCAGGGTGACCTCCATTCCTGATACAGGTCAATGTCCTCTGCTATATTGCCATGTGTGACCAGTAGAGGACAGCAGAGTCCCCCCCTGTGCCCTCTATTCCTGTTACAAGTCAATGTCCTCTGCTGTAGTGACATGTGTGACCAGTAGAGGACACCAGAGTCCACCCCGTGACCTCCATTCCTGTTACAGGTCAGTGTTCTCTGCTGTAATGCCATGTGTGACTAGTATAGGCCACCAAAGTCCACCCCGTGACCTCCATTCCTGTTACAGGTCAATGTCCTCTGCTATATTGCCATGTGTGACCAGTAGAGGCCACCAGAGTCCACCCGGTGACCTCCATTTCTGTTACAGGTCAGTGTCCTCTGCTGTAGTGCCTTGTGTGACCAATAGAGGACACCAGAGTCCACCCGGAGACCTCCATTTCTGTTACAGGTCAGTGTCCTCTGCTGTAGTGCCATGTGTGACCAGTAGAGGCCACCAGAGTCCACCCTGTAACCTCCATTCCTGTTACAGGTCAGTATTCTCTGCTGTAGTGCCATTTGTGACCAGTAGAGGACACCAGAGTCCACCCCGTGACCTCCATTCCTGTTACAGGTCAATGTCATCTGCTCTAGTGCCATGTGTGACCAGTAGAGGACACCAGAGTCCACCGCATGACCTCCATTCCTGTTACAGGTCAATGTCCTCTGCTATATTGCCATGTGTGACCAGTAGAGGCCACCAGAGTCCACCCTGTGACCTCCATTCCTGTTACAGATCAGTGTCCTCAGCTGTGGTGCCATGTGTGACCAGTAGAGGCCTCCAGAGTCTGCCCTGTGAAATCCATTCCTGTTACAGGTCAGTGTCCTCTGCTTTAGTGCAATATGTGACCAGTAGAGGCCGCCAGAGTCCACCAGGGTGACCTCCATTCCTGTTACCGGTCAGTGTCCTCTGCTGTAGTGCCATGTGTGACCAGTAGAGGACACCAGAGTCCACCCGGTGACCTCCTTTTCTGTTACAGGTCAGTGTCCTCTTCTGTAGTGCCATATGTGACCAGTAGAGGAAACCAGATTCCGCCCCGTAACCTCCATTCCTGTTACAGGTCAATATCCTCTGCTGTATTGCCATGTGTGACCACTAGAGGATGCCAGAGTCCACCCGGTGACCTCTATACCTGTTACAGGTCAGTGTCCTCTGCTGTAGTGCCTTGTGTGACCAGTAGAGGCCACCAGAATCCACCCTGTGACCTCCATTCCTGTTACAGGTCAGTGTCCTCTGCTTTAGTGCAATGTGTGACCTGTAGAGGCCACGAGAATCCAACCCGTGATTTCCATTCTAGTTACAGATCAGTGTCCTCTGCTGTAGTGCCATGTGTGACCAGTAGAGGCCACCAGAATCCATCCCGTGACCTCCATTCCTGTTACAGGTCAGTGTTCTCTGCTGTAGTGCTATGTGTGACCAGTAGAGGACACCAGAGTCCGCCCTGTGACCTCCATCCCTGTTACAGGTCAGTGTCCTCTGCTGTATTGCCATGTGTGACCAGTAGAGGCCACCAGAGTCCACCCGGCGACCTCCATTTCTGTTACAGGTCAGTGTCCTCTGCTGTAGTGCCATGTGTGACCAATAGAGGCCACCAGAATCCATCCCCTGACCTCCATTCCTGTTACAGGCCAGTGTCCTCTGCTGTAGTGCCATGTGTGACCAGTAGAGGACACCAGAGTCCCCCCTTACCTCCATCCATGTTACAGGTCAATGTCATCTTCTGTAGTGCCATGTGTGACCAGTAGAGGACACCAGAGTCCACCCCGTGACCTCCATTCCTGTTACAGGTCAATGTCATCTGCTCTAGTGCCATGTGTGACCAGTAGGGGACACCAGAGTCCACCCCATGACCTCCATTCCTGTTACAGGTCAATGTCCTCTGCTATATTGCCATGTGTGACCAGTAGAGGCCACCAGAGTCCACCCCGTGACCTCCATTCCTGTTACAGGTCAGTGTCCTCAGCTGTGGTGCCATGTGTGACCAGTAGAGGCCTCCAGAGTCTGCCCTGTGAAATCCATTCCTGTTACAGGTCAGTGTCCTCTGCTTTAGTGCAATATGTGACCAGTAGAGGCCACCAGAGTCCACCCCGTGACCTCCATTCCTGTTACAGGTCAGTGTCCTCAGCTGTGGTGCCATGTGTGACCAGTAGAGGCCTCCAGAGTCTGCCCTGTGACCTCCATTCCTGTTACCAGTCAGTGTCCTCTGCTTTAGTGCAATGTGTGACCTGTAGAGGTCACCAGAATCCAACCCGTGATTTCCATTCTAGTTATAGATCAGTGTCCTCTGCTGTAGTGCCATGTGTGACCAGTAGAGGCCACCAGAGTCCACCCTGTGACCTTCATTCCTGTTACAGGTCAGTGTTCTCTGCTGTAGTGCTATGTGTGACCAGTAGAGGCCACCAGAGTCCACCCCGTGACCTCCATTCCTGTTACAGGTCAGTGTTCTCTGCTGTAGTGCCATGTGTGACCAGTAGAGGCCACCAGAGTCCACCCGGTGACCTCCATTTCTGTTACAGGTCAGTGTCCTCTGCTGTAGTGCCATGTGTGACCAGTAAAGGCCACCAGAGTCCACCCGGTGACCTCCATTTCTGTTACAGGTCAATGTCCTCTGCTGTAGTGCCATGTGTGACCAGTAGAGGCCACCAGAATCCATCCCCTGACCTCCATTCCTGTTACAGGCCAGTGTCCTCTGCTGTAGTACCATGTGTGACCAGTAGAGGACACCAGAGTCCACCCCGTGACCTCCATTCCTGTTACAGGTCAATGTCATCTGCTCTAGTGCCATGTGTGACCAGTAGAGGACACCAGAGTCCACCCCATGACCTCCATTCCTGTTACAGGTCAATGTCCTCTTCTATATTGCCATGTGTGACCAGTAGAGGCCACCAGAGTCCACCCCGTGACCTCCATTCCTGTTACAGGTCAGTGTCCTCAGCTGTGGTGCCATGTGTGACCAGTAGAGGACACCAGAGTCTGCCCTGTGAAATCCATTCCTGTTACAGGTCAGTGTCCTCTGCTTTAGTGCAATATGTGACCAGTAGAGGCCACCAGAGTCCACCAGGGTGACCTCCATTCCTGTTACCGGTCAGTGTCCTCTGCTGTAGTGCCATGTGTGACCAGTAGAGGACACCAGAGTCCACCCGGTGACCTCCTTTTCTGTTACAGGTCAGTGTCCTCTGCTGTAGTGCCATATGTGACCAGTAGAGGAAACCAGATTCCGCCCCGTAACCTCCATTCCTGTTATAGGTCAATATCCTCTGCTGTATTGCCATGTGTGACCACTAGAGGATGCCAGAGTCCACCCGGTGACCTCTATACCTGTTACAGGTCAGTGTCCTCTGCTGTAGTGCCATGTGTGACCAGTAGAGGCCACCAGAATCCACCCTGTGACCTCCATTCCTGTTACAGGTCAGTGTCCTCTGCTTTCGTGCAATGTGTGACCTGTAGAGGCCACCAGAATCCAACCCGTGATTTCCATTCTAGTTACAGATCAGTGTCCTCTGCTGTAGTGCCATGTGTGACCAGTAGAGGCCACCAGAGTCCACCCTGTGACCTCCATTCCTGTTACAGGTCAGTGTTCTCTGCTGTAGTGCCATGTGTGACCAGTAGAGGCCACCAGAGTCCACCCGGTGACCTCCAGTTCTGTTACAGGTCAGTGTCCTCTGCTGTAGTGCCATGTGTGACCAGTAGAGGCCACCAGAATCCATCCCCTGACCTCCATTCCTGTTACAGGCCAGTGTCCTCTGTTGTAGTGCCATGTGTGACCAGTAGAGGCCACCAGAATCCACCCTGTGACCTCCATTCCTGTTACAGGTCAGTGTCCTCTGCTTTAGTGCAATGTGTGACCTGTAGAGGCCACCAGAATCCAACCCGTGATTTCCATTCTAGTTACAGATCAGTGTCCTCTGCTGTAGTGCCATGTGTGACCAGTAGATGCCACCAGAGTCCACCCTGTGACCTCCATTCCTGTTACAGGTCAGTGTCCTCTGCTGTAGTGCCATGTGTGACCAGTAGAGGACGCCAGAGTCCGCCCCATGTCCTCCATTCCTGTTACAGGTCAGTGTCCTCTGCTGTAGTGATATGTGTGAACAGTAGAGGCCACCAGAGTACACCCCGTGACCTCCTTTCCTGTTACAGGTCAGTGTCCTCTGCTGTTGTGATATGTGTGACCAGTAGAGGACGCCAGAGTACACCCCGTGACCTCCTTTCCTGTTACAGGTCAGTGTCCTCTGCTGTAGTGCCATGTGTGACCAGTAAAGGACACCAGAGTCCACCCCGTGACCTCCATTCATCTTAGATATCAGTGTCCTCTGCTGTAGTGCCATGTGTGACCAGTAGGGGCCACCAGAGTCCACCCTGTGACCTCCATTCCTCTTAGATATCAGTGTCCTCTGCTGTAGTGCAATGTGTGACCAGTAGAGGCCACCAGAGTCCACCCTGTAACCTCCATTCCTGTTACAGGTCAGTATTCTCTGCTGTAGTGCCATGTGTGACCAGTAGAGGACACCAGAGTCCACCCCGTGACCTCCATTCCTGTTACAGGTCAGTGTCATCTGCACTAGTGCCATGTGTGACCAGTAGAGGCTACCAGAATCGACCCTGTGACCTCCATTCCTGTTACAGGTCAGTGTCCTCTGCTGTAGTGTAATTGTGTAACCAGTAGAGGACACCAGAGTCCCCCACTTAACTCAATCCATGTTACAGGTCAATGTCCTCTGCTATATTGCCATGTGTGACCAGTAGAGGCCACCAGAGTCCACCCGGTGACCTCCATTTCTGTTACAGGTCAGTGTTCTCTGCTGTAGTGCCATGTGTGACCAGTAGAGGACACCAGAGTCCTCCCTGTAACCTCCATTCCTGTTACAGGTCAGTATTCTCTGCTGTAGTGCCATGTGTGACCAGTAGAGGACACCAGAGTCCACCCGGTTACCTCCATTTCTGTTACAGGTCAGTGTCCTCTGCTGTAGTGCCATGTGTGACCAGTAGAGGCCACCAGAATCCATCCCGTGACCTCCATTCCTGTTACAGGCCAGTGTCCTCTGCTGTAGTGCCATGTGTGACCAGTAGAGGACACCAGAGTCCCCCCCGTACCTCCATCCATGTTACAGGTCAATGTCATCTTCTGTAGTGCCATGTGTGACCAGTAGAGGACACCAGAGTCCACCCCATGACCTCCATTCCTGTTACAGGTCAGTGTCCTCTGCTGTAGTGCTATGTGTGACCAGTAGAGGCCGCCAGAGTCCACCAGGGTGACCTCCATTCCTGATACAGGTCAATGTCCTCTGCTATATTGCCATGTGTGACCAGTAGAGGCCACCAGAGTCAACCCCGTGACCTCCATTCCTGTTACAGGTCAGTGTCCTCTGCTGTAGTGCCATGTGTGACCAGTAGAGGCCTACTAGAATCCATCCCGTGACCTCCATTCCTGTTACAAGCCAGTGTCCTCTGCTGTAGTGCCATGTGTGACCAGTAGAGGCCACCAGAATCCACCCTGTGACCTCCATTCCTGTTACAGGTCAGTGTCCTCTGCTTTAGTGCAATGTGTGACCTGTAGAGGCCACCAGAATCCAACCCGTGATTTCCATTCTAGTTACAGATCAGTGTCCTCTGCTATAGTGCCATGTGTGACCAGTAGAGGCCACCAGAGTCCACCCTGTGACCTCCATTCCTGTTACAGGTCAGTGTTCTCTGCTGTAGTGCCATGTGTGACCAGTAGAGGCCACCAGAGTCCACCCTGTGACCTCCATTCCTGTTACAGGTCAGTGTTCTCTGCTGTAGTGCTATGTGTGACCAGTAGAGGCCACCAGAGTCCACCCCGTGACCTCCATTCCTGTTACAGGTCAGTGTTCTCTGCTGTAGTGCCATGTGTGACCAGTAGAGGCCACCAGAGTCCACCCGGTGACCTCCATTTCTGTTACAGGTCAGTGTCCTCTGCTGTAGTGCCATGTGTGACCAGTAGAGGCCACCAGAATCCATCCCCTGACCTCCATTCCTGTTACAGGCCAGTGTCCTCTGCTGTAGTGCCATGTGTGACCAGTAGAGGCCACCAGAATCCACCCTGTGACCTCCATTCCTGTTACAGGTCAGTGTCCTCTGCTTTAGTGCAATGTGTGACCTGTAGAGGCCACCAGAATCCAACCCGTGATTTCTATTCTAGTTACAGGTCAGTGTCCTCTGCTGTAGTGCCATGTGTGACCAGTAGATGCCACCAGAGTCCACCCTGTGACCTCCATTCCTGTTACAGGTCAGTGTTCTCTGCTGTAGTGCTATGTGTGACCAGTAGAGGCCACCAGAGTCCACCCGGTGACCTCCATTTCTGTTACAGGTCAGTGTCCTCTGCTGTATTGCCATGTGTGACCAGTAGAGGATGCCAGAGTCCACCCTGTGACCTCCATTCCTGTTACAGGTCAGTGTCCTCTGCTGTAGTGCCATGTGTGACCAGTAGAGGATGCCAGAGTCCGCCCCATGTCCTCCATTCCTGTTACAGGTCAGTGTCCTCTGCTGTAGTGATATGTGTGAACAGTAGAGGCCACCAGAGTACACCCTGTGACCTCCTTTCCTGTTACAGGTCAGTGTCCTCTGCTGTAGTGATATGTGTGACCAGTAGAGGACGCCAGAGTACACCCCGTGACCTCCTTTCCTGTTACAGGTCAGTGTCCTCTGCTGTAGTGCCATGTGTGACCAGTAAAGGACACCAGAGTCCACCCCGTGACCTCCATTCCTCTTAGATATCAGTGTCCTCTGCTGTAGTGCCATGTGTGACCAGTAGGGGCCACCAGAGTCCACCCTGTGACCTCCATTCCTCTTAGATATCAGTGTCCTCTGCTGTAGTGCAATGTGTGACCAGTAGAGGCCACCAGAGTCCACCCTGTAACCTCCATTTCTGTTACAGGTCAGTGTCCTCTGCTGTAGTGCCATGTGTGACCAGTAGAGGCCACCAGAATCCATCCCCTGACCTCCATTCCTGTTACAGGCCAGTGTCCTCTGCTGTAGTGCCATGTGTGACCAGTAGAGGCCACCAGAATCCACCCTGTGACCTCCATTCCTGTTACAGGTCAGTGTCCTCTGCTTTAGTGCAATGTGTGACCTGTAGAGGCCACCAGAATCCAACCCGTGATTTCTATTCTAGTTACAGATCAGTGTCCTCTGCTGTAGTGCCATGTGTGACCAGTAGAGGCCACCAGAGTCCACCCTGTAACCTCCATTCCTGTTACAGGTCAGTATTCTCTGCTGTAGTGCCATGTGTGACCAGTAGAGGACACCAGAGTCCACCCCGTGACCTCCATTCCTGTTACAGGTCAGTGTCATCTGCACTAGTGCCATGTGTGACCAGTAGAGGCTACCAGAATCGACCCTGTGACCTCCATTCCTGTTACAGGTCAGTGTCCTCTGCTGTAGTGTAATTGTGTAACCAGTAGAGGACACCAGAGTCCCCCACTTAACTCAATCCATGTTACAGGTCAATGTCCTCTGCTATATTGCCATGTGTGACCAGTAGAGGCCACCAGAGTCCACCCGGTGACCTCCATTTCTGTTACAGGTCAGTGTTCTCTGCTGTAGTGCCATGTGTGACCAGTAGAGGACACCAGAGTCCTCCCTGTAACCTCCATTCCTGTTACAGGTCAGTATTCTCTGCTGTAGTGCCATGTGTGACCAGTAGAGGACACCAGAGTCCACCCGGTTACCTCCATTTCTGTTACAGGTCAGTGTCCTCTGCTGTAGTGCCATGTGTGACCAGTAGAGGCCACCAGAATCCATCCCGTGACCTCCATTCCTGTTACAGGCCAGTGTCCTCTGCTGTAGTGCCATGTGTGACCAGTGGAGGACACCAGAGTCCCCCCCGTACCTCCATCCATGTTACAGGTCAATGTCATCTTCTGTAGTGCCATGTGTGACCAGTAGAGGACACCAGAGTCCACCCCATGACCTCCATTCCTGTTACAGGTCAGTGTCCTCTGCTGTAGTGCTATGTGTGACCAGTAGAGGCCGCCAGAGTCCACCAGGGTGACCTCCATTCCTGATACAGGTCAATGTCCTCTGCTATATTGCCATGTGTGACCAGTAGAGGCCACCAGAGTCAACCCCGTGACCTCCATTCCTGTTACAGGTCAGTGTCCTCTGCTGTAGTGCCATGTGTGACCAGTAGAGGCCTACTAGAATCCATCCCGTGACCTCCATTCCTGTTACAAGCCAGTGTCCTCTGCTGTAGTGCCATGTGTGACCAGTAGAGGCCACCAGAATCCACCCTGTGACCTCCATTCCTGTTACAGGTCAGTGTCCTCTGCTTTAGTGCAATGTGTGACCTGTAGAGGCCACCAGAATCCAACCCGTGATTTCCATTCTAGTTACAGATCAGTGTCCTCTGCTATAGTGCCATGTGTGACCAGTAGAGGCCACCAGAGTCCACCCTGTGACCTCCATTCCTGTTACAGGTCAGTGTTCTCTGCTGTAGTGCCATGTGTGACCAGTAGAGGCCACCAGAGTCCACCCTGTGACCTCCATTCCTGTTACAGGTCAGTGTTCTCTGCTGTAGTGCTATGTGTGACCAGTAGAGGCCACCAGAGTCCACCCCGTGACCTCCATTCCTGTTACAGGTCAGTGTTCTCTGCTGTAGTGCCATGTGTGACCAGTAGAGGCCACCAGAGTCCACCCGGTGACCTCCATTTCTGTTACAGGTCAGTGTCCTCTGCTGTAGTGCCATGTGTGACCAGTAGAGGCCACCAGAATCCATCCCCTGACCTCCATTCCTGTTACAGGCCAGTGTCCTCTGCTGTAGTGCCATGTGTGACCAGTAGAGGCCACCAGAATCCACCCTGTGACCTCCATTCCTGTTACAGGTCAGTGTCCTCTGCTTTAGTGCAATGTGTGACCTGTAGAGGCCACCAGAATCCAACCCGTGATTTCTATTCTAGTTACAGGTCAGTGTCCTCTGCTGTAGTGCCATGTGTGACCAGTAGATGCCACCAGAGTCCACCCTGTGACCTCCATTCCTGTTACAGGTCAGTGTTCTCTGCTGTAGTGCTATGTGTGACCAGTAGAGGCCACCAGAGTCCACCCGGTGACCTCCATTTCTGTTACAGGTCAGTGTCCTCTGCTGTATTGCCATGTGTGACCAGTAGAGGATGCCAGAGTCCACCCTGTGACCTCCATTCCTGTTACAGGTCAGTGTCCTCTGCTGTAGTGCCATGTGTGACCAGTAGAGGATGCCAGAGTCCGCCCCATGTCCTCCATTCCTGTTACAGGTCAGTGTCCTCTGCTGTAGTGATATGTGTGAACAGTAGAGGCCACCAGAGTACACCCTGTGACCTCCTTTCCTGTTACAGGTCAGTGTCCTCTGCTGTAGTGATATGTGTGACCAGTAGAGGACGCCAGAGTACACCCCGTGACCTCCTTTCCTGTTACAGGTCAGTGTCCTCTGCTGTAGTGCCATGTGTGACCAGTAAAGGACACCAGAGTCCACCCCGTGACCTCCATTCCTCTTAGATATCAGTGTCCTCTGCTGTAGTGCCATGTGTGACCAGTAGGGGCCACCAGAGTCCACCCTGTGACCTCCATTCCTCTTAGATATCAGTGTCCTCTGCTGTAGTGCAATGTGTGACCAGTAGAGGCCACCAGAGTCCACCCTGTAACCTCCATTTCTGTTACAGGTCAGTGTCCTCTGCTGTAGTGCCATGTGTGACCAGTAGAGGCCACCAGAATCCATCCCCTGACCTCCATTCCTGTTACAGGCCAGTGTCCTCTGCTGTAGTGCCATGTGTGACCAGTAGAGGCCACCAGAATCCACCCTGTGACCTCCATTCCTGTTACAGGTCAGTGTCCTCTGCTTTAGTGCAATGTGTGACCTGTAGAGGCCACCAGAATCCAACCCGTGATTTCTATTCTAGTTACAGATCAGTGTCCTCTGCTGTAGTGCCATGTGTGACCAGTAGATGCCACCAGAGTCCACCCTGTGACCTCCATTCCTGTTACAGGTCAGTGTTCTCTGCTGTAGTGCTATGTGTGACCAGTAGAGGCCACCAGAGTCCACCCGGTGACCTCCATTTCTGTTACAGGTCAGTGTCCTCTGCTGTATTGCCATGTGTGACCAGTAGAGGATGCCAGAGTCCACCCTGTGACCTCCATTCCTGTTACAGGTCAGTGTCCTCTGCTGTAGTGCCATGTGTGACCAGTAGAGGATGCCAGAGTCCGCCCCATGTCCTCCATTCCTGTTACAGGTCAGTGTCCTCTGCTGTAGTGATATGTGTGAACAGTAGAGGCCACCAGAGTACACCCTGTGACCTCCTTTCCTGTTACAGGTCAGTGTCCTCTGCTGTAGTGATATGTGTGACCAGTAGAGGACGCCAGAGTACACCCCGTGACCTCCTTTCCTGTTACAGGTCAGTGTCCTCTGCTGTAGTGCCATGTGTGACCAGTAAAGGACACCAGAGTCCACCCCGTGACCTCCATTCCTCTTAGATATCAGTGTCCTCTGCTGTAGTGCCATGTGTGACCAGTAGGGGCCACCAGAGTCCACCCTGTGACCTCCATTCCTCTTAGATATCAGTGTCCTCTGCTGTAGTGCAATGTGTGACCAGTAGAGGCCACCAGAGTCCACCCTGTAACCTCCATTCCTGTTACAGGTCAGTATTCTCTGCTGTAGTGCCATGTGTGACCAGTAGAGGACACCAGAGTCCACCCCGTGACCTCCAATCCTGTTACAGGTCAATGTCATCTGCTCTAGTGCCATGTGTGACCAGTAGAGGCCACCAGAATCGACCCTGTGACCTCCATTCCTGTTACAGGTCAGTGTCCTCTGCTGTAGTGTAATTGTGTAACCAGTAGAGGACACCAGAGTCCCCCACTTAACTCAATCCATGTTACAGGTCAATGTCCTCTGCTATATTGCCATGTGTGACCAGTAGAGGCCACCAGAGTCCACCCGGTGACCTCCATTTCTGTTACAGGTCAGTGTTCTCTGCTGTAGTGCCATGTGTGACCAGTAGAGGACACCAGAGTCCACCCGGTGACCTCCATTTCTGTTACAGGTCAGTGTCCTCTGCTGTAATGCCATGTGTGACCAGTAGAGGACACCAGAGTCCTCCCTGTAACCTCCATTCCTGTTACAGGTCAGTATTCTCTGCTGTAGTGCCATGTGTGACCAGTAGAGGACACCAGAGTCCACCCGGTTACCTCCATTTCTGTTACAGGTCAGTGTCCTCTGCTGTAGTGCCATGTGTGACCAGTAGAGGCCACCAGAATCCATCCCGTGACCTCCATTCCTGTTACAGGCCAGTGTCCCCTGCTGTAGTGCCATGTGTGACCAGTGGAGGACACCAGAGTCCCCCCCCGTACCTCCATCCATGTTACAGGTCAATGTCATCTTCTGTAGTGCCATGTGTGACCAGTAGAGGACACCAGAGTCCACCCCATGACCTCCATTCCTGTTACAGGTCAGTGTCCTCTGCTGTAGTGCTATGTGTGACCAGTAGAGGACGCCAGAGTCCACCAGGGTGACCTCCATCCCTGTTACAGGTCAGTGTTCTCTGCTGTAGTGCCATGTGTGACCAGTAGAGGCCACCAGAGTCCACCCGTGAGCTCTATTCCTGTTACAGGTCAGTGTCCTCTGCTGTAGTGCCATGTGTGATCAGTAGAGGACACCAGAGTCCACCCCGTGACCTCCATTCCTGTTACAGGTCAGTGTCCTCTGCTGTAGTGCTATGTGTGACCAGTAGAGGACGCCAGAGTCCACCAGGGTGACCTCCATTCCTGATACAGGTCAATGTCCTCTGCTATATTGCCATGTGTGACCAGTAGAGGACACCAGAGTCCACCCCGTGACCTCCATTCCTGTTACAGGTCAGTGTTCTCTGCTGTTTTGCCCTATGTGACCAGTAGAGGCCACCAAAGTCCACCCTGTGACCTCTATTCCTGTTACAGGTCAGTGTTCTCTGCTGTAGTGCCATGTGTGACCAGTAGAGACCACCAGAGTAAACTCCCCGTGACCTCCATTCCTGTTACAGGTCAGTATTCTCTGCTGTAGTGCCATGTGTGACCAGTAGAGGCCGCCAGAGTCCACCCTGTGACCTCGATTCCTGTTACAGGTCAGTGTCCTCTGCTGTAGTGCCTGCCATGGTCACTTTTAGCTCCTTGCTGTACCCACTTCATGTAATATGGTGTATGGCCTGGTGTTGGGGGACCCGGGAGGTGATCTGTGTCCAGAGATGGGTCTCCGGTGTGATGCCCCCATTGATTTGTGGCCTGTTGGCACTGATGGGTTTGTCGGGATCATGGTACACAGATCATGGTACACAGATCATGGTACGCAGACCTTTCATGGTACGTAGACCTCTCATGGTACGCAGATCATGGTAAGCAGCTCATGGTATGCAGATCATGGTACACAGATCATGGTACGCAGACGTTTCATGGTACGTAGACCTCTCATGGTACACAGATCATGGTACGCAGACGTTTCATGGTACATAGACCTCTCATGGTACACAGATCATGGTACACAGTTCATGGTACATAGACCTCTCATGGTACACAGATCATGGTACGTAGACCTCTCATGGTACGCAGACCTTTTATGGTAAGCAGACCTTTCATGGTACGCAGACCTCTCATGGTACACAGATCATGGTACGCAGATCATGGTAAGCAGCTCATGGTATGCAGATCATGGTACACAGATCATGGTACGCAGACGTTTCATGGTACGTAGACCTCTCATGGTACACAGATCATGGTACACAGTTCATGGTACATAGACCTCTCATGGTACACAGATCATGGTACGTAGACCTCTCATGGTACGCAGACCTTTTATGGTAAGCAGACCTTTCATGGTACGCAGACCTCTCATGGTACACAGATCATGGTACGCAGACGTTTCATGGTACATAGACCTCTCATGGTACACAGATCATGGTACACAGTTCATGGTACATAGACCTCTCATGGTACACAGATCATGGTACGTAGACCTCTCATGGTACGCAGACCTTTTATGGTAAGCAGACCTTTCATGGTACGCAGACCTCTCATGGTACACAGATCATGGTACACAGGTCATGGTACGTAGACCTCTCATGGTACACAGACCTTTCATGGGGCGCAGACCTTTCATGGTACGCAGACCTCTCATGGTACACAGATCATGGTACGTAGACCTCTCATGGTACGCAGACCTCTCATGGTACACAGATCATGGTACATAGACCTCTCATGGTACACAGATCATGGTACGTAGACCTCTCATGGTACGCAGACCTTTTATGGTAAGCAGACCTTTCATGGTACGCAGACCTCTCATGGTACACAGATCATGGTACACAGATCATGGTACGTAGACCTCTCATGGTACACAGACCTTTCATGGGGCGCAGACCTTTCATGGTACGCAGACCTCTCATGGTACACAGATCATGGTACGTAGACCTCTCATGGTACGCAGACCTCTCATGGTACACAGACATTTTATGGTACACAGACCTTTCATGGTACGCAGATCATGGTACACAGATCATGGCACACAGATCATGGTACGCAGACCTTTCATGGTACGCAGACCTTTCATGGTACATAGACCTCTCATGGTACACAGATCATGGTACACAGATCATGCAACGTAGACCTCTCATGGTACGCAGATCGTTGTACGTAGACATTTCATGGTACGCAGACCTTTGATGGTACGCAGACCTTTCATGGTATGTAGACCTCTCATGGTACGCAGATCATGGTAAGCAGCTCATGGGACACAGATCATGGTATGCAGATCATGGTACACAGATCATGGTACGCAGACGTTTCATGGTAAGTAGACCTCTCATGGTACACAGATCATGGTACACAGATCATGGTACGCAGACCTTTCATGGTGCGCAGACCTTTCATGGTAAGCAGATCATGGTACACAGATCATGGCACACAGATCATGGTACGCAGACCTTTCATGGTACGCAGACCTTTCATGGTACATTGACCTCTCATGGTACGCAGATCGTTGTACGTAGACATTTCACCAGAGTACACACCGTGACCTCCTTTCCTGTTACAGGTCAGTGTCCTCTGCTGTAGTGATATGTGTGACCAGTAGAGGACGCCAGAGTACACACCGTGACCTCCTTTCCTGTTACAGGTCAGTGTCCTCTGCTGTAGTGCCATGTGTGACCAGTAAAGGACACCAGAGTCCACCCCGTGACCTCCATTCCTCTTAGATATCAGTGTCCTCTGCTGTAGTGCCATGTGTGACCAGTAGGGGCCACCAGAGTCCACCCTGTGACCTCCATTCCTCTTAGATATCAGTGTCCTCTGCTGTAGTGCAATGTGTGACCAGTAGAGGCCACCAGAGTCCACCCTGTAACCTCCATTCCTGTTACAGGTCAGTATTCTCTGCTGTAGTGCCATGTGTGACCAGTAGAGGACACCAGAGTCCACCCCGTGACCTCCATTCCTGTTACAGGTCAATGTCATCTGCTCTAGTGCCATGTGTGACCAGTAGAGGCCACCAGAATCGACCCTGTGACCTCCATTCCTGTTACAGGTCAGTGTCCTCTGCTGTAGTGTAATTGTGTAACCAGTAGAGGACACCAGAGTCCCCCACTTAACTCAATCCATGTTACAGGTCAATGTCCTCTGCTATATTGCCATGTGTGACCAGTAGAGGCCACCAGAGTCCACCCGGTGACCTCCATTTCTGTTACAGGTCAGTGTTCTCTGCTGTAGTGCCATGTGTGACCAGTAGAGGACACCAGAGTCCACCCCGTGACCTCCATTCCTGTTACAGGTCAGTGTCCTCTGCTGTAGTGCTATGTGTGACCAGTAGAGGCCGCCAGAGTCCACCAGGGTGACCTCCATTCCTGATACAGGTCAATGTCCTCTGCTATATTGCCACGTGTGACCAGTAGAGGACACCAGAGTCCACCCGGTGACCTCCATTTCTGTTACAGGTCAGTGTCCTCTGCTGTAGTGCCATGTGTGACCAGTAGAGGCCACCAGAGTCAACCCCGTGACCTCCATTCCTGTTACAGGTCAGTGTCCTCTGCTGTAGTGCCATGTGTGACCAGTAGAGGCCTACTAGAATCCATCCCGTGACCTCCATTCCTGTTACAAGCCAGTGTCCTCTGCTGTAGTGCCATGTGTGACCAGTAGAGGACACCAGAGTCCCCCCCTTACCTCCATCCATGTTACAGGTCAATGTCATCTTCTGTAGTGCCATGTGTTACCAGTAGAGGACACCAGAGTCCACCCCGTGACCTCCATTCCTGTTACAGGTCAGTGTCCTCTGCTGTAGTGCCATGTGTGATCAGTAGAGGCCGCCAGAGTCCACCAGGGTGACCTCCATCCCTGTTACAGGTCAGTGTTCTCTGCTGTTTTGCCATATGTGACCAGTAGAGGCCACCAAAGTCCCCCCTGTGACCTCGATTCCTGTTACAGGTCAGTGTCCTCTGCTGTAGTGCCTGCCATGGTCACTTTTAGCTCCTTGCTGTACCCACTTCAGGTAATATGGTGTATGGCCTGGTGTTGGGGGACCCGGGAGGTGATCTGTGTCCAGAGATGGGTCTCCGGTGTGATGCCCCCATTGATTTGTGGCCTGTTGGCACTGATGGGTTTGTCGGGATCATGGTACACAGATCATGGTACACAGATCATGGTACGCAGACCTTTCATGGTACGTAGACCTCTCATGGTACGCAGATCATGGTAAGCAGCTCATGGTATGCAGATCATGGTACACAGATCATGGTACGCAGACGTTTCATGGTACGTAGACCTCTCATGGTACACAGATCATGGTACACAGTTCATGGTACATAGACCTCTCATGGTACACAGATCATGGTACGTAGACCTCTCATGGTACGCAGACCTTTTATGGTAAGCAGACCTTTCATGGTACGCAGACCTCTCATGGTACACAGATCATGGTACGCAGATCATGGTAAGCAGCTCATGGTATGCAGATCATGGTACACAGATCATGGTACGCAGACGTTTCATGGTACGTAGACCTCTCATGGTACACAGATCATGGTACACAGTTCATGGTACATAGACCTCTCATGGTACACAGATCATGGTACGTAGACCTCTCATGGTACGCAGACCTTTTATGGTAAGCAGACCTTTCATGGTACGCAGACCTCTCATGGTACACAGATCATGGTACGCAGATCATGGTAAGCAGCTCATGGTATGCAGATCATGGTATACAGATCATGGTACGCAGACGTTTCATGGTACGTAGACCTCTCATGGTACACAGATCATGGTACACAGTTCATGGTACATAGACCTCTCATGGTACACAGATCATGGTGCGTAGACCTCTCATGGTACGCAGACCTTTTATGGTAAGCAGACCTTTCATGGTACGCAGACCTCTCATGGTACACAGATCATGGTACGCAGACGTTTCATGGTACATAGACCTCTCATGGTACACAGATCATGGTACACAGTTCATGGTACATAGACCTCTCATGGTACACAGATCATGGTACGTAGACCTCTCATGGTACGCAGACCTTTTATGGTAAGCAGACCTTTCATGGTACGCAGACCTCTCATGGTACACAGATCATGGTACACAGGTCATGGTACGTAGACCTCTCATGGTACACAGACCTTTCATGGGGCGCAGACCTTTCATGGTACGCAGACCTCTCATGGTACACAGATCATGGTACGTAGACCTCTCATGGTACGCAGACCTCTCATGGTACACAGATCATGGTACATAGACCTCTCATGGTACACAGATCATGGTACGTAGACCTCTCATGGTACGCAGACCTTTTATGGTAAGCAGACCTTTCATGGTACGCAGACCTCTCATGGTACACAGATCATGGTACACAGATCATGGTACGTAGACCTCTCATGGTACACAGACCTTTCATGGGGCGCAGACCTTTCATGGTACGCAGACCTCTCATGGTACACAGATCATGGTACGTAGACCTCTCATGGTACGCAGACCTCTCATGGTACACAGACATTTTATGGTACACAGACCTTTCATGGTACGCAGATCATGGTACACAGATCATGGCACACAGATCATGGTACGCAGACCTTTCATGGTACGCAGACCTTTCATGGTACATAGACCTCTCATGGTACACAGATCATGGTACACAGATCATGCAACGTAGACCTCTCATGGTACGCAGATCGTTGTACGTAGACATTTCATGGTACGCAGACCTTTGATGGTACGCAGACCTTTCATGGTATGTAGACCTCTCATGGTACGCAGATCATGGTAAGCAGCTCATGGGACACAGATCATGGTAAGCAGCTCATGGGACACAGATCATGGTATGCAGATCATGGTACACAGATCATGGTACGCAGACGTTTCATGGTAAGTAGACCTCTCATGGTACACAGATCATGGTACACAGATCATGGTACGCAGACCTTTCATGGTGCGCAGACCTTTCATGGTAAGCAGACCTTTCATAGTACGTAGACCTCTCATGGTACGCAGATCATGGTACACAGATCATGGTACACAGATCATGGTACGCAGACCTCTCATGGTACACAGATCATGGTACGCAGATCATTGTACGCAGAGCTTTCATGGTACGTAGACATTTCATGGTACACAGATCATGGTATACAGATCATGTTACGTAGACCTCTCATGGTACTCAGATCATGGTACGCAGATCATGGTACGCAGATCATGGTACACAGATCATGGTATGCAGATCATGGTACACAGATCATAGTATGCAGATCATGGTACACAGTTCATGGTACATAGACCTCTCATGGTACACAGATCATGGTACACAGATCATGGTACATAGACCTCTCATGGTACACAGATCATGGTATGTAGACCTCTCATAGTACGCAGATCATGGTACGCAGACCTTTTATGGTATGTAGACATTTCATGGTACGCAGATCATGGTACGCAGACCTTTGATGGTACATAGACCTCTCATGGTACACAGATCATGGTACACAGACCTCTTATGGTACGCAGACCTTTGATGGTACGTAGACCTCTCATGGTACACAGATCATGGTATGCAGATCCTGGTACGCAGATCATGGTACACAGATCATGGTACACAGATCATGGTACGCAGACCTTTCATGGTACACAGACCTTTCATGGTACGTAGACCTCTCATTGTACACAGATCATGGTATGCAGATCATGGTACACAGATCATGGTACGCAGATCATGGTATACAGACCTTTCATGGTACGCAGATCATGGTACACAGATCATGGTTCACAGATCATGGTATACAGACCTTTCATGGTACGCAGACCTTTCATGGTATGTAGACCTCTCATGGTACACAGATCATGGTATGCAGACCTTTCATGGTACGTAGACCTCTCATGGTACACAGATCATGGTACACAGATCATGGTACGCAGACCTCTCATGGTACACAGATCATGGTACACAGACCTCTCATGGTACGCAGATCATGGTACGTAGACCTCTCATGGTACACAGATCATGGTACACAGATCATGGTACGCAGACCTCTCATGGTACACAGATCATGGTACACAGACCTCTCATGGTACGCAGATCATGGTACACAGATCATGGTACGCAGACCTCTCATGGTACACAGACCTCTCATGGTACGCAGACCTTTCATGGTACACAGATCATGGTACGCAGACCTCTCATGGTACGTAGACCTCTCATGGTACACAGATCATGGTATGCAGATCATGGTACACAGATCATGGTACACAGATCATGGTACGCAGACCTTTTATGGTACACAGATCATGGTACACAGATCATGGTATGCAGATCATGGTACACAGATCATGGTACGCAGACCTCTCATGGTACACAGATCATGGTACACAGATCATGGTACGCAGACCTCTCATGGTACACAGATCATGGTACACAGATCATGGTACGCAGACCTCTCATGGTACACAGACCTCTCATGGTACGCAGACCTCTCATGGTACACAGATCATGGTATGCAGATCATGGTACACATATCATGGTACGTAGACCTCTCATGGTATGCAGATCATGGTACACAGATCATGGTACGTAGACCTCTCATGGTATGCAGATCATGGTACACAGATCATGGTACGCAGACCTCTCATGGTACACAGACCTCTCATGGTACGCAGACCTTTCATGGTACACAGATCATGGTACGCAGACCTCTCATGGTTCGTAGACCTCTCATGGTACACAGATCATGGTATGCAGATCATGGTACACATATCATGGTACGCAGACCTTTTATGGTACGTAGACCTCTCATGGTACACAGATCATGGTATGCAGATCATGGTACACAGATCATGGTATACAGACCTCTCATGGTACACAGATCATGGTACGTAGACCTCTCATGGTACACAGATCATGGTACGCAGACCTCTCATGGTACACAGATCATGGTACGCAGACCTTTTATGGTACGTAGACCTCTCATGGTACACAGATCATGGTATGCAGATCATGGTACACAGATCATGGTACGCAGACCTCTCATGGTACACAGATCATGGTACGCAGACCTTTTATGGTACGTAGACCTCTTATGGTACACAGATCATGGTATGCAGATCATGGTACACAGATCATGGTATACAGACCTCTCATGGTACACAGATCATGGTATGCAGATCATGGTACACAGATCATGGTACACAGATCATGGTATACAGACCTCTCATGGTACACAGATCATGGTATGCAGATCATGGTACACAGATCATGGTACACAGATCATGGTACGCAGACCTTTTATGGTACGTAGACCTTTCATGGTACACAGATCATGGTACGCAGACCTTTTATGGTACGCAGAGCTCGGTGTCACTGGAAATGACCTGGCTCCACCCATCGCTGACCTCAGCTATAATGAGAACTAGTTCTGCTTATTACGAGAAGTTCCATAATTAGAGATTTGGTAAGTTCTGTTTTTCTCGCAGTGGGTGGGGGTGGGGTGAGAAGAGGAAATTATCAGATGTTTGGTGGAGTAATTCCTTCAGAAGAACTGTCAGACAGCCTCCCTCCCCCGTTCTGTGAAGCAGCCTTATTGGGGGACATGTGGGGTGGGGTAAGGCATCGCTGAACTTCCCCTGAAAATGCTAATTGCCCGGCTGTGTCTCTGAGTCTCTGATCTGAAGGAGTATACAGATCAGGAATATACAAAGTCCTCATCTATATACTTGATTGGGGTCATTGATCATTACAATCACAGGGGCTTTGTCACCAGATCTATGAATTCATGAGAAGGTCATCTATGAGTCTGTGTGACCCTTCCAGGTATTTATTACCTCTCATAGAGATCACATGACTCCCCTGTCAAGGCCTTCAACTGCCTTTCTCTCCAAAAGTATGGCACCATCTTTATTCAGTCCTCATCCAATGTCACCATCCAAGACTGAGATGCTAGCACACACCTCCCAACTTTTTGAGATGGGAATGAGGGACACCTATCAGCAAAAGTATGCAGGTATAAGACACACACGAGGCATAAGACACAAACAAGATTGGCTAAACCCACAAGAGTTTTTTTACCACCACTATTCCTTTAGATTGGCTTTTGAAATGTACAAATGCAGCAATTTAGAAATCGGATGAAAGGTTTAGCTCTGGAAAACACTTTTTGATAGATAAAAAGTGCATTTTATATACAACTATATAGATCACACCAAAATGAGGGACAAATGAGGAGGAAAGAGGGACAGAGGGACATTGCTCCAAATCAGGGACAGTCCCTCGAAATTAGGGACAGTTGGGAGCTATGCTAGCATTATACCAGAAGCCACCAGAATCATTCCAATGGGCTCTGCTATGTAGAATCTCTCCGGTGGGCTCTGCTATGTAGGATCTCTCTGGTGGGCTCTGCTATGTGGGACCTCTCTGGTGGGCTCTTCTATGTAGGAGCTCTCTGGTGGGCTCTGCTATGTAGGAGCTCTCTGGTGGGCTCTGCTATGTAGGATCTCTCTGGTGGGCTCTGCTATGTAGGAGCTCTCTGGTGGGCTCTGCTATGTAGGATCTCTCTGATGGGCTCTGCTATGTAGGACCTCTCTGGTGGGCTCTGCTATGTAGGAGCTCTCTGGTGGGCTCTGCTATGTAGGATCTCTCTGATGGGCTCTGCTATGTAGGATCTCTCTGGTGGGCTCTGCTATGTAGGATCTCTCTGATGGGCTCTGCTATGTAGGATCTCTCTGGTGGGCTCTGCTATGTGGGACCTCTCTGGTGGGCTCTGCTATGTAGGATCTCTCTGGTGGATTCCGCTATGTAGGATCTCTCTGGTGGGCTCTGCTATGTGGGACCTCTCTGGTGGGCTCTGCTATGTAGGATCTCTCTGGTGGCGTCTGCTATGTAGGATCTCTCTGGGGGGGGGGGGGGGTCTGCTATGTAGGATCTCTCTGGTGGATTCCGCTATGTGAGATCTCTCTGGTGGGCTCTGCTATGTAGGATCTCTCTGGTGGATTCCGCTATGTAGGATCTCTCTGGTGCGCTCTGCTATGTGGGACCTCTCCGGTGGGCTCTGCTATGTAGGATCTCTCTGGTGGGCTCTGCTATGTAGGATCTCTCTGGTGGGGTCTGCTATGTAGGATCTCTCTGGTGGGGTCTGCTATGTAGGATCTCTCTGGTGGACTCTGCTATGTGGGACCTCTCTGGTGGGCTCTGCTATGTAGGATTTCTCTGGTGGGGTCTGCTATGTGGGACCTCTCCGGTGGGCTCTGCTATGTAGGATCTCTCTGGTGGGCTCTGCTATGTAGGATCTCTCTGGTGGGGTCTGCTATGTAGGATCTCTCTGATGGGCTCTGCTATGTAGGATCTCTCTGGTGGGCTCTGCTGTGTAGGATCTCTCTGGTGGGCTCTGCTATGTAGGATCTCTCTGGTGGGCTCTGCTATGTAGAATCTCTTTGATGGGCTCTGCTATGTAGATGCTCTCTGGTGGACTCTGCTATGTAGGATCTCTCTGGTGGGCTCTGCTATGTAGGAGCTCTCTGGTGAGCTCTTCTATGTAGGATCTCTCTGGTGGGCTCTGCTATGTAGGAACTCTCTGGTGGGCTCTGCTATGTAGGAGCTCTCTGGTGGGCTCTTCTATGTAGGAGCTCTCTGGTGCGCTCTGCTATGTAGGATCTCTCTGATGGACTCTGCTATGTAGGATCTCTCTGGTGGGCTCTGCTATGTAAGAACTCTCTGGTGGGCTCTGCTATGTAGGAGCTCTCTGGTGGGCTCTGCTATGTAGGAGCTCTCTGGTGGGCTCTGCTATGTAGGAGCTCTCTGGTGGGCTCTGCTATGTAGGATCTCTCTGGTGGGCTCTGCTATGTAGGAGCTCTATGGTGCGCTCTGCTATGTAGGAACTCTCTGGTGGGCTCTGCTATGTAAGAACTCTCTGGTGGGCTTTGCTATGTAGGAGCTCTCTGGTGGGCTCTCCTATGTAGGATCTCTCTGATGGGCTCTGCTATGTAGGATCTCTCTGGTGGGCTCTGCAGTGTAGGATCTCTCTGGTGGGCTCTGCTATGTAGGAGCTCTCTGGTGGGCTCTGCTATGTAGGATCTCTCTGGTGGGCTCTGCTATGTAGGATATCTTTGATGGGCTCTGCTATGTAGATGCTCTCTGGTGGACTCTGCTATGTAGGATCTCTCTGGTGGGCTCTGCTATGTAGGAGCTCTCTGGTGAGCTCTTCTATGTAGGATCTCTCTGGTGGGCTCTGCTATGTAGGATCTCTCTGATGGGCTCTGCTATGTAGGATCTCTCTGGTGGGCTCTGCTATGTAGGATCTCTTTGATGGGCTCTGCTATGTAGATGCTCTCTGGTGGACTCTGCTATGTAGGATCTCTCTGGTGGGTTCTGCTATGTAGGATCTCTCTGGTGAGCTCTTCTATGTAGGATCTCTCTGGTGGGCTCTGCTATGTAGGATCTCTCTGGTGGGCTCTGCTATGTAGGATCTCTCTGGTGGGCTCTGCTATGTAAGAACTCTCTGATGGGCTCTACTATGTAGGAGCTCTATGGTGCGCTCTGCTATGTAGGAACTCTCTGGTGGGCTCTGCTATGTAAGAACTCTCTGGTGGGCTCTGCTATGTAGGAGCTCTCTGGTGGGCTCTCCTATGTAGGATCTCTCTGATGGGCTCTGCTTTGTAGGATCTCTCTGGTGCGCTCTGCTATGTAAGAACTCTCTGGTGGGCTCTGCTATGTAGGAGCTCTCTGGTGGGCTCTGCTATGTAGGAACTCTCTGGTGGGCTCTGCTATGTAAGAACTCTCTGGTGGGCTCTGCTATGTAGGAGCTCTCTGGTGGGCTCTGCGATGTAGGATCTCTCTGGTGGGCTCTGCTATGTAGGAGCTCTCTGGTGGGCTCTGCTATGTAGGATCTCTCTGGTGGGCTCTGCTATGTAGGAGCTCTCTGGTGGGCTCTGCTATGTAGGATCTCTCTGGTGGGCTCTGCTATGTAGGAGCTCTCTGGTGTCCTTTGCTATGTAGGAACTCTCTGGTGTGCTCTGCTATGTAGGAACTCTCTGGTAGGCTCTGCTATGTAGGAGCTCTCTGGCGGGCTCTGCTATGTAGGATCTCTCTGGTGGGCTCTGCTATGTAGGATCTCTCTGGTGGGCTCTGCTATGTAAGATCTCTCTGATGGGCTCTGCTATGTAGATGCTCTCTGGTGGGCTCTGCTATGTAGGATCTCTCTGGTGGGCGCTGCTATGTAGGATCTCTCTGGTGGGCTCTGCTATGTAGGATCTCTCTGATGGGCTCTGCTATGTAGGAGCTCTCTGGTGGGCTCTGCTATGTAGGATCTCTCTGGTGGACTCTGCTATGTAGGAGCTCTCTGGTGGGCTCTGCTATGTAGGATCTCTCTAGTGGGCTCTGCTATGTAGGATCTCTCTGGTGGGCTCTGCTATGTAGGAGCTCTCTGGTGGGCTCTGCTATGTAGGATCTCTCTGGTGTGCTCTGCTATGTAGGATCTCTTTGATGGGCTCTGCTATGTAGATGCTCTCTGGTGGGCTCTGCTATGTAGGATCTCTCTAGTGGGCTCTGCTATGTAGGATCTCTCTGGTGGGCTCTGCTATGTAGGATCTCTCTGGTGGGCTCTGCTATGTAGGAACTCTCTGGTGGGCTCTGCTATGTAGCATCTCTCTGGTGGGCTCTGCTATGTAGGATCTCTCTGATGGGCTCTGCTATGTAGGATCTCTCTGGTGGGCTCTGCTATGTAGGATCTCTTTGGTGGGCTCTGCTATGTAGGAGCTCTCTGGTGGGCTCTGCGATGTAAGAACTCTCTGGTGGGCTCTGCTATGTAGGAGCTCTCTGGTGGGCTCTGCTATGTAGGAACTCTCTGGTGGGCTCTGCTATGTAAGAACTCTCTGGTGGGCTCTGCTATGTAGGAGCTCTCTGGTGGGCTCTGCTATGTAGGAGCTCTCTGGTGGGCTCTGCTATGTAGGATCTCTCTGGTGGGCTCTGCTATGTAGGAGCTCTCTGGTGGGCTCTGCTATGTAGGATCTCTCTGGTGGGCTCTGCTATGTAGGAGCTCTCTGGTGTGCTTTGCTATGTAGGAACTCTCTGGTGTGCTCTGCTATGTAGGAACTCTCTGGTGGGCTCTGCTATGTAAGAACTCTCTGGTGGGCTCTGCTATGTAGGAGCTCTCTGGTGGGCTCTGCTATGTAGGATCTCTCTGGTGGGCTCTGCTATGTAGGATATCTCTGGTGGGCTCTGCTATGTAGGAGCTCTCTGGTGGGCTCTGCTATGTAGGATCTCTCTGGTGTGCTCTGCTATGTAGGATCTCTTTGATGGGCTCTGCTATGTAGATGCTCTCTGGTGGGCTCTGCTATGTAGGATCTCTCTAGTGGGCTCTGCTATGTAGGATCTCTCTGGTGGGCTCTGCTATGTAGGATCTCTTTGGTGGGCTCTGCTATGTAGGATCTCTTTGATGGGCTCTGCTATGTAGGATCTCTTTGATGGGCTCTGCTATGTAGATGCTCTCTGGTGGACTCTGCTATGTAGGATCTCTCTGGTGGGCTCTGCTATGTAGGATCTCTCTGATGGGCTCTGCTATGTAGATGCTCTCTGGTGCGCTCTGCTATGTAGGAGCTCTCTGGTGGGCTCTGCTATGTAGGATCTCTCTGGTGTGCTCTGCTATGTAGGATCTCTTTGATGGGCTCTGCTATGTAGATGCTCTCTGGTGGGCTCTGCTATGTAGATGCTCTCTGGTGGGCTCTGCTATGTAGGATCTCTCTAGTGGGCTCTGCTATGTAGGATCTCTCTGGTGGGCTCTGCTATGTAGGATCTCTCTGGTGGGCTCTGCTATGTAGGAACTCTCTGGTGGGCTCTGCTATGTAGCATCTCTCTGGTGGGCTCTGCTATGTAGGATCTCTCTGATGGGCTCTGCTATGTAGGATCTCTCTGGTGGGCTCTGCTATGTAGGATCTCTTTGGTGGGCTCTGCTATGTAGGAGCTCTCTGGTGGGCTCTGCGATGTAAGAACTCTCTGGTGGGCTCTGCTATGTAGGAGCTCTCTGGTGGGCTCTGCTATGTAGGAACTCTCTGGTGGGCTCTGCTATGTAGGAGCTCTCTGGTGGGCTCTGCTATGTAGGAGCTCTCTGGTGGGCTCTGCTATGTAGGATCTCTCTGGTGGGCTCTGCTATGTAGGAGCTCTCTGGTGGGCTCTGCTATGTAGGATCTCTCTGGTGGGCTCTGCTATGTAGGAGCTCTCTGGTGTGCTTTGCTATGTAGGAACTCTCTGGTGTGCTCTGCTATGTAGGATCTCTATGGTGGGCTCTGCTATGTAGGAGCTCTCTGGTGGGCTCTGCTATGTAGGAACTCTCTGGTGGGCTCTGCTATGTAAGAACTCTCTGGTGGGCTCTGCTATGTAGGAGCTCTCTGGTGGGCTCTGCTATGTAGGATCTCTCTGGTGGGCTCTGCTATGTAGGATCTCTCTGGTGGGCTCTGCTATGTAGGATCTCCCTGTAGGCGCTCCCTGGTGCGCTCTGCTATGTAGGAACTCTCTGGTGGGCTCTGCGGTGTGAGAGCTCTCTGGTGGGCTCTGCTATGTAGGATCTCTCTGGTGGGCTCTGCTATGTAGGATCTCTCTGGTGGGCTCTGCTATGTAGGATCTCTCTGGTGGGCTCTGCTATGTAGGATCTCTCTGATGGGCTCTGCTATGTAGATGCTCTCTGGTGCGCTCTGCTATGTAGGAGCTCTCTGGTGGGCTCTGCTATGTAGGATCTCTCTGGTGTGCTCTGCTATGTAGGATCTCTTTGATGGGCTCTGCTATGTAGATGCTCTCTGGTGGGCTCTGCTATGTAGGATCTCTCTAGTGGGCTCTGCTATGTAGGATCTCTCTGGTGGGCTCTGCTATGTAGGATCTCTTTGGTGGGCTCTGCTATGTAGGATCTCTTTGATGGGCTCTGCTATGTAGGATCTCTTTGATGGGCTCTGCTATGTAGATGCTCTCTGGTGGACTCTGCTATGTAGGATCTCTCTGGTGGGCTCTGCTATGTAGGATCTCTCTGGTGGGCTCTGCTATGTAGGATCTCTCTGATGGGCTCTGCTATGTAGATGCTCTCTGGTGCGCTCTGCTATGTAGGAGCTCTCTGGTGGGCTCTGCTATGTAGGATCTCTCTGGTGTGCTCTGCTATGTAGGATCTCTTTGATGGGCTCTGCTATGTAGATGCTCTCTGGTGGGCTCTGCTATGTAGATGCTCTCTGGTGGGCTCTGCTATGTAGGATCTCTCTAGTGGGCTCTGCTATGTAGGATCTCTCTGGTGGGCTCTGCTATGTAGGATCTCTCTGGTGGGCTCTGCTATGTAGGAACTCTCTGGTGGGCTCTGCTATGTAGCATCTCTCTGGTGGGCTCTGCTATGTAGGATCTCTCTGATGGGCTCTGCTATGTAGGATCTCTCTGGTGGGCTCTGCTATGTAGGATCTCTTTGGTGGGCTCTGCTATGTAGGAGCTCTCTGGTGGGCTCTGCGATGTAAGAACTCTCTGGTGGGCTCTGCTATGTAGGAGCTCTCTGGTGGGCTCTGCTATGTAGGAACTCTCTGGTGGGCTCTGCTATGTAAGAACTCTCTGGTGGGCTCTGCTATGTAGGAGCTCTCTGGTGGGCTCTGCTATGTAGGAGCTCTCTGGTGGGCTCTGCTATGTAGGATCTCTCTGGTGGGCTCTGCTATGTAGGATCTCCCTGTAGGCGCTCCCTGGTGCGCTCTGCTATGTAGGAACTCTCTGGTGGGCTCTGCGGTGTGAGAGCTCTCTGGTGGGCTCTGCTATGTAGGATCTCTCTGGTGGGCTCTGCTATGTAGGATCTCTCTGGTGGGCTCTGCTATGTAGGATCTCTCTGATGGGCTCTGCTATGTAGATGCTCTCTGGTGCGCTCTGCTACGTAGGAGCTCTCTGGTGGGCTCTGCTATGTAGGATCTCTCTGGTGTGCTCTGCTATGTAGGATCTCTCTGGTGGGCTCTGCTATGTAGGATCTCTCTAGTGGGCTCTGCTATGTAGGATCTCTCTGGTGGGCTCTGCTATGTAGGATCTCTTTGGTGGGCTCTGCTATGTAGGATCTCTTTGATGGGCTCTGCTATGTAGGATCTCTTTGATGGGCTCTGCTATGTAGATGCTCTCTGGTGGACTCTGCTATGTAGGATCTCTCTGGTGGGCTCTGCTATGTAGGATCTCTCTGGTGGGCTCTGCTATGTAGGAACTCTCTGGTGGGCTCTGCTATGTAGGAACTCTCTGGTGGGCTCTGCTATGTAGGAGCTCTCTGGTGGGCTCTGCGATGTAGGATCTCTCTGATGGGCTCTGCTATGTAGGATCTCTCTGGTGGGCTCTGCTATGTAGGATCTCTTTGGTGGGCTCTGCTATGTAGGAGCTCTCTGGTGGGCTCTGCTATGTAGGATCTCTCTGATGGACTCTGCTATGTAGGAGCTCTCTGGTGGGCTCTGCTATGTAGGATCTCTCTGGTGGGCTCTGCTATGTAGGAGCTCTCTGGTGGGCTCTGCTATCTAGGATCTCTTTGGTGGGCTCTGCTATGTAGGAGCTCTCTGGTGGGCTCTGCTATGTAGGATCTCTCTGGTGGGCTCTGCTATGTAGGAGCTCTCTGGTGGGCTCTGCTATCTAGGATCTCTCTGGTGGGCTCTGCTATATAGGAGCTCCCTGGTGCGCTCTGCTATGTAGGATCTCCCTGGTGGGCTCTGCTATGTAGGATCTCTCTGATGGGCTCTGCTATGTAGGGTCTCTCTGATGGGCTCTGCTATGTAGGATCTCTTTGATGGGCTCTGCTATGTAGATGCTCTCTGGTGGACTCTGCTATGTAGGATCTCTCTGGTGGGCTCTGCTATGTAGGATCTCTCTGATGGGCTCTGCTATGTAGGATCTCTTTGGTGGGCTCTGCTATGTAGGAGCTCTCTGATGGGCTCTGCTATGTAGATGCTCTCTGGTGGACTCTGCTATGTAGGATCTCTCTGGTGGGCTCTGCTGTGTAGGAGCTCTCTGGTGAGCTCTTCTATGTAGGAGCTCTCTGGTGGGCTCTGCTATGTAGGATCTCTCTGGTGGGCTCTGCTATGTAGGATCTCTCTGGTGGGCTCTATGTAGGATCTCTCTGGTGGGCTCTGCTATGTAGGATCCCTCTGGTGGGCTCTGCTATGTAGGATCTCTTTGGTGGGCTCTGCTATGTAGGATCTCTTTGGTGGGCTCTGCTATGTAGGAGCTCTCTGTTGGGCTCTGCTATGTAGAATCTCTCTGATGGGCTCTGCAATGTAGGATCTCTCTGGTGGGCTCTGCTATGTAGGATCTCTTTGGTGGGCTCTGCTATGTAGGAGCTCTCTGGTGGGCTCTGCTATGTAGGAGCTCCCTGGTGCGCTCTGCAGGATCTCCCTGGTGGGCTCTGCTATGTAGGATCTCTCTGATGGGCTCTGCTATGTAGGATCTCTCTGATGGGCTCTGCTATGTAGGATCTCTTTGATGGGCTCTGCTATGTAGATGCTCTCTGGTGGGCTCTCCTATGTAGGATCTCTTTGGTGGGCTTTGCTATGTAGGAGCTCCCTGTAGGAGCTCCCTGGTGCGCTCTGCTATGTAGGAACTCTCTGGTGGGCTCTGCTATGTAGGATCTCTCTGGTGGGCTCTACTGTGTAGGATCTCTATGGTGGGCTCTGCTATGTAGGATCTCTCTGGTGGGCTCTGCTATGTAGGATCTCTCTCATGGGCTCTGCTATGTAGGATCTCTCTGATGGGCTCTGCTATGTAGGATCTCTCTGGTGGGCTCTGCTATGTAGGATCTCTTTGGTGGGCTCTGCTATGTAAGATCTCTCTGGTGGGCTCTGCTATGTAGATCCTCTCTGATGGGCTCTGCTATGTAAGATCTCTCTGGTGGGCTCTGCTATGTATGAGCTCTCTGGTGGGCTCTGCTATGTAGGACCTCTCTGGTGGACTCTGCTATGTAGGATCTCTCTGGAGGGCTCTGCTATGTAGGATCTCTCTGGTGGGCTCTGCTATGTAGGAGCTCTCTGGTGAGCTCTTCTATGTAGGATCTCTCTGGTGGGCTCTGCTTCGTAGGATCTCTCTGGTGGACTCTGCTATGTAAATGCTCTCTGGTGGGCTCTGCTATGTAGGAGCTCTCTGTTGGGCTCTGCTATGTTAATACTCTCTGGTGGGCTCTGCTATGTTAATACTCTCTGGTGGGCTCTGCTATGTAGGATCTCTCTGGTGGGCTCTGCTATGTAGGATCTCTCTGGTGCGCTTTGCTATGTAGGATCTCATTGGTGGGCTCTGCTATGTAGGATCTGTCTGGTGGGCTCTGCTATGTAGGATCTCTCTGATGGGCTCTGCTATGTAGGATCTCTCTGGTGGGCTCTGCTATGTAGGATCTCTCTGGTGGGATCTGCTATGTAGGATCTTTCTGGTGGGCTCTGCTAGGTAGGATATCTATGATGGGCTCTGCTATGTAGGAGCTTTCTGGTGGGCACTGCTATGTAGGATCTCTCTGGTGGGCTCTTCTAGGTAGGATCTCTCTGGTGGGCTCTGCTATGTAGGATCTATCTTGTGGGCTCTGCTATGTAGGAGCTCTCTGGTGGGCTCTGCTATGTAGAATCTCTCTGGTGGGCTCTGCTATGTAGGATCTATCTGGTGGGCTCTGCTATGTAGGAGCTCTCTGATGGGCTGTACTATGTGGGACCTCTCTGGTGGGCTCTGCTATGTAGGATCTCTCTGGTGGGCTCTGCTATGTAGGAGCTCTCTGATGGGCTCTGCTATGTGGGACCTCTCTGGTGGGCGCTGCTATGTAGGATCTCTCTGGTGGGCTCTGCTATGTAGGATCTCTCTGATGGACTCTGCTATGTAGGATATCTCTGATGGGCTCTGCTATGTCGGAGCTCTCTGGTGGGCTCTGCTATGTAGGAGCTCTCTGGTGGGCTCTGCTATGTAGGAGCTCTCTGGTGGGCTCTGCTATGTAGGATCTCTCTGGTGGGCTCTGCTATGTAGGATCTCTCTGATGGACTCTGCTATGTAGGATCTCTCTGGTGGGCTCTGCTATGTCGGAGCTCTCTGGTGGGCTCTGCTATGTAGGAGCTCTCTGGTGGGCTCTGCTATGTAGGATCTCTCTGGTGGGCTCTGCTATGTAGGATCTCTCTGGTTGGCTCTGCTATGTCGGAGCTCTCTAGTGGGCTCTGCTATGTAGGAGCTCTCTGGTGGGCTCTGCTATGTAGGATCTCTCTGGTGGGCTCTGCTATGTAGGAGCTCTCTGTTGGGCTCTGCTATGTAGGAGCTCTCTGGTGGGCTCTGCTATGTAGGATCTCTCTGGTGGGCTCTGCTATGTAAGAGCTCTCTGATGGGCTCTGCTATGTAAGAGCTCTCTGATGGGCTCTGCTATGTAGGAGCTCTCTGGTGGGCTCTGCTATGTAGGATCTATCTGGTGGGCTCTGCTATGTAGGAGCTCTCTGGTGGGCTCTGCTATGTGGGACCTCTCTGGTGGGCTCTGCTATGTAGGAGCTCTCTGATGGGCTCTGCTATGTAGGATCTCTCTGGTGGGCTCCGCTATGTAGGAGCTCTCTGGTGTCCTTTGCTATGTATGAACTCTCTGGTGTGCTCTGCTATGTAGGATCTCCCTGTAGGTGCTCCCTGGTGCGCTCTGCTATGTAGGAACTCTCTGGTGGGCTCTGCGGTGTGAGAGCTCTCTGGTGGGCTCTGCTATGTAGGATCTCTCTGGTGGGCTCTGCTATGTAGGATCTCTCTGGTGGGCTCTGCTATGTAGGATCTCTCTGATGGGCTCTGCTATGTAGATGCTCTCTGGTGGGCTCTGCTATGTAGGATCTCTCTGGTGGGCTCTGCTATGTAGGAGCTCTCTGGTGGGCTCTGCTATGTAGGATCTCTCTGGTGGGCTCTGCTATGTAGGATCTCTCTGGTGGGCTCTGCTATGTAGGATCTCCCTGTAGGCGCTCCCTGGTGCGCTCTGCTATGTAGGAACTCTCTGGTGGGCTCTGCGGTGTGAGAGCTCTCTGGTGGGCTCTGCTATGTAGGATCTCTCTGGTGGGCTCTGCTATGTAGGATCTCTCTGGTGGGCTCTGCTATGTAGGATCTCTCTGGTGGGCTCTGCTATGTAGGATCTCTCTGATGGGCTCTGCTATGTAGATGCTCTCTGGTGCGCTCTGCTATGTAGGAGCTCTCTGGTGGGCTCTGCTATGTAGGATCTCTCTGGTGTGCTCTGCTATGTAGGATCTCTTTGATGGGCTCTGCTATGTAGATGCTCTCTGGTGGGCTCTGCTATGTAGGATCTCTCTAGTGGGCTCTGCTATGTAGGATCTCTCTGGTGGGCTCTGCTATGTAGGATCTCTTTGGTGGGCTCTGCTATGTAGGATCTCTTTGATGGGCTCTGCTATGTAGGAGCTCTCTGATGGGCTCTGCTATGTAGGAGCTCTCTGGTGGGCTCTGCTATGTAGGAGCTCTCTGGTGGGCTCTGCTATGTAGGAGCTCTCTGGTGGGCTCTGCTATGTTAATACTCTCTGGTGGGCTCTGCTATGTTAATACTCTCTGGTGGGCTCTGCTATGTAGGATCTCTCTGGTGGGCTCTGCTATGTAGATGATCTCTTTGATGGGCTCTGCTATGTAGATGCTCTCTGGTGGACTCTGCTATGTAGGATCTCTCTGGTGGGCTCTGCTATGTAGGATCTCTCTGGTGGGCTCTGCTATGTAGGAACTCTCTGGTGGGCTCTGCTATGTAGGAACTCTCTGGTGGGCTCTGCTATGTAGGAGCTCTCTGGTGGGCTCTGCGATGTAGGATCTCTCTGATGGGCTCTGCTATGTAGGATCTCTCTGGTGGGCTCTGCTATGTAGGATCTCTTTGGTGGGCTCTGCTATGTAGGAGCTCTCTGGTGGGCTCTGCTATGTAGGATCTCTCTGATGGACTCTGCTATGTAGGAGCTCTCTGGTGGGCTCTGCTATGTAGGAGCTCTCTGGTGGGCTCTGCTATCTAGGATCTCTTTGGTGGGCTCTGCTATGTAGGAGCTCTCTGGTGGGCTCTGCTATGTAGGATCTCTCTGGTGGGCTCTGCTATGTAGGAGCTCTCTGGTGGGCTCTGCTATCTAGGATCTCTCTGGTGGGCTCTGCTATGTAGGAGCTCCCTGGTGCGCTCTGCTATGTAGGATCTCCCTGGTGGGCTCTGCTATGTAGGATCTCTCTGATGGGCTCTGCTATGTAGGGTCTCTCTGATGGGCTCTGCTATGTAGGATCTCTTTGATGGGCTCTGCTATGTAGATGCTCTGTGGTGGACTCTGCTATGTAGGATCTCTCTGGTGGGCTCTGCTATGTAGGATCTCTCTGATGGGCTCTGCTATGTAGGATCTCTTTGGTGGGCTCTGCTATGTAGATGCTCTCTGGTGGACTCTGCTATGTAGGATCTCTCTGGTGGGCTCTGCTATGTAGGAGCTCTCTGATGGGCTCTGCTATGTAGGAGCTCTCTGGTGGGCTCTGCTATGTAGGATCTCTCTGGTGGGCTCTGCTATGTAGGAGCTCTCTGGTGGGCTCTGCTATGTAGGATCTCTCTGGTGGGCTCTGCTATGTAGGATCTCTCTGGTGGGCTCTGCTATGTAGGATCTCTCTGGTGGGCTCTGCTATGTAGGATCTCTCTGGTGGGCTCTGCTATGTAGAATCTCTCTGGTGGGCTCTGCTATGTAGGATCTCTTTGGTGGGCTCTGCTATGTAGGATCTCTTTGGTGGGCTCTGCTATGTAGGAGCTCTCTGTTGGGCTCTGCTATGTAGGATCTCTCTGATGGGCTCTGCTATGTAGGATCTCTCTGGTGGGCTCTGCTATGTAGGATCTCTTTGGTGGGCTCTGCTATGTAGGAGCTCTCTGGTGGGCTCTGCTATGTAGGAGCTCCCTGGTGCGCTCTGCAGGATCTCCCTGGTGGGCTCTGCTATGTAGGATCTCTCTGATGGGCTCTGCTATATAGGATCTCTCTGATGGGCTCTGCTATGTAGGATCTCTTTGATGGGCTCTGCTATGTAGATGCTCTCTGGTGGGCTCTCCTATGTAGGATCTCTTTGGTGGGCTTTGCTATGTAGGAGCTCCCTGTAGGAGCTCCCTGGTGCGCTCTGCTATGTAGGAACTCTCTGGTGGGCTCTGCTATGTAGGATCTCTCTGGTGGGCTCTACTGTGTAGGATCTCTATGGTGGGCTCTGCTATGTAGGATCTCTCTGGTGGGCTCTGCTATGTAGGATCTCTCTCATGGGCTCTGCTATGTAGGATCTCTTTGATGGGCTCTGCTATGTAGATGCTCTCTGGTGGGCTCTGCTATGTAGGATCTCTTTGGTGGGCTCTGCTATGTAAGATCTCTCTGGTGGGCTCTGCTATGTATGAGCTCTCTGGTGGGCTCTGCTATGTAGGACCTCTCTGGTGGACTCTGCTATGTAGGATCTCTCTGGAGGGCTCTGCTATGTAGGATCTCTCTGGTGGGCTCTGCTATGTAGGAGCTCTCTGGTGAGCTCTTCTATGTAGGATCTCTCTGGTGGGCTCTGCTTCGTAGGATCTCTCTGGTGGACTCTGCTATGTAAATGCTCTCTGGTGGGCTCTGCTATGTAGGAGCTCTCTGTTGGGCTCTGCTATGTTAATACTCTCTGGTGGGCTCTGCTATGTAGGATCTCTCTGGTGGGCTCTGCTATGTAGGATCTCTCTGGTGCGCTTTGCTTTGTAGGATCTCATTGGTGGGCTCTGCTATGTAGGATCTGTCTGGTGGGCTCTGCTATGTAGGATCTCTCTGATGGGCTCTGCTATGTAGGATCTCTCTGGTGGGCTCTGCTATGTAGGATCTCTCTGGTGGGCTCTGCTATGTAGGATCTTTCTGGTGGGCTCTGCTATGTAGGATATCTATGATGGGCTCTGCTATGTAGGAGCTTTCTGGTGGGTACTGCTATGTAGGATCTCTCTGGTGGGCTCTTCTAGGTAGGATCTCTCTGGTGGGCTCTGCTATGTAGGATCTATCTTGTGGGCTCTGCTATGTAGGAGCTCTCTGGTGGGCTCTGCTATGTAGAATCTCTCTTGTGGGCTCTGCTATGTAGGATCTATCTGGTGGGCTCTGCTATGTAGGAGCTCTCTGATGGGCTGTACTATGTGGGACCTCTCTGGTGGGCTCTGCTATGTAGGATCTCTCTGGTGGGCTCTGCTATGTAGGAGCTCTCTGATGGGCTCTGCTATGTGGGACCTCTCTGGTTGGCTCTGCTATGTAGGATCTCTCTGATGGGCTCTGCTATGTGGGATCTCTCTGGTGGGCTCTGCTATGTAGGATCTCTCTGATGGACTCTGCTATGTAGGATATCTCTGATGGGCTCTGCTATGTCGGAGCTCTCTGGTGGGCTCTGCTATGTAGGAGCTCTCTGGTGGGCTCTGCTATGTAGGAGCTCTCTGGTGGGCTCTGCTATGTAGGATCTCTCTGGTGGGCTCTGCTATGTAGGATCTCTCTGATGGACTCTGCTATGTAGGATCTCTCTGGTGGGCTCTGCTATGTCGGAGCTCTCTGGTGGGCTCTGCTATGTAGGAGCTCTCTGGTGGGCTCTGCTATGTAGGATCTCTCTGGTGGGCTCTGCTATGTAGGATCTCTCTGGTTGGCTCTGCTATGTCGGAGCTCTCTAGTGGGCTCTGCTATGTAGGAGCTCTCTGGTGGGCTCTGCTATGTAGGATCTCTCTGGTGGGCTCTGCTATGTAGGAGCTCTCTGATGGGCTCTGCTATGTAGGAGCTCTCTGGTGGGCTCTGCTATGTAGGATCTCTCTGGTGGGCTCTGCTATGTAGGAGCTCTCTGATGGGCTCTGCTATGTAGGAGCTCTCTGGTGGGCTCTGCTATGTAGGATCTCTCTGGTGGGCTCTGCTATGTAGGATCTATCTGGTGGGCTCTGCTATGTAGGAGCTCTCTGGTGGGCTCTGCTATGTGGGACCTCTCTGGTGGGCTCTGCTATGTAGGATCTCTCTGGTGGGCTCTGCTATGTAGGATCTCTCTGGTGGGCTCTGCTATGTAGGAGCTCTCTGATGGGCTCTGCTATGTGGGACCTCTCTGGTGGGCTCTGCTATGTAGGAGCTCTCTGATGGACTCTGCTATGTGGGACCTCTCTGGTGGGCTCTGCTATGTAGGAGCTCTCTGATGGGCTCTGCTATGTAGGAGCTCTCTGGTAGGCTCTGCTATGTAGGAGCTCTCTGGTGGGCTCTGCTATGTAGGATCTCTCTGGTGGGCTCTGCTATGTAGGATCTCTCTGGTGGGCTCTGCTATGTAGGATCTCTCTGGTGGGCTCTGCTATGTAGGATCTCTCTGGTTGTTTTTGGATGGGTTCTCCACATAGTCCCCAGACTCAAACATTGGGTTCCATTGATATCCGTCAACTGTGTTTCCATTTAGATGAGAGTGAAATCTGGAATTATTATTACCGAGAGACATTGTTAGACAACAAAGTCTAACAATGTATTATCTACACCTTCCCCCACCGATATCATGCCCCTACCACTGACTCCTCCCACCAACCCATATAGGGAGGAACCAGCACCCATAGAAGCCTTCTGTAGATAATGAACCCCATAAAATAGACAATTATTGTATTTCCTATATCAGAGGTGGAGGATGCGGATTGCATGGATTGGTGTATGGAGGTAGATATTCACTATGTTACATTGCAATAGAATGTCAGCTCAGCTGTCCCATATTTCTTCTTTAGTAAGGATTGTGATGAGTATGTACTGGCACAGGTAAAGGTGATTAGCCCCTCCCACTATGGGTGTGTACTGACAAAGATAAAGGTAGTTAGCCCATCCCACTATGACTGGGAGTGTTTAATAGACATAAATGGAGCTTATTAAACAGCTGTGACTGAGACCACATAGGCCAAAACACACTGCCGACTTTGTCAGGTACAATAAAGAAGATTTTTCAGCTTTATCCGGTGTGCGGCATCCTGTTCTAAATCCTGGACTTTGTCAGGACAGGATTATCCACATTATATATTATAGGGACTTTGTCAGGACAGGATTATCCATATTATATATTACAGGGACTTTGTCAGGACAGGATTATCCATATTATATATTATAGGGACTTTGTCAGGACAGGATTATCCACATTATATATCATGGGGACTTTGTCAGGACAGGATTATCCACATTATATATTATAGGGACTTTGTCAGGACAGGATTATCCATATTATATATTACAGGGACTTTGTCAGGACAGGATTATCCACATTATATATTATAGGGACTTTGTCAGGACAGGATTATCCATATTATATATTACAGGGACTTTGTCAGGACAGGATTATCCATATTATATATTATAGGGACTTTGTCAGGACAGGATTATCCACATTATATATCATGGGGACTTTGTCAGTACAGGATTATCCACATTATATATTATAGGGACTTTGTCAGGACAGGACTATAGTCCAGATTATATATTATAAGGACTTTGTCAGGACAGGATTATCCACATTATATATTATAGGGACTTTGTCAGGACAGGATTATCCATATTATATATTATAGGGACTTTGTCAGGACAGGATTATCCACATTATATATTATGGGGACTTTGTCAGGACAGGATTATCCACATTATATATTATAGGGGCTTTGTCAGGACAGGATTATAGTCCAGATTATATATTATAGGGACTTTCTCAGTACAGGATTACCCACATTATATATTATAGGGACTTTGTCAGTACAGGATTATCCACATTATATATTATAGGGACTTTGTCAGGACGGGTTTACTCATATCAGGGCTGGGCTCAGCCCTCCCTTCTCAGAGCTCATCATTCCACAGTGACTCACCTGATGATCATATCCTGCTCGTTAACAAGCCCTGCTGGCTAATTAAGCTGCTTGGTTTGGATCTCCTGTGCCTTCGCCTTGGTCAACATATCTAGAGACTCTCTGCTGTGTTCCTGTTGAAGACTTGCCTGGCTGACGTCCCTTCTGGTTCCTGATCCTGTCTGATGCTCTGACTACGCTGATCTCTGGCTCCCTGATTTCCTGGTTTGTTCTGACTACCCGATTTGGTTACCAAAACATGGCTATGTTTTGACTACATTTATTATTTGTAAAATTTTTACCACAATATTAAATGGTGTGATTAACTGTACTTTTGTCTCGGTCTGATTCATGGTCCTGACAGTAGGCGAAGGCCATGAATTCAGAAGATGCAGGCAATCCATTTGTTGGTAATATTTTTTACAGTTTGGATGACCAGGATCACCACATGGATCAGTTTGCCATAGCGATACAAACACTCCCGAGTCACACGGCTCGCCTGGACCCTCCCACTGTGGCTGCTCCGGTACAGCCTGAGTTGCAGGCCTTCTCTACTGCTGCTCCAGTCTCTGTGCAGGCACCCGTCTCGAATATTACCTCTATAAGAGGTATGTCTGGTTCCGCTTCGCTTCCTCAGCGATTTGGGGGCAATCCAGTTCTATGCAGAGGGTTTCTCAACCAGATTGAGATATATTTTGAGATGCTGCCCCAGGAGTTTTTGACAGTAGATTTTGTGATATCTTTGCTTTCTGAGAGAGCCTTGGCCTGGGCAAACCCTTTATGGGAGACGCAAAAACCTGTTGTCTTGTGTTACCCTGAGTTTGTGGCTTCCTTTAATAGGGTATTTGACGTTCCCGCACGCTCCGCTTCTGCTGCCAAGTGCCTCATGTCCATCAAACAGAGTACGAGAACTGTTGCCGATTACGCTATTGACATCCGTACTCTGGCAGCAGATGTTGCTTGGAACTATGAGGCTCTCATGGCTGCTTTTTCTCATGGTCTCTCAGATAACAGCCAAGATGAGATAGCAGCCCGAGATATACCCACTGAGCTGGAGAGGTTGATCACGTTTGCCATTCTCATTGACTCCAGACTCCGAGAAAGACCTTCCTTTAAGGAGCGCTTGCTGAGGCCTCCTGTACGTTTGTCTCCGAGCTCTACAATCCCACCCGTGCCTCCCTCACCTCCCATGCCTCCTGGTACCGAGTCGGTCAGTGAAGTAGAACCCATGCAGTTGGGCTTCACGCATCTCTCTGCGGATGAGAGAGCCTTTAGGAGGAGGGAGAGATTGTGCCTTTATTGTGGCCAGGCTGGTCACTTTTTGAAGTCTTGTCCTACCCGTCCGGGGAAACGCTTGCACCTGAGGTCCTGTAGGGGACAGACCTTAGGCCCCTTTCACACGGACGGATAGAATGGTGCCTTTAGCTGCGGATTTTCTAGTTTTCTACCGCAGCTAAAAGCACACAATGCTTTCCTATGGCCCCATTCACACAATGCGTTTAGCTGTGATTTAGTTACATGTGGTTCCGTGCGGATAGAAAAAATAGAATTGACTGCGTCCAGGAGCGATTTAGCGCAGCTATCGGCACATAACCGCAGTGCACTGTGTCAGCTGCGGATAACAGCGCTGAGCTGCTCATCGGGAAAGGAAAAATGATTTTTCCTTTCCCAATGAGCGACAAGCACGGGATCCGACTCGGATCCCCGCCAATGCCCGGCACTGTTTGGTATGAATCTTGAGGTGGAACTCCACGCCAAATTTTAAATTAAAAAAACGGCGTGGGTTCCCCCCAGGGGCTTACCAGGCCCTTAGGTCTGGTATGGATTTTGAGAGGAACCCCCTACTCCAAAAAAACGGCGTGGGGTCCTCCCCAAAATCCATACCAGACCCTTATCCGAGCACGCAGCCCGGTTGTTCAGGAAAGGGGTGGGGACGGGCGAGCGCCCCCCCCCCCCCTGAACCGTACCAGGCCGCATGCCCTCAACATGGGGGGGTGGGTACTTTGGGGGAGGGGGCGTCCTGCGGGCCCCCCCACCCCAAAGCACCTTGTCCCCATGTTGATGAGGACCTTTTCCCGACAACCCTGGCCGTTCGGAAGAAAAGAAGAGGGAAGAAGGAAGAAGGCAGAAGTCCGGGCCACCGCTAGCAAAAGAGAGGCAAAAGAGCAGAAGATAGCGGAGGAGCCCAGCAGAAGACCCGGAGAGCGCGGAGAAGAACCGGAGAGACCCCTGAAGTCGGAAGAAGACCCCCGAAGCCGGAAGAAAACCCAGAGCTGTCTAATAAATTACTGTGTAGTTTTTTTTTATTGACACTTTTTCCCCCAGGTGAATGGGTAGGGGTACCATGTACCCCATACCTATTCAAATAGGGTGGGGAGCTGGGATCTGGGGGCCCCCTTATTAAAGGGGGCTCCCAGATTCCGATCAGCCCCCCGCCCGCAGACCCTGACAACTAACAGCCAGGGTTGTCGGGAAGAGGCCCTTGTCCTCATCAACATGGGGACAAGGTGCTTTGGGGTGGGGGGGTCGCAGGGCGCCCCCTCCCCAAAGCACACCCCCCATGTTGAGGGCATGCGGCCTGGTATGGTTCAGGAGGGGGGGGGCGTTCACTCGTCCCCACCCTCTTTCCTGACCGACCGGGCTGCGTGCTCGAATAAGGGTCTGGTATGGATTTTGGGGGGGACCCCATGCCTTTTTTCGGCGTAGGGGGTTCCCCTTAACATCCATACCAGACCGAAGGGCGTGGTATGCTCTTGAAGGGGGAACCCATGCCGGTTTTTTATTTAAAATTTGGCGTGGAGTTCCCCCTCAAGATTCATACCAAACAGTGCGAGTCGGTACCCTGTCGGGTTGCCATGGAGATGGCAAACCGCAGCTAAATGCAACCGCAGCTAATCGCACTGTGCAAATGCAGCTGATCACAGTGCCTGGAGTCTTGAATTCCACAGGAAAAAAACATGCTTTTAACTACGGCAGAATAGCCGTCTGTGTGAAAGGCGCCTTAGGTGGCATTGTTACGTCCCTAGTTATCCAGAAGGATAAGCCCCTGGTTTTTGTCACCCTTTCTTGGGCTGAGTCGTCCGTCGAGATACAGGCTCTAATCGACTCTGGGGCTACAGGCCTGTATGCGCACTCGATTCCGCTGCAGCTTCGTGACACTCCACTTGCCATTGAGGCTCTTGATGGGAGACCTCTACAGCCTGCCCATGTGACCCATGAGACGGTTCTGTTGTCCATGGCCGTACTGGCTCTTCCCCATGAGACAATCCAATTCCAAGTCATTTCCTCTCCTCATTTTCCGGTGGTTATTAGTTATCCTTGGTTACAGAGGCACAACCCCTCTTTTGATTGGCTTCATGCTGAGGTTCTCTCCTGGTCACCACAATGCAGTGAAACATGTTTTCAGAAAGTGGCTAAAGTCTTGTGCTCCTCTTCACTCTCCCCCCTGCCGGAGGAGTACCACGAATTTAGTGATGTCTTTGACAAAGGTCAAGCCGGTAGTTTGCCTTCACACCGGTCGTATGACTGCGCAATTTAGCTTCAACCTGGTGCCATACCCCCTCGTGACCGGGTTTACCCTTTTTCGGTCTCGGAGGACAAAACCATGGAGGAGTATGCTGTTGACGCATTTTCTCAAGGATTAATCCGCAAATCCTCGTCTCCTGCTGGTGCTGGCTTCTTCTTTGTGAAAAAGAAGAGTGAACTGATACCTTGTATTGATTATAGGGGTCTCACTTGTTTCACGATTAAGAATGCTTATCCAATTCCGTTGATTATGGAGTTATTTGACCGCCTCAAGGGAGCAACGGTTTTCACAAAGCTGTATTTGAGAGGGGCATGCAATCTCATGAGGATCAAGGAAGGCAAGGAATGGAAAACTGCGTTTAATACCAGAACAGGCCATTATGAGTACCTAGTAATGTCTTTTGGCTTTGCAATACTCCGGCAGTTTGTTCTCCGAGATTTGTTGCAGTTATGTGTGGTGGTTTATCTCGACGGTATCCTCATATTTTCCAAGTCCCTAGAGAGCCACCACACAGATGTCTGTCATGTGCTTCAAAAACTAAGAAATAACAATCTCTATTGTAAACTGGAGAAGTGCGAGTTCCATCATGAACAGGTTAAATTCCTGGGTTATGTCATTTCTACTGCTGGTTTATCGATGGGCCCAGAGAAACTTTCAGCAATCCTACAGTGGCCCCGGCCCGTGGATTTACGTCCACTGCAACATTTTTTTGGCTTTGCCAATTATTATCGGATGTTTATTCGTAACTTCTCGTCTCTGGTCAAGCCCCTGACTGATATGACCAGAAAGGACAGTAACCCACAGAGTTGGTCTCCAGAGTCCATTGAGGCCTTTGAGAGTCTCAAGGCTGCTTTTGTTTCTGCTCCTGTGTTGGCACATCCTGATCCTACGCTAACGCTTGTTCCGTGTGTGCTATGAGTAAGACACCACAACACCTTTCAGTGGGCTTCCTACAACCCATACCCAATAGAGAGAGGCCCTGGACCCACCTGTCTATGGATTTTATTGTGGAGTTACCCAACACCCAGGGCAACACAGATATGCCCCGTACACACGGTCGCATTTTCCGACGGAAAATGTGTGATAGGACCTTGTTGTCGGAAATTCCGACCATGAGTAGGCTCCATCACACATTTTCCATCGGATTTTCCGACACACAAAGTTTGAGAGCAGGCTATAAAATTTTCCGACAACAAAATCCGTTGTAGAAAATTCCGATCGTGTGTACACAAATCCGACGGACAAAGTGCCACGCATGCTCAGAATAAATAAAGAGATGAAAGCTATTGGCCACTGCCCCGTTTATAGTCCAGACGTACGTGTTTTACGTCACCGCGTTCAGAGTGATCGGATTTTCCGACAACTATGTGTGACCGTGTGTATGCAAGACAAGACTGAGACAACATCCGTCGGAAAAAATCCTAGGATTTTGTTGTCGGAATGTCCGATCAATGTCCGACCGTGTGTACGGGGCAATATCCTTATGGTGGTTGACCGGTTCTCTAAAATGTCACATTGCATTCCACTTAAGAATTTGCTTACATCCAAAGAATTGGCTTCCATTTTTGCTCGGCAGATCTTTCGATTACATGGGCTACCCAAGGTGATCGTCTTGGACGGGGTAGTCAGTTTGTATCCAGATTTTGGCCTTTTGTGCACAGTTGGGATATTCAGCTTTCCTTCTCTGCGTATCCCCTGCAGTCTAATGAGTCTAATGACGCAGCAGAACGAGCCAACCAGTCCTTGTAGCAGTTTCTATGTTGCTACATTTCTGACCATTATAACAACTGGTCTGATCTTTTTACTGTTGGCGGAGTTTGCTTACAATAGTGCCGTCAATAATGCTTCCAGATTATCTCCATTCATGGCGAATTATGGTTTCCAGCCATCCATGTTGCCTGACTCCTTTGTTCCTCAGAGCATTCCTGCATTAGAAGAGCATCTCTGTGGTCTTCATTCCACTTGGGTACAGGTCCAAGAGTCCTTGCAACGTGCTAATCATAGGTACAATCTCCATGCTGACCTCTGACGCCTACCTGCGCCTTCCTACCAAGTTGAGGAGAGGGTCTGGCTGTCATCTCGCAACCTTCGACTCCATGTTTGCTAACTGAAGTTCGCACCTCGGCTTATTGGGCCTTTCCGTATTCTCCGTAGGATCAACCCAGTGGCTTACACTTTAGACCTTCCTTCTATTATGCGTATCTCTAATGTATTCCATGTCTCCTTATTAAAACCTTTGGTGTGCAACCACTTCACCACCTCAGTGCCACGTCGTCACCCAGTACAGGTTGAAAACCATGAGGAGTATGAAGTACAATCCATTATTGACTTCCGTAGATTCCGTGGGCGCATACAGTACCTGGTGGATTGGAAGGGGTACGGTCCAGAGGAACGCTCTTGGGTCTCATCCTTGGACATACATGCCCCTGTCCTGCAACGTGATTTCCATAGACGTTTTCCCCTCAAACCTGGTGTCCCTCCGAGGGGGAGGGGTCATTGAGGAGGGGGTACTGTCAGGGCTGGGCTCAGCCCTCCCTTCTCAGAGCTCAGCTGTCGGTTAATTGCCAGAACTCATCGTTCTACAGTGACTCACCTGGTGATGATATCCTGCTTGTTAACAAAACTTGCTGGCTATTTGAGCTGTATGGATTAGATCTCCTGTGCCTTCGCCTTGGTCAACATATCTGGAGACTCTCTGCTGTGTTCCTGTTGAAGACTTGCCTAGCTGAAGTCCCTTCTGGATCCTGTCCGGTGCTCTGACTATGCTGATCTCTGTCTCCCTGATTTCCTGGCTTGTTCTGACTATCCGATTTGGTTACTGAACCCTGGCTATGTTTTGACTACGTTTACTATTTGTACCATTTTTACCACAATATTAAATAGTTACATAGTAGGTGAGGTTGAAAAAAGACACAAGTCCAACCTATGTGTCTGAATATATGTCAGTATTACATTGTATATCTCTGTATGTTGCGGTCATTCAGGTGCTTATCTAATAGTTTCTTGAAGCTATCGATGCTCCCCGCTGAGACCACCGCCTGTGGAAGGGAATTCCACATCCTTGCCGCTCTTACAGTAAAGAACCCTCTACGTAGTTTAAGGTTAAACCTCTTTTCTTCTAATTTTAATGAGTGGCCACGAGTCTTGTTAAACTCTCTTCTGCGAAAAAGTTTTATTTCTATTGTAGGATTACCAGTCTGGTATTTATACATTGTGGTGTCACTAGTCCGGTATTTGTATATTGTGGGGTCACCAGTCCGGTATTTGTATATTGTGGGGTCACCAGTCCGGTATTTGTATATTGTGGGGTCACCAGTCCGGTATTTTTATATTGTGGGGTCACCAGTCCGGTATTTATATATGGTGGGGTCACCAGTCCGGTATTTATATATTGTGGGGTCACCAGTCCGGTATTTGTATATTGTGGGGTCACCAGTCCGGTATTTATACATTGTGGTGTCACTAGTCCGGTATTTGTATATTGTGGGATCACCAGTCCGGTATTTGTATATTGTGGGGTCACCAGTCCGGTATTTATATATTGTGGGGTCACCAGTCCGGTATTTATATATTGTGGGGTCACCAGTCCGGTATTTATATATTGTGGGGTCACCAGTCCGGTATTTATATATTGTGGGGTCACCAGTCCGGTATTTTTATATTGTGGGGTCACCAGTCCGGTATTTATATATGGTGGGGTCACCAGTCCGGTATTTATATATGGTGGGGTCACCAGTCCGGTATTTATATATTGTGGGGTCACCAGTCCGGTATTTGTATATTGTGGGGTCACCAGTCCGGTATTTATACATTGTGGTGTCACTAGTCCGGTATTTGTATATTGTGGGGTCACCAGTCCGGTATTTATACATTGTGGTGTCACTAGTCCGGTATTTATATATTGTGGGGTCACCAGTCCGGTATTTATATATTGTGGGGTCACCAGTCCGGTATTTATACATTGAAATCATATCCCCTCTCAAGCGTCTCTTCTCCAGAGAGAATAAGTTCAGAGCTCACAACCTTTCCTCATAACTAAGATCCTCCAGACCCTTTATTAGCTTTGTTGCCCTTCTTTGTACTCGCTCCATTTCCAGTACATCCTTCCTGAGGACTGGTGCCCAGAACTGGACAGCATACTCCAGGTGCGGCCGGACCAGAGTCTTGTAGAGCGGGAGAATTATCGTTTTATCTCTGGAGTTGATCCCCCTTTTAATGCCAATATTCTGTTTGCTTTGTTAGCAGCAGCTTGGCATTGCATGTCATTGCTGAGCCTATCATCTACTAGGACCCCCAGGTCCTTTTCCATCCTAGATTCCCCCAGAGGTTCTCCCCCCAGTCTATAGATTGCATTCAGATTTTTGCCACCCAAATGCATTATTTTACATTTTTCTACATTGAACCTCATTTGCCATGTAGTCGCCCCTCCCCCATTCATTTGTTCAGATCTTCTTGCAAGGTTTCCACATCCTGTGGAGAAGTTATTGCCCTGCTTAGCTTAGTATTGTCCACAAATACAGAGATTGAACTGTTTATCCCATCCTCCAGATCGTTTATGAACAAATTAATAGGATTGGTCCCAGCACAGAACCCTGGGGGACCCCACTACCCACCCCTGACCATTCCGAGTACTCCCCATTTATCACCACCCTCTGAACTCGCCCTTGTAGCCAGTTTTCAATCCATGTACTCACCCTATGGTCCATGCCAACGGACCTTATTTTGTACAGTAAACGTTTATGGGGAACTGTGTCAAATGCTTTTGCAAAATCCAGATACACCACGTCTACGGGCCTTCCTTTATCTAGATGGCAACTCACCTCCTCATAGAAGGTTAATAGATTGGTTTGGCAAGAACGATTCTTCATGAATCCATGCTGATTACTGCTAATGATACCGTTCTTAATACTAAAATCTTGTATATAGTCCCTTATCATCCCCTCCAAGAGTTTACATACTATTGATGTTAGGCTAACTGGTCTGTAATTCCCAGGGATGTATTTTGGGCCCTTTTTAAATATTGGTGCTACATTGGCTTTTCTCCAATCAGCTGGTACCATTCCAGTCAATAGACTGTCTGTAAAAATTAGGAACAATGGTCTGGCAATCACTTGACTGAGTTCCCTAAGTACCCTCGGATGCAAGCCATCTGGTCCCAGTGATTTATTAATGTTAAGTTTCTCAAGTCTAATTTTAATTCCGTCCTCTGATAACCATGGAGGTGCTTCCTGTGATGTGTCCTGAGGATAAACACTGCAGTTTTGGTTACTGAAGCCCCCCGATTCACTCGTGAAGACTGAGGAGAAGAATAAATTCAATACCTTCACCATCTCCCCATCCTTTGTAACCAGATGTCCTTCCTCATTCTTTATGGGGCAAATATGGTCTGTCCTCCCTTTTTTACTGTTTACATACTTAAAGAATTTCTTGGGATTTTTTTGCTCTCCTCCGCTATGTGTCTTTCATGTTCTATCTTAGCCGTCCTAATTGCACCCTTACATTTCTTGTTGCATTCTTTATAAAGTCTGAATGCTGATGATGATCCCTCAACCTTGTATTTTTTGAAGGCCTTCTCCTTTGCTTTTATATGCATTTTTACATTGGAGTTAAGCCATCCAGGACTTTTGTTCGCTCTTTTAAATTTATTACCCAATGGGATACATTGGCTAATGCCCTTATTTAATATGCTCTTAAAGCAAACCCATTTCTCCTCTGTATTCTTTGTTCCTAATATTTTATCCCAATTTATGCCTTTTAGCAAGGTTTGTAGTTTAGGGAAGTTGGCTCTTTTGAAATTCAGTGTCTTTGTATTCCCTTTATGTTTCCTATTTGTGTGATTTATACTGAAACTAATTGACCTGTGATCGCTGTTACCTAAATTGCCCCGTATTTCCACATCTGTTATCAGGTCTGTATTGTTGGTAATCAGTAGATCTAGTAATGTTTTATTTCTAGTTGGTGCGTCTACCATCTGACCCATAAAATTGTCCTGCAAGACATTAAGGAACTGGCGAGCCTTAAATGAATGCGCGGTTCCCTCCGCCCAGTCTATGTCTGGATAATTAAAATCCCCCATTATGATAACACTTCCCATCCTTGCTGCTAATCCAATTTGTGATAGGAGATCCGTCTCCACTTCCTCCCTCAGGTTGGTTTGATTTTTACTGCATTTTCTGTCTCCGTCTGATTCATGGTTCCTGACAACCCAGAACTTTGTCAGGACGGGATTATAGTCCGGATTATATCATTTAGGGACTTTGACAGGACAGGATTATGGACGGTAATGAAATTTTTCTATGAATACATACCTAATGATGGAATGATGGCTGTCAGGTGCGCAGACTGATCACTGGGATTCCATTGCATTCTGTATACTCAGAATAAAGTGATCCGTATACTCAGAAGAAGGTGATCTGTATACTCAGAAGAAGGTGATCTGTATACTCAGAAGAAGGAGATCTGTATACTCAGAATAAAGTGATCTGTATACTCAGAATAAAGTGATCCGTATACTCCGAATAAAGTGATCCGTATACTCAGAATAAAGTGATCCGTATACTCAGAATAAAGTGATCTGTATACTCCGAATAAAGTGATCTGTATACTCAGAATAAAGTGATCCGTATACTCAGAATAAAGTGATCCGTATACTCAGAATAAAGTGATCCGTATACTCAGAATAAAGTGATCCGTATACTCAGAATAAAGTGATCCGTATACTCAGAATAAAGTGATCCGTATACTCAGAATAAAGTGATCTGTATACTCAGAAGAAGGAGATCTGTATACTCAGAAGAAGGAGATCTGTATACTCAGAAGAAGGAGATCTGTATACTCAGAAGAAGGTGATCTGTATACTCAGAATAAAGTGATCTGTATACTCAGAAGAAGGTGATCTGTATACTCAGAAGGAGATCTGTATACTCAGAAGAAGGTGATCTGTATACTCAGAAGAAGGAGATCTGTATACTCAGAAGGAGATCTGTATACTCAGAAGAAGGTGATCTGTATACTCAGAAGAAGGTGATCTGTATACTCAGAAGAAGGAGATCTGTATACTCAGAAGAAGGAGATCTGTATACTCAGAAGAAGGTGATCTGTATACTCAGAAGAAGGTGATCTGTATACTCAGAAGAAGGAGATCCGTATACTCAGAAGAAGGAGATCTGTATACTCAGAAGAAGGAGATCTGTATACTCAGAAGAAGGAGATCTGTATACTCAGAAGAAGGTGATCCGTATACTCAGAAGAAGGAGATCTGTATACTCAGAAGAAGGAGATCTGTATACTCAGAAGAAGGAGATCTGTATACTCAGAAGAAGGAGATCCGTATACTCAGAAGAAGGAGATCTGTATACTCAGAAGAAGGAGATCTGTATACTCAGAAGAAGGAGATCTGTATACTCAGAAGAAGGTGATCTGTATACTCAGAATAAAGTGATCTGTATACTCAGAAGAAGGTGATCTGTATACTCAGAAGGAGATCTGTATACTCAGAAGAAGGTGATCTGTATACTCAGAAGAAGGAGATCTGTATACTCAGAAGGAGATCTGTATACTCAGAAGAAGGTGATCTGTATACTCAGAAGAAGGAGATCTGTATACTCAGAAGAAGGAGATCTGTATACTCAGAAGAAGGAGATCTGTATACTCAGAAGAAGGAGATCTGTATACTCAGAAGGAGATCTGTATACTCAGAAGAAGGTGATCTGTATACTCAGAAGGAGATCCGTATACTCAGAAGAAGGAGATCTGTATACTCAGAAGGAGATCTGTATACTCAGAAGAAGGTGATCTGTATACTCAGAAGAAGGAGATCTGTATACTCAGAAGAAGGTGATCTGTATACTCAGAAGAAGGAGATCTGTATACTCAGAAGAAGGTGATCTGTATACTCAGAAGAAGGAGATCTGTATACTCAGAAGAAGGTGATCTGTATACTCAGAAGAAGGAGATCTGTATACTCAGAAGAAGGTGATCTGTATACTCAGAAGAAGGAGATCTGTATACTCAGAAGAAGGAGATCTGTATACTCAGAAGAAGGTGATCCGTATACTCAGAAGAAGGAGATCTGTATACTCAGAAGAAGGAGATCTGTATACTCAGAAGAAGGAGATCTGTATACTCAGAAGAAGGAGATCCGTATACTCAGAAGAAGGAGATCCGTATACTCAGAATAAAGTGATCCGTATACTCAGAATAAAGTGATCTGTATACTCAGAAGAAGGAGATCCGTATACTCAGAAGAAGGAGATCCGTATACTCAGAAGAAGGAGATCCGTATACTCAGAAGAAGGAGATCCGTATACTCAGAAGAAGGAGATCCGTATACTCAGAAGAAGGAGATCTATATACTCAGAAGGAGATCCGTATACTCAGAAGAAGGTGATCTGTATACTCAGAAGAAGGTGATCCGTATACTCAGAAGGAGATCTGTATACTCAGAAGAAGGAGATCCGTATACTCAGAAGAAGGAGATCTGTATACTCAGAAGAAGGTGATCTGTATACTCAGAAGAAGGTGATCCGTATACTCAGAAGAAGGAGATCTGTATACTCAGAAGAAGGAGATCCGTATACTCAGAAGAAGGAGATCTGTATACTCAGAAGAAGGAGATCTGTATACTCAGAAGAAGGAGATCTGTATACTCAGAAGAAGGAGATCTGTATACTCAGAAGAAGGAGATCTGTATACTCAGAAGAAGGAGATCTGTATACTCAGAAGAAGGAGATCCGTATACTCAGAAGAAGGAGATCTGTATACTCAGAAGAAGGAGATCTGTATACTCAGAAGAAGGAGATCTGTATACTCAGAAGAAGGAGATCTGTATACTCAGAAGAAGGAGATCCGTATACTCAGAAGAAGTAGATCCGTATACTCAGAAGAAGGAGATCTGTATACTCAGAAGAAGGAGATCTGTATACTCAGAAGAAGGAGATCTGTATACTCAGAAGGAGATCTGTATACTCAGAAGAAGGAGATCTGTATACTCAGAAGAAGGAGATCTGTATACTCAGAAGAAGGTGATCTGTATACTCAGAAGAAGGAGATCTGTATACTCAGAAGAAGGAGATCTGTATACTCAGAAGGAGATCTGTATACTCAGAAGAAGGAGATCTGTATACTCAGAAGAAGGAGATCTGTATACTCAGAAGAAGGAGATCTGTATACTCAGAAGGAGATCTGTATACTCAGAAGGAGATCTGTATACTCAGAAGGAGATCTGTATACTCAGAAGGAGATCTGTATACTCAGAAGAAGGAGATCTGTATACTCAGAAGAAGGAGATCCGTATACTCAGAAGAAGGAGATCCGTATACTCAGAAGAAGGTGATCTGTATACTCAGAAGAAGGAGATCTGTATACTCAGAAGAAGGAGATCCGTATACTCAGAAGAAGGTGATCTGTATACTCAGAAGAAGGAGATCTGTATACTCAGAAGAAGGAGATCCGTATACTCAGAAGAAGGAGATCTGTATACTCAAAAGAAGGAGATCCGTATACTCAGAAGAAGGTGATCTGTATACTCAGAAGAAGGAGATCTGTATACTCAGAAGAAGGAGATCCGTATACTCAGAAGAAGGTGATCTGTATACTCAGAAGAAGGTGATCTGTATACTCAGAAGAAGGTGAGATGCAGTCACAGGCTGTCTACCAGCAGAAGGTGTGATCCCGGCTCTCATGGTGAACAGAAAACCACATTGTACAGAAATGAGAGGCAATGTGTCACTGGGAACTTCCTGTATGTGAGAGAGCGAGACACCGAGACCTACAGATATGAGTATTGGGGAGGTCAGGGAGGTGGAGGCGGCGATGAAAGACGAGGAGGTAGAGGTGGTGTGTGATGAAGGATAAGGAGGTGATGGTGGTGTGTGATGAAGGATAGGGAGGTGGAGGTGGTGTGTGATGAAATATGGGGAGGTGGCAGTGATGTGTAATGAAGGACGAGGAGGTAGAGGTGATGTGTGATGAAGGATGAGGAGATGGTGGTGGTGTGTGATGAAGGATGAGGAAGGTGGTGGTGGTGGTGTGTGATGAAGGATGGGGAGGTGGAGGCGGTATGTGATAAAGGATGAGGAGGTGGTGGTGTGTGATGAAGGACAGGGAGGTAGAGGTGGTCTGTGATAAAGGATTTTGAGGTGGTGGTGGTGTGTGATAAAGGATGAGGAGGTGGTGGTGGTGTGTGATGAAGGATGAGGAGGTGGTGGTGGTGTGTGATAAAGGATAAGGAGGTGATGGTGGTGTGTGATGAAGGATGAGGAGGTGGTGGTGGTGTGTGATGGAGGATAAGGAGGTGGTGGTGGTGTGTGATGAAGGATAAGGAGGTGATGGTGGTGTGTGATGAAGGATGAGGAGGTGGTGGTGGTGTGTGATGAAGGATGAGGAGGTGGTGGTGGTGTGTGATGAAGGATGAGGAGGTGGTGGTGGTGTGTGATGAAGGATAAGGAGGTGATGGTGGTGTGTGATGAAGGATGAGGAGGTGGTGGTGGTGTGTGATGAAGGATGAGGAGGTGGTGGTGGTGTGTGATGAAGGATGAGGAGGTGGTGTGTGAAGAAGGATGGGGAGATGGAGGTGGTGTGTGATGAAGGATGAGGAGGAGGTGGTGGTGTGTGATGGGGAGGTGGTGGTGGTGTGTGATGAAGGATGTTGAGGTGGTGGTGGTGTGTGATAAAGGATAAGGAGGTGATGGTGGTGTGTGATGAAGGATGAGGAGGTGGAGGTGGTGTGTGATGAAGGATGGGGAGGTGATGTTGGTGTGTGATAAAGGACGGGAAGGTGGTGGTGGTGTGTGATGAAGGATGAGGAGGTGGTGGTGGTGTGTGATGAAGGACGGGGAGGTGATGGTGGTGTGTGATGAAGGATGAGGAGGTGGAGGTGGTGTGTGATGAAGGATGAGGAGGTGATGTGTGATGAAGGACGGGGAGGTGATGGTGGTGTGTGATAAAGGATAAGGAGGTGATGGTGGTGTGTGATGAAGGACGGGGAGGTGATGGTGGTGTGTGATGAAGGATGAGGAGGTGATGTGTGATGAAGGATGGGGAGGTGGTGGTGGTGTGTGATAAAGGATAAGGAGGTGGTGGTGGTGTGTGATGAAGGACGGGGAGGTGATGGTGGTGTGTGATGAAGGATGAGAAGGTGGAGGTGGTGTGTGATGAAGGATGAGTAGGTGGTGGTGGTGTGTGATGAAGGATGAGGAGGTGATGTGTGATGAAGGACGGGGAGGTGGTGGTGGTGTGTGATAAAGGATAAGGAGGTGATGGTGGTGTGTGATGAAGGACGGGGAGGTGATGGTGGTGTGTGATAAATGATAAGGAGGTGATGGTGGTGTGTGATGAAGGATGGGGAGGTGGTGGTGGTGTGTGATGAAGGATGAGGAGGTGGTGGTGGTGTGTGATAAATAGGGATGAGCCGAACACCCCCCGGTTCGGTTCGCACCAGAACCCGCGAACGGACCGAAAGTTCGCACGAACGTTAGAACCCCATTGACGTCTATGGGACTCGAACGTTCGAAATCAAAAGTGCTCATTTTAAAGGCTAATTTGCATGGTATTGTCCTAAAAAGGGTTTGGGGACCCGGGTCCTACCCCAGGGGACATGTATCAATGCAAAAAAAACTTTTAAAAACGGCCGTTTTTTCGGGAGCAGTGATTTTAATGATGCTTAAAGTAAAAAAATAAAAGTGAAATATTCCTTTAAATATGGTACCTGGGGGGTGTCTATAGTATGCCTGTAAAGTGACGCGTGTTTCCCATGTTTAGAACAGTCCCTGCACCAAATGTCATTTTTAAAGGAAAAAATCTCATTTAAAACTGCTTGCGGGTTTAATGTCATGTCGGGTCCTGGCAATATGGATGAAAATCAGTGAGACAAACGGCATGGGTACCCCCCAGTCCATTACCAGGCCCTTTGGGTCTTGTATGGATATTAAGGGGAACCCCGCACCCAAATTAAAATAAGGAAAGGTGTGGGGCCACCAGGCCCTATATACTCTGAACAGCAGTATACAGGCGGTGCAAACAAGACAGGGACTGTAGGTTTGTTGTTAAGTAGAATCTGTTTGTAATTTTGAACATTTTTAACGTGTTTAGCTCCAGCCAAAAAATCTTTTCTAAGCTTTTTGGAAAACATAGGGAAGGGTTATCACCCCTGTGACATTTGTTTTGCTGTCTTTCCTCCTCTTCAGAAGATTTCACCTCACTTTTTTGTCCCAATGAAAAATGTTTTTTGAAAATTTGGGTTTTTTTGTGGAACAAGGATTGGAAAGCATCAGTGGAAAGGAGAAATTGTTTTCCCATATTAACTCTTACAGGAGAGAATTTCCCTTATCTCACTTCCTGTTGTCTCCTTCCGTTTGCAAGTAGGAGTCGTTTGTAAGTTAGATGTTTGAAAGTAGGGTCTGCCCTATATACTCAGCAGAAATTTGGGCCTTAGGTGTTGCTGTGGCCACAACACTGTAAGCCCTCACAGGGCCCTGCTGTGAAATATTAGATCAAGAATTGTAATTACATGCCCCTGTTGAACAGGAGCTGAAAAATTAGGCCTTAGGCACTGGTGCTGGTGCCACAACACTGCAACCCCTCACAGACACTCTAGTTGGAACGCAGGAACGAGCCCTGCTGCAAAGTATTGCATCAAAAATTGTAATTACACGCCCCTGTTAGACAGGGGCAGAAAAATTGGGCCCTAGGCACTGGTGCTGGTGCCACAACACTGCAACCCCTCACAGACACTCTAGTTGGAATGCAGGAACGAGCCCTGCTGCAAAGTATTACATCAAAAATTGTAATTACACGCCCCTGTTAAACAGGGGCTGAAAAATTGTGCCTTAGGCACTGGTGGTGGCGCCCAGAACCAAAAATGTTCTTACAAGCTATCAGCGTGATGATTGAGGAGGAAGAGGATAATTACTCAGGGATAGTCACTCAGCATCAGCATAGGCAGTCTTTGAAGGGATCTGAGATTTCAAAAAAAATTATTCGGTTACATCAGCATCAGGTGCTTGGTAGCTGGTGGTGATCCAAGACTCATTCATTTTTATGAAGGTCAGCCGATCGACCGAGTCGGTGGACAGACGCACCCTGTGATCGGTTACCACGCCTCCAGCAGCACTGAATGTGCGTTCCGAAAGAACGCTGGATGCAGGACAGGCCAGTAGCTCAATTGCATACTGTGCAAGCTCTGGCCAGTGATCCATCCTCAAGACCCAGTAACCCAGAGGATTTTCGGTGGGAAAGGTGTCCAAGTCTGATCTTGCCCCTAGGTATTCCTGCACCATGTAAAACAGACGCTGGCGATGGTTGCTGGAACCGATCATACCTTGGGGCTGCGGACCAAAAAATTGTCTGAACGCATCGGTCAGACGGCCACCTTCTCCACCGCTCCTTCTTTGACTGACCGAAGCCTCAGCAACACGTTGTCCAGAAACAGGAGTTTGTAACCTCCCAGTCTCTGGGAACGCGTTGCACAGACCTTTCTGCAAGGCCTCCCGAAGATGTTTCATCCTCTGCTCCCTCTGCGATGGCAAGATAAGGTCCGCAACCTTACCCTTGTAACGTGGATCAAGGAGGGTTGCCAGCCAGTATTGGTCCTTCTCCTTGATACCACGAATACGAGGATCCTTACGCAGGCTTTGCAGGATCAGGGAGGCCATGCAGCGTAGGTTTGCTGAGGCATTTGGTCCGGAGTCCTCTGGGTCACTAAGAACGACATGGTCCGCAGCCACCTCCTCCCAGCCACGTACAAGTCCATGTGTTTCTTGGGACTGATCCCTTAAAGACTGCTGCTGATGCTGAGTGCCAGGCTCCACCTCCATACTGACACAATCTTCCTCCTCCTCCTCTTCCTCCTCGTCCTCTTCCTGTGTGATCGGCGGGCACGCAGGAACACTGTCTGGATAAAGGGGGCCTTGAGAGCTAAGGAAGTCCTCCTCTTCCTGCCTCTGTTCTGCCTCAAGTGCCCTGTCCATTATTCCACGCAGCGTGTGCTCCAACAGGTGGACAAGGGGGACAGTGTCACTGATGCATGCACTGTCACTGCTCACCATCCTCGTGGCCTCCTCGAATGGTGACAGGACAGTGCATGCATCCCTGATCATGGCCCACTGGCGTGGGGAAAAAAAACCAAGCTCCCCTGACCCTGTCCTGGTGCCATAGTCGCACAGGTACTCATTGATGGCCCTCTGCTGCGTGTGCAGCCGCTGCAGCATGGCCAACGTTGAGTTCCACCTGGTGGGCATGTCACAGATTAGGCGGTTCTTGGGCAGGTTAAACTCCTTTTGGAGGTCCGTCAGCCGAGCACTGGCATTATATGACCGGCGGAAAATGCACACAGACTTTCCTGGCCTGCCTCAGGACATCCTGTAAGCCCGGGTACCTGCCCAAGAACCGCTGCACCACCAAGTTAAGGACGTGAGCCAAACAGGGCACATGGGTCATTTGTCCCTGTCGGAGGGCAGAGAGGAGGTTGGTGCCATTGTCGCAAACCACCATTCCTGCCTTAAGTTGGCGTGGCGTCAACCACCTCTGAACCTGCCCCTGCAGAGCTGACAGAACCTCTGCCCCAGTGTGGCTCCTGTCCCCCAAGCACACCAGCTCAAGCACCGCATGGCATCTTTTGGCCTGCGTACTTGCGTAGCCCCTTGAACGCCTACGGAGCACCGCTGGTTCCGAGGAAGAGGCCATGGAGGAAGAAGAAGAGGAGGGGGTGGAGGAGAGAGGTGTGTCACAATCAGCATTTTGGAGGCGTGGTGGCGGAACAACCTCCAACACTACTGCACCTTGTCCTGCATCCTTCCCAGCTGCCAGCAGAGTCACCCAATGCGCCGTGAAACTTAGGTAACGTCCCTGTCCATGCCTGCTGGACCATGAGTCAGCGGTAATATGCACCTTACCGCTGACCGCCCTGTCCAGCGAGGCATGGACATTGCCTTCCACATGCCGGTAGAGAGCCGGAATCGCCTTCCGTGAGAAAAAGTGGCGTTTGGGTACCTGCCACTGAGGAACCGCACATTCCCACAAACTCACGGAAGGGGGCAGAGTCTACCAACTGAAAAGGCAGCAGTTGAAGTGCTAGCAATTTTGCCAAGCTAGCATTCAACCGCTGGGCATGTGGATGGCTGGGAGCAAACTTCTTTCGGCGGTGCAGCAGCTGGGGCAGGGAAATTTGCCTGGTACAATCTGACGTCGGTGTACCAAAAGCAGATTGCCCACAAGTACTTGGCTGTGACACACCTAATTCTACACCTTCATTCCTCTCACTGCAGGTCTCAGAGAGGACTGAAGGTCTAGTGGGGTTGGAAATCTCAGCTGATGAGGAGCAAGGAGAGATCCTCTTTGTTCTTTGGTGTGGGTCTTTTAGATACGCTTGCCAACGAACTGCATGGCAGGTCAACATATGTCTGGTCAAGCATGTGGTACCCAAGCGGAGATGTTTTGGCCACGCGAGATACGCTTGAGACATATGTTGCAAATAGCAGCGGTGCGATCTGATGCACTCGTCTCAAAAAAGGCCCACACCAAAGAACTTTTTGAATAACGCGCAGAGACTGCAGCGCCCTGCACATGTGGAGCTTTGGGGTGTGATGCAGTCAATGTGCTGCCCTTAGGCTGGCCCCTGGAGGGCATCCTGCCTCGTTGGTGATGTGCTGCCGCCTCCTCCTCCTCCTCCTCCTCCTCCTCTCTCCTATCAGGCACCCACGTTGAGTCAGTGACCTCATCATCCCCTCCCTCCTCATCACTGGAGCAAACCTGGCAGTATGCTGCAGCAGGGGGAGCATGACTGCCAGATTGCTGTCCTTCTTGGGCACCCCCCTCTGTCCGCGCTCATGTTACTGCCTTCATCGAGCTCAGTATCGTCATCAGAGCCTTCCAAACGCTGGGCATCCTCCTGGAGCATGTACCCAACACTGTGGTCAAACAGTTCGAGGGAATCCTCATGAGGACATGGTGGAGCTAGGGAAGGAGTCACTGATGACATTGAGCTGAGGGAAAGAGGCCGCTGCTTTGCCAGACAAAGCACCCTGGGCATGGGTGAGAGAGGATGAGGAGGATGAGGACGGCTTGGTCATCCACTCGACCAAGTCTTCCGCATGTTGCGGCTCAACACGGCCAGCTGCCGAAAAAAAGGCCAAGCGTGTCCCATGGCCACGTGCTGATGAGGATGCACCGTCTCCACGACCAGCACTAGACACAGAGCCTGCTTGCCCTCTCTTATTGGCTTGTGACTGTCTGCCTCTCCTTCTTGGCCTTCCAGACATACTAATGGCCTGTAGCTGCACTAAGCTGGGATAGAACAACCTGTAATTTTCTTCAAGTAGCTTTATATACTGTAACCAGACAAGCCTGCCTGTCAGTAGGAAGATAACAGGAACGGATCTAGCTGAACACTGTGAGCAGGACGCACTGTACTAAATGTAAATAGTCTAGCTGCCTGACCGTGGTACTAATAGGATCAAATAGAACACCTGTAATTTTCTTCAGGTAGCTTTATATACTGTAACCAGACAAGCCTGCCTGTCAGTAGGAAGATAACAGGAACGGATCTAGCTGTACACTGTGAGCAGGACGCACTGTACTAAATGTAAATAGTCTAGCTGCCTGACCGTGGTACTAATAGGATCAAATAGAACACCTGTAATTTTCTTCAGGTAGCTTTATATACTGTAACCAGACAAGCCTGCCTGTCAGTAGGAATTTAACAGGAACGGATCTAGCTGAACACTGTGAGCAGGACGCACTGCACTAAATGTAAATAGTCTAGAAGATTAAATGTAAATAGTCTAGAAGATAACAGGAACGGATCTAGCTGAACACTGTGAGCAGGACGCACTGCACTAAATGTAAATAGTCTAGAAGATAACAGGAACGGATCTAGCTGAACACTGTGAGCAGGACGCACTGCACTAAATGTAAATAGTCTAGAAGATAACAGGAACGGATCTAGCTGAACACTGTGAGCAGGACGCACTGCACTAAATGTAAATAGCAGGAACGGATCTAGCTGAACACTGTGAGCAGGACGCACTGCACTAAATGTAAATAGCAGGAACGGATCTAGCTGAACACTGTGAGCAGGACGCACTGCACTAAATGTAAATAGCAGGAACGGATCTAGCTGAACACTGTGAGCAGGACGCACTGCACTAAATGTAAATTGCAGGAACGGATCTAGCTGAACACTGTGAGCAGGACGCACTGCACTAAATGTAAATAGCAGGAACGGATCTAGCTGAACACTGTGAGCAGGACGCACTGCACTAAATGTAAATAGCAGGAACGGATCTAGCTGAACACTGTGAGCAGGACGCACTGCATTAAATGTAAATAGTCTAGATAGAAGATAACAGGAACGGATCTAGCTAAACTGAATACAGTGTATATATATATATGCAACACCTGGGATGCATATATATACACAATACACTGTAAGTGCAGCTAACTGAGTGACTGTTCTGCCTAATCTATCTAACTCAAATCAAATGACACTGTCTCTCTCTCTCTCTGTCTCTCAGCACACCGGAACACACACTACACAGGGCCGCCGTGCAGGCGGCCTTATATAGTGTGGGGTGTGTACTAAATCCCCTGAGCCATAATTGGCCAAAGCCACCCTGGCTTTGGCCAATTACAGCTCTCTCTACTGACGGCGCTGTGATTGGCCAAGCATGCGGGTCATAGTGCATGCTTGGCCAATCATCAGCCAGCAATGCACTGCGATGCCGCAGTGAATTATGGGCCGTGACGCGCCACACGAATTTAGCGCGAACGGCCCATAACGTTCGCAATTCGGCGAACGATCGAACAGCCGATGTTCGAGTCGAACATGGGTTCGACTCGAACACGAAGCTCATCCCTAGTGATAAAGGATAAGGAGGTGATGGTGGTGTGTGATGAAGGATGGGGAGGTGGTGGTGGTGTGTGATGAAGGATGAGGAGGTGGTGGTGGTGTGTGATAAAGGATAAGGAGGTGATGGTGGTGTGTGATGAAGGATGAGGAGGTGGAGGTGGTGTGTGATGAAGGATGAGGAGGTGGTGGTGTGTGATAAAGGATGAGGTGGTGGTGGTGTGTGATGAAGGACAGGGAGGTAGAGGTGGTGTGTGATGAAGGATGGGGAGGTGGTGGTGGTGTGTGATGAAGGATGAGGAGGTGGTGGTGTGTGATAAAGGATGGTGAGGTGGTGGTGGTGTGTGATGAAGGACAGGGAGGTAGAGGTGGTGTGTGATGAAGGATGGGGAGGTGGTGGTGGTCTGTGATGAACGATGGTGAGGTGGTGTGTGATAAAGGATGGGGAGATGTGGTGGTGTGTGATGAAGGATGGGGAGATGGTGGTGGTGTGTGATGAAGGATGGTGAGGTGGTGGTGGTGGTGATGAAGGACGGGGAGGTGATGGTGGTGTGTGATAAAGGATGGGGAGATGGTGGTGGTGTGTGATGAAGGATGAGGAGGTGGTGGTGGTGTGTGATGAAGGATGGTGAGGTGGAGGTGGTGTGTGATGAAGGATGAGGAGGTGGTGGTGGTGTGTGATGAACGATGGTGAGGTGGTGTGTGATAAAGGACGGGGAGGTGGTGGTGGTGTGTGATAAAGGATGGGGAGATGGTGGTGGTGTGTGATGAAGGATGAGGAGGTGGTGGTGGTGTGTGATGAAGGATGGTGAGGTGGAGGTGGTGTGTGATGAAGCATGGGGAGGTGGGGGTGGTGTGTGATGAAGCATGGGGAGGTGGGGGTGGTGTGTGATGAAGGATGAGGAAGTGGAGGTGGTGTGTGATGAAGGATGAGGAGGTGGTGTGTGATAAAGGATGGTGAGGTGGTGGTGGTGTGTGATGAAGGATGGTGAGGTGGTGGTGGTGTGTGATGAAGGATGGTGAGGTGTTGGTGGTGTGTGATGAAGGATGGTGAGGTGGTGGTGGTGTGTGATGAAGGATGAGGAGGTGGTGGTGGTGTGTGATGAAGGATGAGGAGGTGGTGGTGGTGTGTGATGAAGGATGAGGAAGTGGAGGTGGTGTGTGATGAAGGATGAGGAGGTGGTGTGTGATAAAGGATGGGGAGGTGGTGGTGGTGTGTGATGAAGGATGGTGAGGTGGTGGTGGTGTGTGATGAAGGATGGTGAGGTGGTGGTGGTGTGTGATGAAGGATGGTGAGGTGGTGGTGGTGTGTGATGAAGGATGAGGAGGTGGTGGTGGTGTGTGATGAAGGATGAGGAGGTGGTGGTGGTGTGTGATGAAGGATGGGGAGGTGGTGGTGGTGTGTGATGAAGGATGAGGAAGTGGAGGTGGTGTGTGCTGAAGGATAAGGAGGTGGTGTGTGATGAAGGATGGTGAGGTGGTGGTGGTGTGTGATGAAGGATGAGGAGGTGGTGGTGGTGTGTGATAAAGGATAAGGAGGTGGTGGTGGTGTGTGATGAAGGACGGGAGGTGGAGGTGGTGTGTGATGAAGGACGGGGAGGTGATGGTGGTGTGTGATAAAGGATGGGGAGATGGTGGTGGTGTGTGATGAAGGATGAGGAGGTGGTGTGTGTGAAGAAGATGGGGAGGTGGAGGTGGTGTGTGATGAAGGATGAGGAGATGGTGGTGGTGTGTGATGAAGGATGATGACATGGTGGTGGTGTGTGATGAAGGATGGGGAGGTGGTGTGTGTTGAAGGATGGGGAGGTGGTGTGTGATGAAGGATAAGGAGGTGATGGTGGTGTGTTATGAAGGATGGGGAGGTGGTGTGTGATGAAGGATAAGGAGGTGATGGTGGTGTGTGATGAAGGATGGTGAGGGGTTGGTGGTGTGTGATGAAGGATGGTGAGGTGGTGGTGATGTGTGATGAAGGATGGGGAGGTGGTGGTGATGTGTGATAAAGGATGGGGAGGTGGAGGTTGTATGTGATGAAGGATGGGGAGGTGGAAGCGGTGTGTGATGAAGAGTGGGAGGTGGTGTGTGATGAAGGAAGGGGAGGTGGAGGTTGTATGTGATGAAGGATGGGGTGGTAGAGGCGGTGTGTGACGAAAGACGGGGAGGTGGAAGTTGTATGTGATGAAGGGTGGGGAAATGGTGGTGGTGTGTGATGAAGGATGGGGAGGTGATGGTGGTGTGTGATGAAGGATGGGGAGGTGGTGGTGGTGTGTGATGAAAGACGGGGAGGTGATGGTGGTGTGTGATGAAGGATGGGAGATGGTGGTGGTGTGTGATGAAGGACGGGGAGGTGGTGGTGGTGTGTGATGAAGGACAAGGAGGTGGTGGTGGTGTGTGATGAAGAATGGGGAGGTGATTTGTGATAAAAGGATGAGGAGGTGGTGGTGGTGTGTAATGAAGGATGGGGAGATGGTGGTGGTGTGTGATGAAGGATGGGGAGATGGTGGTGGTGTGTGATGAAGGATGAGGAGGTGGTGGTGCATGTGTGATGAAGGATGAGGTGGTGGTGATTTGTGATAAAGGATGAGGAGATGGTGGTGGTGTGTGATGAAGGATGAGGAGGTGGAGGTGGTGTGTGATGAGGATGAGGAGGTGGTGTGTGATGAAAGATGGTGAGGTGGTGGTGGTGTGTGATGAAGGATGAGGAGATGGCGGTGGTGTGTGATGAAGGATGGGGAGGTGGTGGTGGTGTGTGATGAAGGATGAGGAGATGGTGGTGGTGTGTGATGAAGGATGGGGAGGTGGTGGTGGTGTGTGATGAAGGATGAGGAGGTGGTGGTGTGTGATGGGGAGATGGTGGTGGTGTGTGATGAAGGATGAGGAGGTGGTGGTGGTGTGTGATGAAGGACGAGGAGATGGTGGTGGTGTGTGATGAAGGATGAGGTGGTGGTGGTGTGTGATGAAGGATGAGAAGGTGGTGGTGGTGTGTGATGAGGATGAGGAGGTGGTGGTGGTGTGTGATGAAGGATGAGGCGGTGGTGGTGGTGTGTGATGAAGGATGAGGAGGTGGTGGTAGTGTGTGATGAAGGATGAAGCGGTGGTGGTGGTGTGTGATGAAGATGAGGAGGTGGTGGTGGTGTGTGATGAAGGATGAGGAGGTGGTGGTGGTGTGTGATGAAGGATGGTGAGGTGGTGGTGGTGTGTGATGAAGGATGAGGAGGTGGTGGTGGTGTGTGATGAAGGATGAGGAGGTGGTGGTGGTGTGTGATGAATGATGAGGAGGTGGTGGTGTGTGATGAAGGATGGTGAGGTGGTGGTGGTGTGTGATGAAGGATGGTGAGGTGGTGGTGGTGTGTGATGAAGGATGAGGAGGTGGTGGTGGTGTGTGATGAAGGATGAGGAGGTGGGTGTGTGATGAAGGATGGTGAGGTGGTGGTGGTGTGTGATGAAGGATGAGGAGGTGGTGGTGGTGTGTGATGAAGGATGAGGAGGTGGTGGTGGTGTGTGATGAAGGATGAGGAGGTGGTGGTGGTGTGTGATGAAGGACAGGGAGGTAGAGGTGGTGTGTGATGAAGGATGAGGAGGTGGTGGTGGTGTGTGATGAAGGATGAGGAGGTGGTGGTGGTGTGTGATGAAGGATGAGGAGGTGGTGGTGTGATGTGATGAAGGATGAGGAGGTGGTGTGTGAAGAAGGATGGGGAGGTGGAGGTGGTGTGTGATGAAGGATGAGGAGGAGGTGGTGGTGTGTGATGGGGAGGTGGTGGTGGTGTGTGATGAAGGATGAGGAGGTGGTGGGTGTGGATGAAGGATGAGGAGGTGGTGGTGGTGTGTGATGAAGGATGAGGAGGTGGTGTGTGAAGAAGGATGGGAGGTGGAGGTGGTGTGTGATGAGGATGAGAGGTGGTGGTGGTGTGTGATGAAGGATGAGGAGGTGGTGGTGGTGTGTGATGAAGGATGAGGAGGTGGTGGTGGTGTGTGAAGAGGGATGGGGAGGTGGAGGTGGTGTGTGATGAAGGAGGAGGAGGTGGTGGTGTGTTGATGAAGGATGAGGAGGTGGTGGTGGTGTGTGAAGAGGATGGGGGTGGAGGTGGTGTGTGATGAAGGATGAGGAGGTGGTGGTGTGTGATGAAGGATGAGGAGGTGGTGGTGGTGTGTGATGAAGGATGAGGAGGTGGTGTGTGAAGAAGGATGGGGAGGTGGAGGTGGTGTGTGATGAAGGATGAGGAGGAGGTGGTGGTGTGTGATGGGGAGGTGGAGGCACTTTGACAGACCCAGCCAGGACAGGAGCTTTTGGAGGGGTCTGAAGGGTGGCCTCATTGGGAGGTGTGTGCCCGGGGGGACCATTGGAATGATCTTCTTTGGATTCTAGTCCATGTCTCTCCAAAACACACAGACTCTGGTTACTGGAGGCTCCATATCTATATTGGGGGGCTCTATGCCTCAAACCAACAATGACTGGAGATGTAATCTGCTCAGACCACTGGGCTCTCCGGCCATAATGGGGTTATTGTAAGAAGACCTCTCCCATAGTGTTCCTCATAAGTGTCTTCCTCCCATTGTTAGTTGGAGCCCCTATTGTTTTTATCTGTCTTCTCATCTATGTGTAATAATGTGTATTTTATTTTGTATTCAGGGTTGTAGGTGTCGGGCAGGCTGGTCACCTAGGCTGGTGTAAGGTGGGGACAGTCTGGTCACCTAGTCTGGTGTAAGGTGGGGACAGTCTGGTCCCCTAGTCTGGTGTAAGGTGCCGGCCAGTCTGGTCCCCTAGTCTGGTGTAAGGTGTCGGACAGTCTGGTCCCCTAGGCTGGTGTAAGGTGGGGACAGTCTGGTCACCTAGTCTGGTGTAAGGTGGGGACAGTCTGGTCCCCTAGGCTGGTGTAAGGTGCCGGCCAGTCTGGTCCCCTAGTCTGGTGTAAGGTGTCGGACAGTCTGGTCCCCTAGGCTGGTGTAAGGTGGGGACAGTCTGGTCACCTAGTCTGGTGTAAGGTGGGGACAGTCTGGTCCCCTAGTCTGGTGTAAGGTGTCGGACAGTCTGGTCACCTAGGCTGGTGTAAGGTGGGGACAGTCTGGTCCCCTAGGCTGGTGTAAGGTGGGGACAGTCTGGTCACCTAGTCTGGTGTAAGGTGGGACAGTCTGGTCCCCTAGTCTGGTGTAAGGTGTCGGACAGTCTGGTCACCTAGGCTGGTGTAAGGTGGGGACAGTCTGGTCCCCTAGTCTGGTGTAAGGTGTCGGACAGTCTGGTCACCTAGGCTGGTGTAAGGTGGGACAGTCTGGTCACCTAGGCTGGTGTAAGGTGGGGACAGTCTGGTCCCCTAGGCTGGTGTAAGGTGGGGACAGTCTGTTCCCCTAGGCTGGTGTAAGGTGGGGACAGTCTGGTCTCCTAGGCTGGTGTAAGGTGGGGACAGTCTGGTCCCCTAGGCTGGTGTAAGGTGGGGACAGTCTGTTCCCCTAGGCTGGTGTAAGGTGTCGGACAGTCTGGTCCCCTAGGCTGGTGTAAGGTGTCGGACAGTCTGGTCCCCTAGGCTGGTGTAAGGTGGGGACAGTCTGGTCACCTAGTCTGGTGTAAGGTGGGGACAGTCTGGTCCCCTAGTCTGGTGTAAGGTGTCGGACAGTCTGGTCCCCTAGGCTGGTGTAAGGTGTCGGACAGTCTGGTCCCCTAGGCTGGTGTAAGGTGGGGACAGTCTGGTCACCTAGTCTGGTGTAAGGTGGGGACAGTCTGGTCCCCTAGTCTGGTGTAAGGTGCCGGCCAGTCTGGTCCCTAGTCTGGTGTAAGGTGTCGGACAGTCTGGTCCCCTAGGCTGGTGTAAGGTGGGGACAGTCTGGTCACCTAGTCTGGTGTAAGGTGGGGACAGTCTGGTCCCCTAGGCTGGTGTAAGGTGGTGGACAGTCTGGTCCCCTAGGCTGGTGTAAGGTGGGGACAGTCTGGTCACCTAGTCTGGTGTAAGGTGGGGACAGTCTGGTCCCCTAGTCTGGTGTAAGGTGTCGGACAGTCTGGTCACCTAGGCTGGTGTAAGGTGGGGACAGTCTGGTCCCCTAGGCTGGTGTAAGGTGGGGACAGTCTGGTCACCTAGTCTGGTGTAAGGTGGGGACAGTCTGGTCCCCTAGTCTGGTGTAAGGTGGGGACAGTCTGGTCACCTAGTCTGGTGTAAGGTGGGGACAGTCTGGTCCCCTAGTCTGGTGTAAGGTGTCGGACAGTCTGGTCACCTAGGCTGGTGTAAGGTGGGGACAGTCTGTTCCCCTAGGCTGGTGTAAGGTGGGGACAGTCTGTTCCCCTAGGCTGGTGTAAGGTGGGGACAGTCTGGTCTCCTAGGCTGGTGTAAGGTGGGGACAGTCTGGTCCCCTAGGCTGGTGTAAGGTGGGGACAGTCTGTTCCCCTAGGCTGTGTAAGGTGGGGACAGTCTGGTCCCCTAGTCTGGTGTAAGGTGTCGGACAGTCTGGTCCCCTAGGCTGGTGTAAGGTGCCGGACAGTCTGGTCCCCTAGTCTGGTGTAAGGTGTCGGACAGTCTGGTCCCCTAGGCTGGTGTAAGGTGGGGACAGTCTGGTCACCTAGTCTGGTGTAAGGTGGGGACAGTCTGGTCCCCTAGTCTGGTGTAAGGTGTCGGACAGTCTGGTCACCTAGGCTGGTGTAAGGTGGGGACAGTCTGGTCCCCTAGGCTGGTGTAAGGTGGGGACAGTCTGGTCACCTAGTCTGGTGTAAGGTGGGGACAGTCTGGTCCCCTAGTCTGGTGTAAGGTGTCGGACAGTCTGGTCACCTAGGCTGGTGTAAGGTGGGGACAGTCTGGTCCCCTAGTCTGGTGTAAGGTGTCGGACAGTCTGGTCACCTAGGCTGGTGTAAGGTGGGGACAGTCTGGTCACCTAGGCTGGTGTAAGGTGGGGACAGTCTGGTCCCCTAGGCTGGTGTAAGGTGGGGACAGTCTGTTCCCCTAGGCTGGTGTAAGGTGGGGACAGTCTGGTCTCCTAGGCTGGTGTAAGGTGGGGACAGTCTGGTCCCCTAGGCTGGTGTAAGGTGGGGACAGTCTGTTCCCCTAGGCTGGTGTAAGGTGTCGGACAGTCTGGTCCCCTAGGCTGGTGTAAGGTGTCGGACAGTCTGGTCCCCTAGGCTGGTGTAAGGTGGGGACAGTCTGGTCACCTAGTCTGGTGTAAGGTGGGGACAGTCTGGTCCCCTAGTCTGGTGTAAGGTGTCGGACAGTCTGGTCCCCTAGGCTGGTGTAAGGTGTCGGACAGTCTGGTCCCCTAGGCTGGTGTAAGGTGGGGACAGTCTGGTCACCTAGTCTGGTGTAAGGTGGGGACAGTCTGGTCCCTAGTCTGGTGTAAGGTGCCGGCCAGTCTGGTCCCCTAGTCTGGTGTAAGGTGTCGGACAGTCTGGTCCCCTAGGCTGGTGTAAGGTGGGGACAGTCTGGTCACCTAGTCTGGTGTAAGGTGGGGGACAGTCTGGTCCCCTAGGCTGGTGTAAGGTGGTGGACAGTCTGGTCCCCTAGGCTGGTGTAAGGTGGGGACAGTCTGGTCACCTAGTCTGGTGTAAGGTGGGACAGTCTGGTCCCCTAGTCTGGTGTAAGGTGTCGGACAGTCTGGTCACCTAGGCTGGTGTAAGGTGGGGACAGTCTGGTCCCCTAGGCTGGTGTAAGGTGGGGACAGTCTGGTCACCTAGTCTGGTGTAAGGTGGGGACAGTCTGGTCCCCTAGTCTGGTGTAAGGTGGGGACAGTCTGGTCACCTAGTCTGGTGTAAGGTGGGGACAGTCTGGTCCCCTAGTCTGGTGTAAGGTGTCGGACAGTCTGGTCACCTAGGCTGGTGTAAGGTGGGGACAGTCTGTTCCCCTAGGCTGGTGTAAGGTGGGGACAGTCTGTTCCCCTAGGCTGGTGTAAGGTGGGGACAGTCTGGTCTCCTAGGCTGGTGTAAGGTGGGGACAGTCTGGTCCCCTAGGCTGGTGTAAGGTGGGGACAGTCTGGTCACCTAGTCTGGTGTAAGGTGGGGACAGTCTGGTCCCCTAGGCTGGTGTAAGGTGGTGGACAGTCTGGTCCCCTAGGCTGGTGTAAGGTGGGGACAGTCTGGTCACCTAGTCTGGTGTAAGGTGGGGACAGTCTGGTCCCCTAGTCTGGTGTAAGGTGTCGGACAGTCTGGTCACCTAGGCTGGTGTAAGGTGGGGACAGTCTGGTCCCCTAGGCTGGTGTAAGGTGGGGACAGTCTGGTCACCTAGTCTGGTGTAAGGTGGGGACAGTCTGGTCCCCTAGTCTGGTGTAAGGTGGGGACAGTCTGGTCACCTAGTCTGGTGTAAGGTGGGGACAGTCTGGTCCCCTAGTCTGGTGTAAGGTGTCGGACAGTCTGGTCACCTAGGCTGGTGTAAGGTGGGGACAGTCTGTTCCCCTAGGCTGGTGTAAGGTGGGGACAGTCTGGTCTCCTAGGCTGGTGTAAGGTGGGGACAGTCTGGTCTCCTAGGCTGGTGTAAGGTGGGGACAGTCTGGTCTCCTAGGCTGGTGTAAGGTGGGGACAGTCTGGTCTCCTAGGCTGGTGTAAGGTGGGGACAGTCTGGTCACCTAGGCTGGTGTAAGGTGGGGACAGTCTGGTCACCTAGTCTGGTGTAAGGTGGGGACAGTCTGGTCCCCTAGTCTGGTGTAAGGTGGGGACAGTCTGGTCACCTAGTCTGGTGTAAGGTGTCGGACAGTCTGGTCCCTAGTCTGGTGTAAGGTGTCGGACAGTCTGGTCACCTAGGCTGGTGTAAGGTGGGGACAGTCTGTTCCCCTAGGCTGGTGTAAGGTGGGGACAGTCTGTTCCCCTAGGCTGGTGTAAGGTGGGGACAGTCTGGTCTCCTAGGCTGGTGTAAGGTGGGGACAGTCTGGTCCCCTAGGCTGGTGTAAGGTGGGGACAGTCTGGTCACCTAGTCTGGTGTAAGGTGGGGACAGTCTGGTCCCCTAGGCTGGTGTAAGGTGGTGGACAGTCTGGTCCCCTAGGCTGGTGTAAGGTGGGGACAGTCTGGTCACCTAGTCTGGTGTAAGGTGGGGACAGTCTGGTCCCTAGTCTGGTGTAAGGTGTCGGACAGTCTGGTCACCTAGGCTGGTGTAAGGTGGGGACAGTCTGGTCCCCTAGGCTGGTGTAAGGTGGGGACAGTCTGGTCACCTAGTCTGGTGTAAGGTGGGGACAGTCTGGTCCCCTAGTCTGGTGTAAGGTGGGGACAGTCTGGTCACCTAGTCTGGTGTAAGGTGGGGACAGTCTGGTCCCCTAGTCTGGTGTAAGGTGTCGGACAGTCTGGTCACCTAGGCTGGTGTAAGGTGGGGACAGTCTGTTCCCCTAGGCTGGTGTAAGGTGGGGACAGTCTGGTCTCCTAGGCTGGTGTAAGGTGGGGACAGTCTGGTCTCCTAGGCTGGTGTAAGGTGGGGACAGTCTGGTCTCCTAGGCTGGTGTAAGGTGGGGACAGTCTGGTCTCCTAGGCTGGTGTAAGGTGGGGACAGTCTGGTCACCTAGGCTGGTGTAAGGTGTCGGACGTCTGGTCACCTAGGCTGGTGTAAGGTGGGGACAGTCTGGTCACCTAGGTTGGTGTAAGGTGGGGACAGTATGGTCACCTAGGCTGGTGTAAGGTGGGGACAGTCTGGTCACCTAGGTTGGTGTAAGGTGGGGACAGTATGGTCACCTAGGCTGGTGTAAGGTGGGGACAGTCTGGTCACCTAGGTTGGTGTAAGGTGGGGACAGTCTGGTCCCCTAGGCTGGTGTAAGGTGGGGACAGTCTGGTCACCTAGTCTGGTGTAAGGTGTCGGACAGTCTGGTCCCCTAGGCTGGTGTAAGGTGGGGACAGTCTGGTCACCTAGGCTGGTGTAAGGTGGGGACAGTCTGGTCACCTAGGCTGGTGTAAGGTGGGGACAGTCTGGTCCCCTAGGCTGGTGCTGTCTGGGCTGGGCTCAGCCCTTCCTTCTCTGAGCTGGCCGCTCAGCTGTCAGCTAATTGCCAGCTTCCTTGTCTCTCCACAGTTATCCTTATGGTGGTTGACCGGTTTTCAAAGATGTGTCATTGTATTCCACTTAAGAAGTTGCCCACTTCTGAGGAACTGGCTTCCATTTTTGCTCTGGAGATCTTCCGCTTACATGGGCTACCCAAGGTGATTGTCTCGGACAGCGGTAGTCAGTTTGTCTCCCGGTTCTGGAGAGCCTTTTGTGCACAGTTGGGAATTCAGCTTGCTTTCTCCTCTGTGTATCACCCGCAGTCTAATGGGGCCACAGAACGAGCCAATCAGATCTTGGAGCAATTCCTACGTTGCTTTATTTCTGATCATCACAACATCTGGTCAGACCTCTTACCGTGGGCGGAGTTTGCTCACAATAAATAGTGCCTTGAATTCTGCTCCCCGATTGTCCCCGTTTATGGCGAATTATGGTTTCCAACCTTCCATGTTGCCTGACTCAGTCCTTCCTTCTCTGACCTGGCCGCTCAGCTGTCAGCTAATTGCCAGCTCCCATCTCTCTACACAGTGACTCAGCTGTTGATGATATCCTGCTCATCAGTCCTGCCTACTTAAGCCGTCCAGTCCAGAGGAGCTCTGCCTTCTCCTTGGTCACATCACAGAGACACTCTCCTGTGTTCCTGTTCAAGACTTGCTTTGCTGACATCCCTTCTGGCTCCAGATTCTGCTTGCTGTTCCACTACATTGATCCCTGACTTCTGGCTTGGCTGACTAGCCGTTCCGGTTACTGAACTTTGGCTATGTTTTGACTATGTTTGTTCTTTTTAATTTTTATTATTAAACAAGTGTGATTTACCTGTACTTCTGTCCTGGCCTGATTTCATGGTTTCTGACAGGTGTAAGGTGCCGGGCAGGCTGGTCCCCTATACTGGTGTAAGGTGCCGGGCAGTCTGGTCCCCTAGGCTGGTGTAAGGTGTTGGGCAGGCTGGTCCCCTAGGCTGGTGTAAGGAGTTGGACAGGCTGGTCCCCTAGTCTGGTGTAAGGTGTTGGACAGGCTGGTCCCCTAGGCTGGTGTAAGGAGTTGGACAGGCTGGGCCCCTAGGCTGGTGTAAGGTGCCGGGCAGGCTGGTCTCCTAGGCTGGTGTAAGGTGCCGGGCAGGCTGGTCTCCTAGTCTGGTGTAAGGTGTTGGGCAGGCTGGTCTCCTAGGCTGGTGTAAGGTGCCGGGCAGGCTGGTCTCCTAGGCTGGTGTAAGGTGCCGGGCAGGCTGGTCTCCTAGTCTGGTGTAAGGTGTTGGGTAGGCTGGTCTCCTAGGCTGGTGTAAGGTGCTGGACAGGCTGGTCCCCTAGGCTGGTGTAAGGTGCCGGACAGGCTGGGCCCCTAGGCCTAGGCAATCCTGATAAAGCACTTACTGTGCCTAGGCACTCCAGATAAAACACTTCCTGTATCTAGGCACTCCAGATAAAGCACTTCCTGTACCTAGGCACTATAGATAAAGCACTTCCTGTACCCAGGCACTCCAGATAAAGCACTTCCTGTGCCTAGGCACTCCAGATAAAGCACTTCCTGTACCTAGGCACTCCAGATAAAGCACTTCCTGTACCTAGGCACTCCAGATAAAGCACTTCCTGTGCCTAGGCACTCCAGGTAAAGCACTTCCTGTATCTAGGCAGTATAGATAAAGCACTTCCTGTGCCTAGGCACTCCAGGTAAAGCACTTCCTGTACCTAGGCACTCCTGATAAAGCACTTCCTGTACCTAGGCACTCAAAATAAAACACTTCCTGTTCCTAGGCATTCCAGATAAAGCACTTCCTGTAGCTAGGCACTCCAGATAATGCACTTCCTGTGCCTAGGCATTCCTGATAAAGCACTTCCAGTGCCTAGGCATTCCTGATAAAGCACTTCCAGTGCCTAGGCACTCCAGATAAAGCACTTGCTGTGCCTAGGCACTCCTGATAAAGCACTTCATGTGCCTAGGCACTCCAGATAAAGCACTTCCTGTACCTAGGCACTCCAGATAAAGCACTTCCTGTACCTAGGCACTCCAGATAAAGCACTTCCTGAGCCTAGGCACTACTGATAAAGCACTTCCTGTGCCTAGGCACTCCAGATAAAGCACTTCCTGTGTCTAGGCAATCCTGATAAAGCACTTCCTGTACCTAGGCATTCCAGATAAAGCACTTCATGTACCTAGGCACTATAGATAAAGCACTTCCTGTACCTAGGCACTATAGATAAAGCACTTCCTGTACCTAGGCACTATAGATAAAGCACTTCCTGTACCTAGGCACTCCAGATAAAGCACTTCCTGTACCTAGGCACTCCAGATAAAGCACTTCCTGTGCCTAGGCACTCCAGATAAAGCACTTCCTGTATCTAGGCAGTATAGATAAAGCACTTCCTGTGCCTAGGCACTCCAGGTAAAGCACTTCCTGTACCTAGGCACTCCTGATAAAGCACTTCCTGTGCCTAGGCACTCCAGGTAAAGCACTTCCTGTACCTAGGCACTCCTGATAAAGCACTTCCTGTACCTAGGCACTCAAAATAAAACACTTCCTGTTCCTAGGCATTCCAGATAAAGCACTTCCTGTGCCTAGGCACTCCAGATAAAGCACTTCCTGTGCCTAGGCATTCCTGATAAAGCACTTCCTGTGCCTAGGCACTCCAGATAAAGCACTTCCTGTACCTAGGCACTGCAGATAAAGCACTTCCTGTGCCTAGGCACTCCAGATAAAGCACTTCAGGTACCTAGGCACTCCAGATAAAGCACTTCATGTACCTAGGCACTATAGATAAAGCACTTCCTGTACCTAGGCACTCCAGATAAAGCACTTCCTGTACCTAGGCACTCCATATAAAGCACTTCCTGTGCCTAGGCACTCCATATAAAGCACTTCCTGTATCTAGGCAGTATAGATAAAGCACTTCCTGTGCCTAGGCACTCCAGGTAAAGCACTTCCTGTACCTAGGCACTCCTGATAAAGCACTTCCTGTACCTAGGCACTCAAAATAAACACTTCCTGTTCCTAGGCATTCCAGATAAAGCACTTCCTGTAGCTAGGCACTCCAGATAAAGCACTTCCTGTGCCTAGGCATTCCTGATAAAGCACTTCCTGTGCCTAGGCACTCCAGATAAAGCACTTGCTGTGCCTAGGCACTCCTGATAAAGCACTTCCTGTGCCTAGGCACTCCAGATAAAGCACTTCCTGTACCTAGGCACTTCAGATAAAGCACTTCCTGTACCTAGGCACTCCAGATAAAGGACTTTCTGTACCTAGGCACTCCAGATAAAGCACTTCCTGTGCCTAGGCACTCCAGATAAAGCACTTCCTGTGCCTGGGCAATCCTGATAAAGCACTTCCTGTACCTAGGCACTACAGATAAAGCACTTCCTGTACCTAGGCATTCCTGATAAAGCACTTCCTGTGCCTAGGCACTCCAGATAAAGCACTTGCTGTGCCTAGGCACTCCAGATAAAGCACTTCCTGTGTCTAGGCAATCCTGATAAAGCACTTCCTGTGCCTAGGCACTTCCTGATAAAGCACTTCCTGTGCCTAGGCACTTCAGATAAAGCACTTCCTGTGTCTAGGCAATCCTGATAAAGCACTTCATGTACCTAGGCACTATAGATAAAGCACTTCCTGTACCTAGGCACTATAGATAAAGCACTTCCTGTACCTAGGCACTATAGATAAAGCACTTCCTGTACCTAGGCACTCCAGATAAAGCACTTCCTGTGCCTAGGCACTCCAGATAAAGCACTTCCTGTATCTAGGCAGTATAGATAAAGCACTTCCTGTGCCTAGGCACTCCAGGTACAGCACTTCTGTACCTAGGCACTCCTGATAAAGCACTTCCTGTGCCTAGGCATTAATGATAAAGCACTTCCTGTGCCTAGGCACTCCAGATAAAGCACTTCCTGTACCTAGGCACTGCAGATAAAGCACTTCCTGTGCCTAGGCACTCCAGATAAAGCACTTCATGTACCTAGGCACTCCAGATAAAGCACTTCCTGTACCTAGGCACTCCAGATAAAGCACTTCATGTACCTAGGCACTCCAGATAAAGCACTTCCTGTACCTAGGCACTCCAGATAAAGCACTTCCTGTGCCTAGGCACTCCAGATAAAGCACTTCCTGTATCTAGGCAGTATAGATAAAGCACTTCCTGTGCCTAGGCACTCCAGGTAAGCACTTCCTGTACCTAGGCACTCCTGATAAAGCACTTCCTGTACCTAGGCACTCAAAATAAAACACTTCCTGTGCCTAGGCATTCCTGATAAAGCACTTCCTCTGCCTAGGCACTCCAGATAAAGCACTTGCTGTGCCTAGGCATTCCTGATAAAGCACTTCCTGTGCCTAGGCACTCAAAATAAAACACTTCCTGTGCCTAGGCATTCCTGACAAAGCACTTCCTGTGCCTAGGCACTCCTGATAAAGCACTTCATGTGCATAGGCACTTCAGATAAAGCACTTCCTGTACCTAGGGACTCCAGATAAAGGATTTCCTGTACCTAGGCACTCCAGATAAAGCACTTCCTGTGCCTAGGCAATCCTGATAAAGCACTTCCTGTACCTAGGGCACTCCAGATAAAGCACTTCCTGTACCTAGGCACTCCAGATAAAGCACTTCCTGTACCTAGGCACTCCAGATAAAGCACTTCCTGTGCCTAGGCACTCCAGATAAAGCACTTCCTGTACCTAGGCACTCCAGATAAAGCACTTCCCTGTACCTAGGCACTCCAGATAAAGCACTTCCTGTGCCTAGGCACTCCTGATAAAGCACTTCCTGTACCTAGGCACTATAGATAAAGCACTTCCTGTGCCTAGGCACTCCTGATAAAGCACTTCCTGTACCTAGGCACTATAGATAAAGCACTTCCTGTACCTAGGCACTCCAGATAAAGCACTTCCTGTGCCTAGGCACTCCTGACAAAGCACTTCCTGTACCTAGGCACTATAGATAAAGCACTTCCTGTACCTAGGCACTCCAGATAAAGCACTTCCTGTGCCTAGGCACTCCTGACAAAGCACTTCCTGTGCCTAGGCTCTCCTGATCTATCAGCACACTGTATGTGTCAGAGAACACAATACTGATATGAATAAGAAGGACTCGGGGGATGGAGGATCACGTGATTACTATAGAGGAGGATCATCACACAGCTATTCCGCCATGTCTACTCCTGGCAGCTCCTACACTGAGCTCACATCTACACTGCCGCCGCCATATTTATTCCTGGAAGGTCCTGTCCCCACACAGCGACCCCTGGCGGCGGGCGGGCATAGTCCGGGAAGAGCGCCCCTGGCGGTAGGTACGCGCTATAGAGCGGATCCCGGGCGGGGTCGGCAGTGAGAGAAGTCCGGAGAGGACGGCGGAGAGGTGAGTGCGGGTCCCGGGAGAGACCGGTGTGTGTATGAGAGAGGCTCCTCCCTTCTTCCCCCGGTGTACGGTGTGTGTGAGAGACTCCTCCCTCTCCCCACGGTGTGTGTGTGTGAGAGAGACAGGTCCCGGCATAACTTTTACCTCACAGACACCCAACTTCACCCGACCGGATACCGACCGATATGTCACCTCATAACGACTTATAACTTCTTATACCGACCAATATTCCCTCATACCGACCAATATTCCCTCATACCGACCATTACTCACTGATATCCCCTCATACCGACCGATATCACCTCATAACACCTCATACCGACTGAAATCCCCTCATACCGACCGATATGTCACCTCATAACGACTTATAACTTCTCATACCGACCAATATTCCCTCATACCGACCAATATTCCCTCATACCGACCATTACTCACTGATATCCCCTCACACCGACCGATATCCCCTCATACCGACCGATATCCCCTCATACCGACCGATATGTCACCTCATAACGACTTATAACTTCTCATACCGACCAATATTCCCTCATACCGACCAATATTCCCTCATACCGACCAATATTTCCTCATACCGACCAATATTCCCTCATACCGACCATTACTCACTGATATCCCCTCATACCGACCGATATCCCCTCATACCGACCGATATCCCCTCATACCGACCGATATCCCCTCATACCGACCGATATTCCCTCATACCGACCGATATTCCCTCATACCGACCGATATTCCCTCATACCGACCGATATTCCCTCATACCGACCAATATTCCCTCATACCGACCAATATTACCTCATACCGACCAATATTACCTCATACCGACCATTACTCACTGATATCACCTCATACCGACTGATATGTCACCTCATACTGACTTATAACTTCTCATACCGACCAATATTCCCTCATACCGACCGATATCCCCTCATACCGACCGATATCCCCTCATACCGACCGATATCCCCTCATACCGACCGATATCCCCTCATACCGACCGATATCCCCTCATACCGACATATATCCCCTCATACCGACATATATCCCCTCATACCGACATATATATCCCCTCATACCGACCGATATATCCCCTCATACCGACCGATATATCCCCTCATACCGACCGATATATCCCCTCATACCGACCGATATATCCCCTCATACCGACATATATCCCCTCATACCGACCGATATATCCCCTCATACCGACCGATCACCTCATACCGACCATTACTCACTGATATCACCTCATACCGACATATAACCCCTCATACCGACCAATATTACCTCATACCGACCGATATGTCACCTCATACTGACTTATAACTTCTCATACCGACATATATCCCCGCATACCGACCGATATCACCTCATAACGACTTGTAACCCCTCATACCGACTGATATTCCCTCATACCGACTGATATTCCCTCATACCGACTGATATTCCCTCATACCGACTGATATCACCTCATACCGACATATAACCCCTCATACCGACATATAACCCCTCATACCGACATATAACCCCTCATACCGACATATAACCCCTCATACCGACATATAACCCCTCATACCGACCAATATTACCTCATACCGACCATTACTCACTGATATCCCCTCATACCGACCGATATGTCACCTCATAATGACTTGTAACCCCTCATACTGACTGATATCCCTCATACCGACCGATATGTCTCCTCATACTGACTTATAACTTCTCATACCGACATATATCCCCTCATAACGACTTATGACCCCTCATACCGACCAATATTCCCTCATACCGACATATATCCCCTCATAACGACTTGTAACCCCCTCATACCGACCGATATGTCACCTCATACCGACCGATATGTCACCTCATACCGACCGATATGTCACCTCATACCGACCGATATGTCACTTCATACCGACCGATATGTCACCTCATACCGACCGATATGTCACCTCATACCGACTTGTAACCCCTCATACCGACCGATATCACCTCATAACGACTTGTAACCCCTCATACCGACCAATATTCCCTCATACCGACCATTACTCACTGATATCCCCTCACACCGACCGATATCCCCTCACACCGACCGATATCCCCTCACACCGACCGATATCCCCTCATACCGACCGATATGTCACCTCATAACGACTTATAACTTCTCATACCGACCAATATTCCCTCATACCGACCAATATTCCCTCATACCGACCAATATTCCCTCATACCGACCATTACTCACTGATATCCCCTCATACCGACCGATATCCCCTCATACCGACCGATATCCCCTCATACCGACCGATATCCCCTCATACCGACCGATATTCCCTCATACCGACCGATATTCCCTCATACCGACCGATATTCCCTCATACCGACCGATATTCCCTCATACCGACCGATATTCCCTCATACCGACCGATATTCCCTCATACCGACCAATATTCCCTCATACCGACCAATATTCCCTCATACCGACCATTACTCACTGATATCCCCTCATACGACCGATATCCCCTCATACCGACCGATATTCCCTCATACCGACCGATATTCCCTCATACCGACCGATATTCCCTCATACCGACCGATATTCCCTCATACCGACCGATATTCCCTCATACCGACCGATATTCCCTCATACCGACCGATATTCCCTCATACCGACCGATATTCCCTCATACCGACCAATATTCCCTCATACCGACCAATATTCCCTCATACCGACCATTACTCACTGATATCCCCTCATACCGACCGATATCCCCTCATACCGACCGATATTCCCTCATACCGACCGATATTCCCTCATACCGACCGATATTCCCTCATACCGACCGATATTCCCTCATACCGACCGATATTCCCTCATACCGACCGATATTCCCTCATACCGACCGATATTCCCTCATACCGACCGATATTCCCTCATACCGACCGATATTCCCTCATACCGACCAATATTACCTCATACCGACCAATATTACCTCATACCGACCATTACTCACTGATATCACCTCATACCGACTGATATGTCACCTCATACTGACTTATAACTTCTCATACCGACCAATATCCCCTCATACCGACCGATATCCCCTCATACCGACCGATATCCCCTCATACCGACATATATCCCCTCATACCGACATATATCCCCTCATACCGACCGATATATCCCCTCATACCGACCGATATATCCCCTCATACCGACCGATATATCCCCTCATACCGACCGATATATCCCCTCATACCGACCGATATATCCCCTCATACCGACCGATATATCCCCTCATACCGACCGATCACCTCATACCGACCATTACTCACTGATATCACCTCATACCGACATATAACCCCTCATACCGACCAATATTACCTCATACCGACCGATATGTCACCTCATACTGACTTATAACTTCTCATACCGACATATATCCCCGCATACCGACCGATATCACCTCATAACGACTTGTAACCCCTCATACCGACTGATATTCCCTCATACCGACTGATATTCCCTCATACCGACTGATATTCCCTCATACCGACTGATATTCCCTCATACCGACTGATATTCCCTCATACCGACTGATATTCCCTCATACCGACTGATATCACCTCATACCGACATATAACCCCTCATACCGATATATAACCCCTCATACCGACATATAACCCCTCATACCGACATATAACCCCTCATACCGACATATAACCCCTCATACCGACATATAACCCCTCATACCGACATATAACCCCTCATACCGACATATAACCCCTCATACCGACATATAACCCCTCATACCGACATATAACCCCTCATACCGACATATAACCCCTCATACCGACATATAACCCCTCATACCGACATATAACCCCTCATACCGACATATAACCCCTCATACCGACATATAACCCCTCATACCGACATATAACCCCTCATACCGACATATGACCCCTCATAACGACTTATGACCCCTCATACCGACCAATATTCCCTCATACCGACATATATCCCCTCATAACGACTTGTAACCCCCTCATACCGACCGATATGTCACCTCATACCGACCGATATGTCACCTCATACCGACCGATATGTCACTTCATACCGACCGATATGTCACTTCATACCGACCGATATGTCACCTCATACCGACCGATATGTCACCTCATACCGACCGATATGTCACCTCATACCGACTTGTAACCCCTCATACCGACCGATATCACCTCATAACGACTTGTAACCCCTCATACCGACCAATATTACCTCATACCGACCATTACTCACTGATATTCCCTCATACCGACCGATATGTCACCTCATACTGACTTATAACTTCTCATACCGACATATATCCCCTCATACCGACATATATCCCCTCATACCGACATATATTCCCTCATACCGACCATTACTCACTGATATCACCTCATACCGACATATAACCCCTCATACCGACCGATATGTCACCTCATACTGACTTATAACTTCTCATACCGACCGATATCACCTCCATAACGACTTGTAACCCCTCATACCGACTGATATCACCTCATACCGACATATAACCCCTCATACCGACCAATATTACCTCATACCGACCATTACTCACTCATACCGACCGATATGTCACCTCATAATGACTTGTAACCCCTCATACTGACTGATATCCCCTCATACCGACCGATATGTCTCCTCATAACGACTTATAACCCTCACACCGACCGATATGTCACCTCATACTGACTTATAACTTCTCATACCGACATATATCCCTCATAACGACTTATGACCCCTCATACCGACCGATATTCCCTCATACCGACCGATATTCCCTCATACCGACCGATATTCCCTCATACCGACCGATATTCCATCATACCGACCGATATTCCCTCATACCGACCGATATTCCCTCATACCGACATATATCCCTCATAACGACTTGTAACCCCCTCATACCGACCGATATGTCACCTCATACCGACCGATATGTCACCTCATACCGACTTGTAACCCCTCATACCGACCGATATCACCTCATAACGACTTGTAACCCCTCATACCGACCAATATTACCTCATATCGATCATTACTCACTGATATTCCCTCATACCGACCGATATGTCACCTCATACCGACTTATAACTTCTCATACCGACATATATCCCCTCATACCGACATATATCCCCTCATACCGACATATATCCCCTCATACCGACATATATCCCCTCATACCGACATATATCCCCTCATACCGACATATATCCCCTCATACCGACATATATTCCCTCATACCGACATATATTCCCTCATACCGACATATATTCCCTCATACCGACATATATTCCCTCATACCGACATATATTCCCTCATACCGACATATATTCCCTCATACCGACATATATTCCCTCATACCGACATATATTCCCTCATACCGACATATATTCCCTCATACCGACATATATTCCCTCATACCGACATATATTCCCTCATACCGACATATATTCCCTCATACCGACCGATATCCCCTCATACCGACCGATATCCCCTCATACCGACCGATATATCCCCTCATACCGACCGATATATCCCCTCATACCGACCGATATATCCCCTCATACCGACCGATATATCCCCTCATACCGACCGATATATCCCCTCATACCGACCGATATATCCCCTCATACCGACCGATATATCCCCTCATACCGACCGATATATCCCCTCATACCGACCGATATATCCCCTCATACCGACCGATATATCCCCTCATACCGACCGATATATCCCCTCATACCGACCGATATATCCCCTCATACCGACCGATATATCCCCTCATACCGACCGATATATCCCCTCATACCGACCGATATATCCCCTCATACCGACCGATATATCCCCTCATACCGACCGATATATCCCTCATACCGACCGATATATCCCCTCATACCGACCGATCACCTCATACCGACCATTACTCACTGATATCACCTCATACCGACATATAACCCCTCATACCGACCAATATTACCTCATACCGACCGATATGTCACCTCATACTGACTTATAACTTCTCATACCGACATATATCCCCGCATACCGACCGATATCACCTCATAACGACTTGTAACCCCTCATACCGACTGATATTCCCTCATACCGACTGATATTCCCTCATACCGACTGATATTCCCTCATACCGACTGATATTCCCTCATACCGACTGATATTCCCTCATACCGACTGATATTCCCTCATACCGACTGATATTCCCTCATACCGACTGATATTCCCTCATACCGACCGATATTCCCTCATACCGACCGATATTCCCTCATACCGACCAATATTCCCTCATACCGACCAATATTACCTCATACCGACCAATATTACCTCATACCGACCATTACTCACTGATATCACCTCATACCGACTGATATGTCACCTCATACTGACTTATAACTTCTCATACCGACCAATATTCCCTCATACCGACCGATATCCCCTCATACCGACCGATATCCCCTCATACCGACCGATATCCCCTCATACCGACCGATATCCCCTCATACCGACATATATCCCCTCATACCGACATATATCCCCTCATACCGACATATATCCCCTCATACCGACCGATATATCCCCTCATACCGACATATATCCCCTCATACCGACCGATATATCCCCTCATACCGACCGATCACCTCATACCGACCATTACTCACTGATATCACCTCATACCGACATATAACCCCTCATACCGACCAATATTACCTCATACCGACCGATATGTCACCTCATACTGACTTATAACTTCTCATACCGACATATATCCCCGCATACCGACCGATATCACCTCATAACGACTTGTAACCCCTCATACCGACTGATATTCCCTCATACCGACTGATATTCCCTCATACCGACTGATATTCCCTCATACCGACATATAACCCCTCATACCGACATATAACCCCTCATACCGACATATAACCCCTCATACCGACATATAACCCCTCATACCGACATATAACCCCTCATACCGACATATAACCCCTCATACCGACATATAACCCCTCATACCGACATATAACCCCTCATACCGACCAATATTACCTCATACCGACCATTACTCACTGATATCCCCTCATACCGACCGATATGTCACCTCATAATGACTTGTAACCCCCTCATACTGACTGATATCCCCTCATACCGACCGATATGTCTCCTCATACTGACTTATAACTTCTCATACCGACATATATCCCCTCATAACGACTTATGACCCCTCATACCGACCAATATTCCCTCATACCGACATATATCCCCTCATAACGACTTGTAACCCCCTCATACCGACCGATATGTCACCTCATACCGACCGATATGTCACCTCATAACCGACCGATATGTCACCTCATACCGACCCGATATGTCACTTCATACCGACCGATATGGCACCTTACCCGACCGATATGTCACCTCATACCGACTTGTAACCCCTCATACCGACCGATATCACCTCATAACGACTTGTAACCCCTCATACCGACCAATATTCCCTCATACCGACCATTACTCACTGATATCCCCTCACACCGACCGATATCCCCTCACACCGACCGATATCCCCTCACACCGACCGATATCCCCTCATACCGACGATATGTCACCTCATAACGACTTATAACTTCTCATACCGACCAATATTCCCTCATACCGACCAATATTCCCTCATACCGACCAATATTCCCTCATACCGACCATTACTCACTGATATCCCCTCATACCGACCGATATCCCCTCATACCGACCGATATCCCTCATACCGACCGATATCCCCTCATACCGACCGATATTCCTCATACCGACCGATATTCCCTCATACCGACCGATATTCCCTCATACCGACCGATATTCCCTCATACCGACCGATATTCCCTCATACCGACCGATATTCCCTCATACCGACCAATATTCCCTCATACCGACCAATATTCCCTCATACCGACCATTACTCACTGATATCCCCTCATACCGACCGATATCCCCTCATACCGACCGATATCCCCTCATACCGACCGATATTCCCTCATACCGACCGATATTCCCTCATACCGACCGATATTCCCTCATACCGACCGATATTCCCTCATACCGACCGATATTCCCTCATACCGACCGATATTCCCTCATACCGACCGATATTCCCTCATACCGACCGATATTCCCTCATACCGACCGATATTCCCTCATACCGACCAATATTACCTCATACCGACCAATATTACCTCATACCGACCATTACTCACTGATATCACCTCATACCGACTGATATGTCACCTCATACTGACTTATAACTTCTCATACCGACCAATATCCCCTCATACCGACCGATATCCCCTCATACCGACCGATATCCCCTCATACCGACATATATCCCCTCATACCGACATATATCCCCTCATACCGACCGATATATCCCCTCATACCGACCGATATATCCCCTCATACCGACCGATATATCCCCTCATACCGACCGATATATCCCCTCATACCGACCGATATATCCCCTCATACCGACCGATATATCCCCTCATACCGACCGATATATCCCTCATACCGACCGATCACCTCATACCGACCATTACTCACTGATATCACCTCATACCGACATATAACCCCTCATACCGACCAATATTACCTCATACCGACCGATATGTCACCTCATACTGACTTATAACTTCTCATACCGACATATATCCCCGCATACCGACCGATATCACCTCATAACGACTTGTAACCCCTCATACCGACTGATATTCCCTCATACCGACTGATATTCCCTCATACCGACTGATATTCCCTCATACCGACTGATATTCCCTCATACCGACTGATATTCCCTCATACCGACTGATATTCCCTCATACCGACTGATATCACCTCATACCGACATATAACCCCTCATACCGATATATAACCCCTCATACCGACATATAACCCCTCATACCGACATATAACCCCTCATACCGACATATAACCCCTCATACCGACATATAACCCCTCATACCGACATATAACCCCTCATACCGACATATAACCCCTCATACCGACATATAACCCCTCATACCGACATATAACCCCTCATACCGACATATAACCCCTCATACCGACATATAACCCCTCATACCGACATATATCCCCTCATAACGACTTATGACCCCTCATACCGACCAATATTCCCTCATACCGACATATATCCCCTCATAACGACTTGTAACCCCCTCATACCGACCGATATGTCACCTCATACCGACCGATATGTCACCTCATACCGACCGATATGTCACTTCATACCGACCGATATGTCACTTCATACCGACCGATATGTCACCTCATACCGACCGATATGTCACCTCATACCGACCGATATGTCACCTCATACCGACTTGTAACCCCTCATACCGACCGATATCACCTCATAACGACTTGTAACCCCTCATACCGACCAATATTACCTCATACCGACCATTACTCACTGATATTCCCTCATACCGACCGATATGTCACCTCATACTGACTTATAACTTCTCATACCGACATATATCCCCTCATACCGACATATATCCCCTCATACCGACATATATTCCCTCATACCGACCATTACTCACTGATATCACCTCATACCGACATATAACCCCTCATACCGACCGATATGTCACCTCATACTGACTTATAACTTCTCATACCGACCGATATCACCTCCATAACGACTTGTAACCCCTCATACCGACTGATATCACCTCATACCGACATATAACCCCTCATACCGACCAATATTACCTCATACCGACCATTACTCACTCATACCGACCGATATGTCACCTCATAATGACTTGTAACCCCTCATACTGACTGATATCCCCTCATACCGACCGATATGTCTCCTCATAACGACTTATAACCCCTCACACCGACCGATATGTCACCTCATACTGACTTATAACTTCTCATACCGACATATATCCCCTCATAACGACTTATGACCCCTCATACCGACCGATATTCCCTCATACCGACCGATATTCCCTCATACCGACCGATATTCCCTCATACCGACCGATATTCCCTCATACCGACCGATATTCCCTCATACCGACATATATCCCCTCATAACGACTTGTAACCCCCTCATACCGACCGATATGTCACCTCATACCGACCGATATGTCACCTCATACCGACCGATATGTCACCTCATACCGACTTGTAACCCCTCATACCGACCGATATCACCTCATAACGACTTGTAACCCCTCATACCGACCAATATTACCTCATATCGATCATTACTCACTGATATTCCCTCATACCGACCGATATGTCACCTCATACCGACTTATAACTTCTCATACCGACCGATATATCCCCTCATACCGACATATATCCCCTCATACCGACATATATCCCCTCATACCGACATATATCCCCTCATACCGACATATATCCCCTCATACCGACATATATCCCCTCATACCGACATATATTCCCTCATACCGACATATATTCCCTCATACCGACATATATTCCCTCATACCGACATATATTCCCTCATACCGACATATATTCCCTCATACCGACATATATTCCCTCATACCGACATATATTCCCTCATACCGACATATATTCCCTCATACCGACATATATTCCCTCATACCGACCGATATCCCCTCATACCGACCGATATCCCCTCATACCGACCGATATCCCCTCATACCGACCGATATATCCCCTCATACCGACCGATATATCCCCTCATACCGACCGATATATCCCCTCATACCGACCGATATATCCCCTCATACCGACCGATATATCCCCTCATACCGACCGATATATCCCCTCATACCGACCGATATATCCCCTCATACCGACCGATATATCCCCTCATACCGACCGATATATCCCCTCATACCGACCGATATATCCCCTCATACCGACCGATATATCCCCTCATACCGACCGATATATCCCCTCATACCGACCGATATATCCCCTCATACCGACCGATATATCCCCTCATACCGACCGATATATCCCCTCATACCGACCGATATATCCCCTCATACCGACCGATATATCCCCTCATACCGACCGATATATCCCCTCATACCGACCGATATATCCCCTCATACCGACCGATATATCCCCTCATACCGACCGATATATCCCCTCATACCGACCGATCACCTCATACCGACCATTACTCACTGATATCACCTCATACCGACATATAACCCCTCATACCGACCAATATTACCTCATACCGACCGATATGTCACCTCATACTGACTTATAACTTCTCATACCGACATATATCCCCGCATACCGACCGATATCACCTCATAACGACTTGTAACCCCTCATACCGACTGATATTCCCTCATACCGACTGATATTCCCTCATACCGACTGATATTCCCTCATACCGACTGATATTCCCTCATACCGACTGATATTCCCTCATACCGACCGATATTCCCTCATACCGACTGATATCCCCTCATACCGACTGATATTCCCTCATACCGACTGATATCACCTCATACCGACTGATATCACCTCATACCGACCGATATTCCCTCATACCGACCGATATTCCCTCATACCGACCGATATTCCCTCATACCGACCGATATTCCCTCATACCGGCCGATATTCCCTCATACCGACCGATATTCCCTCATACCGACCGATATTCCCTCATACCGACCGATATTCCCTCATACCGACCGATATTCCCTCATACCGACCGATATATCACCTCATACCGACCGATATGTCACCTCATACTGACTTATAACTTCTCATACCGACATATATCCCCTCATAACGACTTATGACCCCTCATACCGACTGATATCCCCTCATACCGACCAATATCCCCTCATAACGACTTGTAACCCCCTCATACCGACCGATATGTCACCTCATGCCGACCGATATGTCACCTCATGCCGACCGATATGTCACCTCATGCCGACCGATATGTCACCTCATGCCGACCGATATGTCACCTCATGCCGACCGATATGTCACCTCATGCCGACCGATATGTCACCTCATACCGACCGATATCCCCTCATACCGACCGATATCCCCTCATACCGACCGATATCCCCTCATACCGACCGATATCCCCTCATACCGACCGATATCCCCTCATACCGACCGATATCCCCTCATACCGACCGATATCCCCTCATACCGACCGATATCCCCTCATACCGACCGATATCCCCTCATACCGACCGATATCCCCTCATACCGACCGATATCCCCTCATACCGACCGATATCCCCTCATACCGACCGATATCCCCTCATACCGACCGATATCCCCTCATACCGACCGATATCCCCTCATACCGACCGATATCCCCTCATACCGACCGATATCCCCTCATACCGACCGATATCCCCTCATACCGACCGATATCCCCTCATACCGACCGATATCCCCTCATACCGACCGATATGTCTCCTCATAATGACTTATAACCCCTCACACCGACCGATATGTCGCCTCATACTGACTTATAACTTCTCATACCGACATATATCCCCTCATAACGACTTGTAACCCCTCATACCGACATATATCCCCTCATAACGACTTGTAACCCCTCATACCGACCGATATGTCACCTCATACCGACCGATATATCCCCTCATACCGACCGATATATCCCCTCATACCGACCGATATATCCCCTCATACCGACCGATATATCCCCTCATACCGACCGATATATCCCCTCATACCGACCGATATATCCCCTCATACCGACCGATATATCCCCTCATACCGACCGATCACCTCATACCGACCATTACTCACTGATATCACCTCATACCGACATATAACCCCTCATACCGACCAATATTACCTCATACCGACCGATATGTCACCTCATACTGACTTATAACTTCTCATACCGACATATATCCCCGCATACCGACCGATATCACCTCATAACGACTTGTAACCCCTCATACCGACTGATATTCCCTCATACCGACTGATATTCCCTCATACCGACTGATATTCCCTCATACCGACTGATATTCCCTCATACCGACTGATATTCCCTCATACCGACTGATATCACCTCATACCGACCGATATTCCCTCATACCGACCGATATTCCCTCATACCGACCGATATTCCCTCATACCGACCGATATTCCCTCATACCGGCCGATATTCCCTCATACCGACCGATATTCCCTCATACCGACCGATATTCCCTCATACCGACCGATATTCCCTCATACCGACCGATATATCACCTCATACCGACCGATATGTCACCTCATACTGACTTATAACTTCTCATACCGACATATATCCCCTCATAACGACTTATGACCCCTCATACCGACTGATATCCCCTCATACCGACCAATATCCCCTCATAACGACTTGTAACCCCCTCATACCGACCGATATGTCACCTCATGCCGACCGATATGTCACCTCATGCCGACCGATATGTCACCTCATGCCGACCGATATGTCACCTCATGCCGACCGATATGTCACCTCATACCGACCGATATCCCCTCATACCGACCGATATCCCCTCATACCGACCGATATCCCCTCATACCGACCGATATCCCCTCATACCGACCGATATCCCCTCATACCGACCGATATCCCCTCATACCGACCGATATCCCCTCATACCGACCGATATCCCCTCATACCGACCGATATCCCCTCATACCGACCGATATCCCCTCATACCGACCGATATCCCCTCATACCGACCGATATCCCCTCATACCGACCGATATCCCCTCATACCGACCGATATCCCCTCATACCGACCGATATCCCCTCATACCGACCGATATGTCTCCTCATAATGACTTATAACCCCTCACACCGACCGATATGTCGCCTCATACTGACTTATAACTTCTCATACCGACATATATCCCCTCATAACGACTTGTAACCCCTCATACCGACATATATCCCCTCATAACGACTTGTAACCCCTCATACCGACCGATATGTCACCTCATACCGACCGATATGTCACCTCATACCGACATATATCCCCTCATACCGACATATATCCCCTCATACCGACATATATCCCCTCATACCGACATATATCCCCTCATACCGACATATATCCCCTCATACCGACATATATCCCCTCATACCGACATATATCCCCTCATACCGACATATATCCCCTCATACCGACATATATCCCCTCATACCGACATATATCCCCTCATACCGACCATTACTCACTGATATCACCTCATACCGACATATAACCCCTCATACCGACCAATATGTCACCTCATACTGACTTATAACTTCTCATACCGACATATATCCCCGCATACCGACCGATATCACCTCATAACGACTTGTAACCCCTCATACCGACTGATATTCCCTCATACCGACTGATATTCCCTCATACCGACTGATATTCCCTTATACCGACTGATATCACCTCATACCGACTGATATCACCTCATACCGACTGATATCACCTCATACCGACTGATATCACCTCATACCGACTGATATCCCCTCATACCGACTGATATCCCCTCATACCGACTGATATCCCCTCATACCGACTGATATCCCCTCATACCGACTGATATCCCCTCATACCGACTGATATCCCCTCATACCGACTGATATCCCCTCATACCGACTGATATCCCCTCATACCGACTGATATCCCCTCATACCGACTGATATCCCCTCATACCGACTGATATCCCCTCATACCGACTGATATCCCCTCATACCGACTGATATCCCCTCATACCGACTGATATCCCCTCATACCGACTGATATCCCCTCATACCGACTGATATCCCCTCATACCGACTGATATCCCCTCATACCGACTGATATCCCCTCATACCGACTGATATCCCCTCATACCGACTGATATCCCCTCATACCGACTGATATCCCCTCATACCGACTGATATCCCCTCATACCGACTGATAACCCCTCATACCGACTGATAACCCCTCATACCGACTGATAACCCCTCATACCGACATATAACCCCTCATACCGACATATAACCCCTCATACCGACTGATAACCCCTCATACCGACATATAACCCCTCATACCGACATATAACCCCTCATACCGACTGATAACCCCTCATACCGACATATAACCCCTCATACCGACATATAACCCCTCATACCGACATATAACCCCTCATACCGACATATAACCCCTCATACCGACATATAACCCCTCATACCGACATATAACCCCTCATACCGACATATAACCCCTCATACCGACCATTACTCACTGATATCTCCTCCTACCGACTGATATCACCTCATACTGACCGATATGTCACCTCATAACGACTTGCAACCCCTCATACCGACCTATAACCCCTCATACCGACTTATAACCCCTCATACCGACTTATAACCCCTCATACCGACTTATAACCCCTCATACCGACCATTACTCACTGATATCTCCTCCTACCGACTGATATCACCTCATACTGACCGATATGTCACCTCATAACGACTTGTAACCCCTCATACCGACTGATATCACCTCATACCGACCAATATCACCTCATACCGACATATAACCCCTCATACTGACTTATAACCCATCATACCGACCGATATTACCTCATACCGACTGATATCACCTCATACCGACATATAACCCCTCATACCGACCGATATGTCACCTCATACTGACCATTACTCACTGATATCTCCTCATACTGACCGATATTACCTCTTACCGACCATTACCGACCGATACCGACATATAGCCCCTCTTACCGACCGATATCATCTCATACTGACATATAACCCCTCATACCGACCGATATGTCACCTCATAACCCCTCATACCGGCCAATATTGACCGATATGGCACCTCATACTGACTTATAACCCCTCATACCGACCGATATTACCTCATACCGACCGATATTACTTCATACCGACTGATATCACCTCATACCGACCGATCTATGTCACCTCATACCGACCGATCTATGTCACCTCATACCGACCGATCTATGTCACCTCATACCGACCGATCTATGTCACCTCATACCGACCGATCTATGTCACCTCATACCGACCGATCTATGTCACCTCATACCGACCGATCTATGTCACCTCATACCGACCGATCTATGTCACCTCATACCGACCGATCTATGTCACCTCATACCGACATATAACCCCTCATACCGACATATAACCCCTCATACCGACCATCTACTCACCAATATCACCTCATACCGACATTTAACCCCTCATACCGACCATTACTGATCGATATTACCTCTTACCGACCATGTCTGACCCATGTCTCCTCATACCAACCATTACTGACCGATATCACCTCATACTGACCGATATCACCTCATACTGACCGATATCACCTCATACTGACCGATATCACCTCATACTGACCGATATCACCTCATACTGACCGATATCACCTCATACTGACCGATATCACCTCATACTGACCGATATCACCTCATACTGACCGATATCACCTCATACTGACCGATATCACCTCATACTGACCGATATCACCTCATACTGACCGATATCACCTCATACTGACCGATATCACCTCATACTGACCGATATCACCTCATACTGACCGATATCACCTCATACTGACCGATATCACCTCATACTGACCGATATCACCTCATACTGACCGATATCACCTCATACTGACCGATATGTCACTTTATACTGACCATTAATGACCGATATCACCTCATACTGACCATTACTGACCGATATTACCTCATAATGACCGATATGTCACCTCATACCGACCGTTACTGACCCATATCTCCTCATACCGACCATTACTGACCCATATCTCCTCATACCGACCATTACTCACCGATATCTCCTCATACCGACCATTACTCACCGATATCTCCTCATACCGACCATTACTCACCGATATCTCCTCATACCGACCATTACTCACCGATATCTCCTCATACCGACCATTACTCACCGATATCTCCTCATACCGACCATTACTCACCGATATCTCCTCATACCGACCATTACTCACCGATATCTCCTCATACCGACCATTACTCACCGATATCTCCTCATACCGACCATTACTCACCGATCAATATGTCACTTCATACTGACCATTACTGACCCATATCTCCTCATACCGACCATTACTGATCGATATCACCTCATACCGGCCATTACTGACCGATATCACCTCATACCGACCATTACTCACCGATCAATATGTCACTTCATACTGACCATTACTGACCCATATCTCCTCATACCGACCATTACTGACCGATATCACCTCATACCGACCATTACTCACCGATCAATATGTCACTTCATACTGACCATTACTGACCCATATCTCCTCATACCGACCATTACTGACTGATATCACCTCATACTGACCAATATTACCTCATACCGACCATTACTGACCCATATCGACCATTACTGACCCATATCTCCTCATACCGACCATTACTGACCCATATCACCTCATACCGACCATTACTCACCGATCAATATGTCACTTCATACTGACCATTACTGACCCATATCTCCTCATACTGACCATTACTGACCGATATCCCCTCATACTGACCATTACTGACCCATATCTCCTCATACCGACCATTACTGACCCATATCCCCTCATACCGACCATTACTGACCCATATCTCCTCATACCGACCATTACTGACCCATATCTCCTCATACCGACTATTACTGACCCATATCCCCTCATACCGACCATTACTGACCCATATCTCCTCATACCGACCACTACTGACCCATATCTTCTCATACCGACCACTACTGACCCATATCTTCTCATACCGACCGTTACTGACCCATATCTCCTCATACCGACCGTTACTGACCCATATCTCCTCATACCGACCATTACTGACCCATATCTCCTCATACAAACACATCTATATCCTCTTCCATGTCTGTATACATGTCTGTATCCTCGTGTGTGTGATACACAGAGATTAATCAAATCCTCCTCCTACATAAGTTGTACCTGTTTTATCTGCAGCCCTCTAGTCTTTGCAGCATTTCAAAGCACGCATTTTACACAGCACGTCTGAGCTCTAGAAGGTAGTGGGTGGGGATGTGATGTCACACACATACTCCTGATTGGAGGGAACGGACACACCCCCTGTACACAGTGTCAGGGGAACATGCATAGCTGAGGCTGTCAATCATGTGTTGTGTACTAGAGGGGGGTGGGGCCTTCTCCTGGGATTATCTGGTGACTCTCCACAGTGTCTCATGTAGATAGCGGAGGAAGGAGAGAGCAGACATATATTGCACTCAATGCTTTAGATTGAGGTAAGTACACTCTTTAGAGGGATGTGCTGTGTTCAGATTTCATGTCAGAGGTTTACAATCGCTTTACATTTTGGTTGGCTGAGGTGTTTTGTCAGGGGTGTCCTTTGAATCCTCTGCTATACGTGTTTTCAGTGGATCCCTTCATCAGAAGTTTAGAGGGCAGGCTGTTGTTTGGAGTACCTTTTGGACATCACTGGTAAGCCTCCTTTGAGGGTCATGGCCTACGCTGATGATGGACCTGCTCTGTGGGACACATGAAATGGTCTCAGTGATGAAGAATCAGTATGCTAAGGTTTTCTGGATGGGAGAGGAAGGCGAAGGCTTTGAACTACCGAACACCTTCCCAGATCTCCGGCAGGAAATTCAAGTTTTAGGCATCAAATTTGGTCCCAGCGATTACACAAATTGGGTCAGCAGGCTACAAGATGCCAAGGTTGACAGCTGGAAGGATTGGAAACTCTTATGCCCCGTACACACGGTCGGACATTGATCGGACATTCGGACAACTAAATCCATGGATTTTTTCCGACGGATGTTGGCTCAAACTTGTCTTGCATACACACGGTCACACAAAGTTGTCGGAAAATCCGATCGTTCTGAACGCGGTGACGTAAAACACGTACGTCGGGACTATAAACGGGGCAGTGGCCAATAGCTTTCATCTCTTTATTTATTCTGAGCATGCGTGGCACTTTGTCCATCGGATTTGTGTACACACGATCGGAATTTAACCAATCGAATTTTGTTGTCGTAAAATTTTATAGCCTGCTCTCAAACTTTGTGTGTCGGAAATTCTTATGGGAAATGTGTGATGGAGCCCACACACGGTCATGATTTTCCGACAACAAGGTCCTATCACATATTTTCCGTCGGAAAATCCGACCGTGTGTACGGGGCATAACAGGGAAAGGATTGACCTGATTACAACTTACCTGATCCCGGTATTTCTGTATGTCTGCTTTGTCTGTGATTTGCCCGTGTCTCTCTATACCAAGATCTACAGATGTTATGGGGGATCAGACTGACCTACCTTCCCGCCTGGGTGGCCTAGGTATGGTTCTTTTCTCTAATGTTTTTGGTAACATGTTGGCACAGGAACCGCCTGGGTGGCTTGGTATTTTTCAGTTCTGGTTTAGGGTTTTTCTGAGAAGCTGGGAGAATGGTGGGCCAGTGAAAAGCCTGAGGGCCCAACATGGTGAGCTACTGGCGTACGTTGCTCCATGCCTGAAAATGCTTCGGCAGTGGCGAGTGATGGCGGAGGAAATGAAGTCTTTTCCTAGGAAGGCCCTGGAGAGGGTCGTTGAATATTTCCAAAAGTATTGGGACGCCTGCCTTTACACACACATGACCTTTTAATGACATCCCAGTCTTAGTCCGGAGGGTTCAATATTGAGTTGGCTCCGCCCTTTACAGCTATAACAGCTTCACCTCTACTGGGAAGGCCATCCACAAGGTTTAGGAGGGTGTCTATGGGAATGTTTGACTATTCTTCCAGAAGAGCATTTGTGAGGTCAGGCACTGATGTTGGACAAGAAGGCCTGGTACGCAGTCTCTATTCTAATTCATCCCAAATGTGTTCTTTTGGGTTTAGGTCAGGACTCTGTGCAGGTAAGTCAAGTTCCTCCACCACAAACTCGCTCATCCATGTCTTTATGGACCTTGCTTTGTGCACTGGACCAAATCATTTGGTGGAGGTGGGATTATGGTGTGGGGGGGGGGGGGGGGGGAAGATTATGGTGTGGGGTTGTTTTTCAGGGGTTGGGCTTGGCCCCTTAGTTCCAGTGAAGGGAACTCTTAAGGCGTCGGCATACCAAGACATTTTGGACAATTTCATGCTCCCAACTTTGTGGGAACAGTTTGGGGACGGTCCCTTCCTGTTCCAACATGACTTCCCACCAGTGCACAAAGCAAGGTCCATAAAGACATGGATGAGCGAGTTTGGGGTGGAGGAACTTGACTGGCCTGCACAGAGTCCTGACCTCAACTCGATAGAACACCTTTGGGATGAATTAGAGCGGAAACTGCGAGCCAGGCCTTCTCATCCAACATCAGTGCCCGACCTCACAAATGCTCTTCTGGAAGAATGGTCAAACATTCCCATAGACACCCTCCTAAACCTTGTGGACAGCCTTCCCAGAGGAGTTGAAGCTGTTATAGCTGCAAAGGGCGGAGCCAACTCAATATTGAACCCTCCGGACTAAGACTGGGATGTCATTAAAGTTCATTTGTGTGTAAAGGCTGGCGTCCCAATACTTTTGGGAATATAGTGTAGAGAATTGTTGGAAAGCTTTTAAATGAAAACTTTCCAGGTCCTTCCTGTACGTTCCTCTATAATGGGGACTGTTCCTGCAGTACTAGGCTCTAGTCTGGGATGGTCCAGGTCCTTCCTGTACGTTCCTCTATAATGGGGACTGTTCCTGCAGTACTAGGCTCTATTCCGGGATGGTCCAGGTCCTTCCTGTACGTTCCTCTATAATGGGGACTGTTCCTGCAGTACTAGGCTCTAGTCCAGGATGGTCCAGGTCCTTCCTGTACGTTCCTCTATAATGGGGACTGTTCCTGCAGTACTAGGCTCTAGTCCGGGATGGTCCAGGTCCTTCCTGTACGTTCCTCTATAATGGGGACTGTTCCTGCAGTACTAGGCTCTAGTCTGGGATGGTCCAGGTCCTTCCTGTACGTTCCTCTATAATGGGGACTGTTCCTGCAGTACTAGGCTCTATTCCGGGATGGTCCAGGTCCTTCCTGTACGTTCCTCTATAATGGGGACTGTTCCTGCAGTACTAGGCTCTAGTCTAGGATGGTCCAGGTCCTTCCTGTACGTTCCTCTATAATGGGCACTGTTCCTGCAGTACTAGGCTCTAGTCCGGGATGGTCCAGGTCCTTCCTGTACGTTCCTCTATAATGGGGACTGTTCCTGCAGTACTAGGCTCTAGTCCGGGATTGTGCAGGTCCTTCCTGTACGTTCCTCTATAATGGGCACTGTTCCTGCAGTACTAGGCTCTAGTCCGGGATGGTCCAAGTCCTTCTTGTACGTTCCTCTATAATGGGCACTGTTCCTGCAGTACTAGGCTCTAGTCCGGGATGGTCCAAGTCCTTCCTGTACGTTCCTCTATAATGGGGACTGTTCCTGCAGTACTAGGCTCTATTCCGGGATGGTCCAGGTCCTTCCTGTACGTTCCTCTATAATGGGCACTGTTCCTGCAGTACTAGGCTCTATTCCGGGATGGTCCAGGTCCTTCCTGTACCTTCCTCTATAATGGGGACTGTTCCTGCAGTACTAGGCTCTAGTCTGGGATGGTCCAAGTCCTTCCTGTACGTTCCTCTATAATGGGCACTGTTCCTGCAGTACTAGGCTCTATTCCGGGATGGTCCAGGTCCTTCCTGTACGTTCCTCTATAATGGGCACTGTTCCTGCAGTACTAGGCTCTAGTCCGGGATTGTGCAGGTCCTTCCTGTACGTTCCTCTATACTGGAAATCTATACGTTGTATCTATAGGGCCCTATACAGGAAATCTATACGTTGTATCTATAGGGCCCTATACAGGAAATCTATACGTTGTATCTATAGTGCAATATACAGGAAATCTATACGTTGTATCTATAGGGCCCTATACAGGAAATCTATACGTTGTATCTATAGTGCAATATACAGGAAATCTATACGTTGTATCTATAGGGCCCTATACAGGAAATCTATACGTTGTATCTATAGTGCAGTATACAGGAAATCTATGCGTTGTATCTATAGGTGCAGTATACAGGAAATCTATGCGTTGTATCTATAGTGCAATATACAGGAAATCTATGCGTTGTATCTATAGTGCAGTATACAGGAAATCTATGCGTTGTATCTATAGTGCAATATACAGGAAATCTATGCGTTGTATCTATATGGCCCTATATAGGAAATCTATACGTTGTATCTATAGTGCAGTATACGGTGTATCTATCCAACCCATAACAACTTCTCAAACAATTTGGCAATGTAGAAATGTGTTTCTGCCAATAAAGCTTGTTTAAATTTTAACCAATCAATGTCTGCACTCACACAGAACTTCCATCAACACTCTGCTGACGGTATATCTGTATCTATAGTGCAGTATATTTGTATATAGAGAGACCTATTTCTATAGTACAGTATACGGTATATCCATACTTCTGTAGTACAGTATATGTTATATCCATATGTCTCTGTCCTTACACTCCGCCTCACACACACTCACTTCCTGTTGCTTCATCCTCGCACACATCCTCTTGTTGTTAACTGTTTCCTCCCCACCCCCCCGCTGTGTATACAGTGTGTGTATATAGACTCAGCACATATGTCTGTGTCACCGTCCCACCCCGGCCTCACCCGTCCCTGCAATGTCCTCCTCTATTACTCCTTCCCGTCCTTCCTGACCAGTCTTCCCTTCTCTACCATCTCTGTCCTCTCATCTGTTCTTCTCTATTGGACTATCCTTCTCCCTTCTACAGTCCTAAGTGTCCCAACCTATCCCCCCCCCCACCAAAATACTCTGTTTTCCTGGTTCATTATTATTCCCCCATCTTTGTGCCCCCCCCCCCCCCCAAGAGCTGCCGTCCATTTCAGTCCCAAACCCTCCTTTAAACCTATCCATAACCCCCCCCCCCCATGCTGCTCTCCTCTCCTGTGCAGTTGTAGTACAGTGCCTTGCAAAAGGATTCACCCCCCTTGGCTTTTTACCTATTTTGTTACATTATAGCCTTTAGTTCAATGTTTCTTTAATCTGAATTATATGTGATGATAGAACACAATAGTCTAATTTGGGGAAGTAAAATTAAAAAAATATATACATAAAACTATTTTTCAGAAATAAAAACTGATAATTGTCATGTGCGTATGTATTCACCCCCTTTGTTATGAAGCCCATAAAAAGCTCTGGTGCTACCAATTACCTTCAGAAGTCACATAATTAGTGAAATGATGTCCACCTGTGTGCAATCTAAGTGTCACATGATCTGTCATTACATAGACACACCTTTGTGAAAGGCCCCAGAGGCTGCAACACCTAAGAGAGAGGAACCACTAACCAAACACTGCCATGAAGACCAAGGAACTCTCCAAACAAGTAAGGGACAATGTTGTTGAGAAGTACAAGTCAGGGATAGGTTATAAAAAATATCCAAATCTTTGATGATCCCTAGGAGCCCCATCAAATCTATCATAACCAAATGGAAAGAACATGGCACAACAGCAAACCTGCCAAGAGACGGCCGCACACCAAAACTCACGGACCGGGCAAGGAGGGCATTAATCAGAGAGGAGCACAGAGACCTAAGGTAACCCTGGAGGAGCTGCAGAGTTCCACAGCAGAGACTGGAGTATCTGTACATAGGATGACAATAAGCCGTACGCTCTATAGAGTTGTGTGGCCAGAGAAAGACATTACTTTCAGCAAAAAACAAAATGGCAGATTCTGAGTTTGGGAAAAGGCATGTGGGAGACTCCCAAAATGTATGGAGGAAGGTGCTCTGGTCTGATGAGACTAAAGTTGAACTTTGTGGCCAAAGAAAACACTATGTCTGGTGCAAACCCATCACATCACCCAAAGAACACCATCCCCACTGTGAAACGTGGTGGCAGCATCATGCTGTGGGGATGTTTTTCAGCAGTCAGGACTGGGAAACTGGTCAGAGTTGAGGGAAAGGTGGATGGTGATAAATCCAGGGATATTCTTGAGCAAAACCTGTAGCACTCTGTGTGCGATTTGAGGCTAGGACGGAGGTTCACCTTCCAGCAGGACAATGACCCCAATCACTCTGCTAAAGCAACACTTGAGTGGTTTAAGGGGAAACATGTAAATGTGTTGGAATGACCTAGTCAAAGCCCAGACCTCAATCCAATAGAAAATCTGTGGTCAGACTTAAAGATTGCTGTTCACAAGCGCAAACCATCCAACTGGAAGGAGCTGGAGCAGTTTTGCAAGGAGGAATGGGCAAAGATCCCAGTGGTGAGATGTGGCAACTCATAGAGACTTATCCAAAGAGACTTGAAGCTGTGATAAAAGGTGGCTCTACAAAGTATTGATTTACGGGGGTGAATAGTTATGCACATTGACTTTTCCTGTTATTTTGTCCTATTTGTTGTTTGCTTCACAATAGAAGAAAAAAATCTTCAAAGTTGTGGGCGTTTTCTGTAAATTAAATGATGCAAATCCTCAAACAAATCCATGTTATTCCAGGTTGTGAGGCAACAAAACACCAAAAATGCCAAAGGGGGTGAATACTTTTGTAAGGCACTGTACTTGGTGGTGTCAGGGGTGATATATATATATATATATATAATTACATGCCTCAGGATACACCTGTTTTGTGCTCATTCTGCTCCAGTCACTTTCCTTGTACACTTTGTGAATACCTGAAGCTGACTATTGAGTGCGGGTGTGACTGGAGCAGAATGTGTGCCCCGGGGTGATGCTTTGTGTCAGGTGTGGGAGAGGCTGGAAATACCAGATCTCAGCTGATGACTGGATGATGGAGTAGAGAACAGATTTCTCTCTGCTGATCTCAGCCAATGACTAGTAAAGATGCAGAGAACGGCCTTCTCTTTGTTGACCTGACCAGATCTTGGCTTATGGCTCAGAATGGAGCAGTGAATGGCCTCCTCTGACAATCTGGCCAGATCTCAGCTGACTTGGAGAGGAGCAGAGAATGGCTTCACTTCTGCTGATCTGACCTGATCTCAGCCAATGACTAGTAAAGATGCAGAAAACGGCCTTCCCTCTTCTGACCTGACCAGATCTTAGCTGATGATTTGGAGGGATGCAGAGAGTGGTCTTCCCACAGCCGAGCTGACCGGATCTCAGATGATGACTCCCAGGTAGACAGGACATCTGTGATTATGACTGACACATCTCACTGTTATGCCATGTACACACGACCGGACTTTTCGACCGAACTGGTCCGACGGAAAGAATCCATCAGACAATTCGATCGTGTGTGGGCTTCATCAGACCTTTGCTGTCAAAAAATCTGATGGACTTTAGAAATAGAACATGTTTCAAATCTTTCCGATAGACTCAAGTCTTATCGAAAAATCAGTTCGTCTGTATGCTAGTCCGACGGACCAAAAACGACGCTAGGGCAGCTATTGGCTACTGGCTATGAAGTTCCTTATTCTAGTCCGGTCGTACATCATCACGTTCGAATCCGTCGGACTTTGGTGTGATTGTGTGTAGGCAAGTCCGTTTTGTTGGAACTCCGTCAAAGTCCTTCGGAGTTGAGTCCGACGAAAAGTCCGGTAGTGTGTACACGGCATTAGTATTCAAGACTTACCGCTCCACCTATAAATAAAAAAAAACACCTTTGGTGGGTCTGACCCATTAAATTCCAAGTCATGATTGTGTATGGGGGTGATTTGTCTGTCTATAATAGGATCACCCCCTGTACTATCTCTATACGGGGGATGGGAATAGTGTATGGCGGTGATATGTCCATCTATCATAGGATTTCCATACATCGCCGTCCTGTCAGTATCTCTGCCCAGTGCAGGGGGCTTCATTCTGCTGATTCACCCATGTGGTGGCCCCTCCGGCGTCACCGGCTTTGTGGTTTTATTATCTGTGTGCTGCGTCCTTCCTCTTCCTCCCAGCAAAGAGTAAAAATAATTTACAGGATGTCTGCTCCATCCAAACTCCGATACGGCATCACAGACCACACTGACGGAGCAGACGACATGTGTATTTAACTTCTACATCCATCCATGACTGACACAGTCCACACCTTCTACACCCATCCATGACTGACACAGTCCACACCTTCTTCATCCATCCATGACTGACACAGTCCACACCTTCTACACCCATCCATGACTGACACAGTCCACACCTTCTTCATCCATCCATGACTGACACAGTCCACACCTTCTACACCCATCCATGACCGACACAGTCCACACCTTCTACATCCATCCATGACTGACACACTCCACACCTTCTACATCCATCCATGACTGACACAGTCCACACCAGGGGTCCTCAAACTACGGCCCGCGGGCCGAATACGGCCCGCCAAAGTCTTTTACCCGGCCCTCCCGGCCTTTCGGGCACTGGAGCCCCCACAACGGTCCGCCCGGATAGATGCTTTCCCTGCAGACCCCGCTTCATAGGGGGAAACAGTACCAATTTCGGGCACTGTCCAGAGTGGGGGCGGAGACACAGACAGCCTGCTCCAGCGCGAGAAAGCTTCACAAGGATTCTCCTCGCGGCTGCCTGTTCATAGCGGTAAGTCCCGCGGTGCTCCTCTCACTAATCCCTGTGCACTGGACAGGCTGGCTGCATTACTTGGCACAGATCACGCTGCATAACTGGGCACAGGTCAGGCTGCGTAACTGGGCACAGGTCAGGCTGCGTAACTGGGCACAGATCACGCTGCGTAACTGGGCACAGGTTAGGCTGCGTAACTGGGCACAGGTCAGGCTGCGTAACTGGGCACAGGTCAGGCTGCGTAACTGGGCACAGGTCAGGCTGCGTAACTGGGCACAGGTCAGGCTGCGTAACTGGGCACAGGTCAGGCTGCGTAACTGGGCACAGGTCAGGCTGCGTAACTGGGCACAGGTCAGGCTGCGTAACTGGGCACAGGTCAGGCTGCGTAACTGGGCACAGGTCAGGCTGCGTAACTGGGCACAGGTCAGGCTGCGTAACTGGGCACAGGTCAGGCTGCGTAACTGGGCACAGGTCAGGCTGCGTAACTGGGCACAGGTCAGGCTGCGTAACTGGGCACAGGTCAGGCTGCGTAACTGGGCACAGGTCAGGCTGCATAACTGGGCACAGGTCAAGCTGCATAACTGGGCACAGGTCAGGCTGCATAACTGGGCACAGGTCAGGCTGCATAACTGGGCACAGGTCAGGCTGCATAACTGGGCAATGGAGAGGTTGGCTGCATTACTGGGCAATGGAGAGGCTGGCTGCATTACTGGGCGCAGGTCAGGCTGCATTACTGGACAATGGAGAGGCTGGCTGTATTACTGGGCACAGGACAGGCTACATTGCTGGGAACTGATCAGGCTGCCTTGCTGGGCGCAGGTCAGGCTGCCTTGCTGGGCGCAGGTCAGGCTGCATTGATTCGGCCCCCCAACAATCTGAGGGACAGTGGACTGGCCCCCTGTTTAAAAAGTTTGAGGACCCCTGGTCCACACCTTCTACACCCATCCATGACTGACACACTCCACACCTTCTACACCCATCCATGACTGACACAGTCCACACCTTCTACACCCATCCATGACTGACACACTCCACACCTTCTACACCCATCCATGACTGACACAGTCCACACCTTCTACATCCATCCATGATTGACACAGTCCACACCTTCTACACCCATCCATGACTGACACAGTCCACACCTTCTACATCCATCCATGACTGACACAGTCCACACCTTCTACACCCATACATGACTGACACAGTCCACACCTTCTACATCCATCCATGACTGACACAGTCCACAGCTTCTACACCCATCCATGAGCGACACAGTCCACACCTTCTACATCCATCCATGACCGACACAGTCCACACCTTCTACACCCATCCATGACTGACACACTCCACACCTTCTACACCCATCCATGACTGACACAGTACACACCTTCTACATCCATCCATGACCGACACAGTCCACACCTTCTACATCCATCCATGACCGACACAGTCCACACCTTCTACATCCATCCATGACCGACACACTCCACACCTTCTACATCCATCCATGACTGACACAGTCCACACCTTCTACATCCATCCATGACTGACACAGTCCACACCTTCTACATCCATCCATGACCGACACAGTCCACACCTTCTACACCACCCATCCATGACCGACACAGTCCACACCTTCTACACCACCCATCCATGACCGACACAGTCCACACCTTCTACACCCATCCATGACTGACACAGTACACACCTTCTACATCCATCCATGACCGACACAGTCCACACCTTCTACATCCATCCATGATTGACACAGTCCACACCTTCTACACCCATCCATGACTGACACAGTACACACCTTCTACATCCATCCATGACCGACACAGTCCACACCTTCTACATCCATCCATGACCGACACACTCCACACCTTCTACATCCATCCATAACCGACACAGTCCACACCTTCTACACCCATCCATGACCGACACAGTCCACACCTTCTACATCCATCCATGACTGACACAGTCCACACCTTCTACATCCATCCATGACTGACACAGTCCACACCTTCTACATCCATCCATGACCGACACAGTCCACACCTTCTACACCACCCATCCATGACCGACACAGTCCACACCTTCTACACCACCCATCCATGACCGACACAGTCCACACCTTCTACACCACCCATCCATGACTGACACAGTACACACCTTCTACATCCATCCATGACCGACACAGTCCACACCTTCTACATCCATCCATGATTGACACAGTCCACACCTTCTACACCCATCCATGACTGACACAGTACACACCTTCTACATCCATCCATGACTGACACAGTCCACACCTTCTACACCCATCCATGACCGACACACTCCACACCTTCTACACCCATCCATGACTGACACAGTACACACCTTCTACATCCATCCATGACTGACACAGTCCACACCTTCTACATCCATCCATGACTGACACAGTCCACAAATTCCGCTATGTCCTGTAATAAGGAGTCGACTTTTCATCTTAATACTTTTCTCTTTCATTCCTCACGGATATTTCTTTTTTTGGAGTGTTCTCCCTCGTTGGCCATTCTGATTCACACAAGAAGCAGCCAAGATAAACACTATAGTTAGGATAACCGTCTGTGTGAGAGAAGAGTGAGAACCTGCATGGGGTACGAAGGACTAAAGAGTGAAATGGGGCTTTAGTTCCACCCAGTCACTGGGGTCAGCTGTGTGAGGTGAGGGGTCCTAGAAAGGCTCATTGTACATGGCTGGGATATCTGACATTCCACCATAGCAATGGTCAGCTGACCCGTCACTGTGTAATCCTGATTGATACACCATCCCCATTGCACATACCATCCCACCCCGTGTACAGACCATCCCACCCGCCAGTATACATGCTATTATTATTATTATTATTATTCTACAGGATTAATATAGCGCCGACAGTTTATGCAGCACTTTACAACATTAGAGCAGACAGTACAAGTACAATACAATTAAATACAGGAGGAATCAGAGGGCCCTGCTATACCCCCCGTGTATATACCATCTCACCCCCTCAGTGTACATACCATCTTACCCCCCTCAGTGTACATACCATCTCACCCCCTCAGTGTACATACCATCTTACCCCCCTCAGTGTACATACCATCTCACCCCCTCAGTGTACACACCATCTCACCCCCTCAGTGTACATACCATCTTACCCCCCTCAGTGTACATACCATCTCACCCCCTCAGTGTACATACCATCTTACCCCCCTCAGTGTACATACCATCTCACCCCCCTCAGTGTACATACCATCTCACCCCCCTCAGTGTACATACCATCTCACCCCCCTCAGTGTACATACCATCTCACCCCCCTCAGTGTACATACCATCTCACCCCCCTCAGTGTACATACCATCTCACCCCCCTCAGTGTACATACCATCTCACCCCCCTCAGTGTACATACCATCTCACCCCCCTCAGTGTACATACCATCTCACCCCCCTCAGTGTACATACCATCTCACCCCCCTCAGTGTACATACCATCTCACCCCCCTCAGTGTACATACCATCTCACCCCCCTCAGTGTACATACCATCTCACCCCCCCTCAGTGCACATACCATCTCACCCCCCCCCTCAGTGCACATACCATTGTGCCCCCTTCTACCCAGCATCCCCCCCCCAGTATACACACCATTCCATCCCTGTACAATATATAGTTGTTCTCATAAGTTTACGTACCCCGGCAGAATTGATGATTTTTTTTGGGCCATTTTTCAGAGAATATGAATAACACAAACTTTTCTTTCACTCATGGTTAGTGTTTGGCTGAAGACATTTATGATCCATCAACTGTGTTTACTCTTTTTATATCATAATCACAACAGAAACTACCCAAATGACCCTGATCAAAAGTTTACATACCCTAGTGATTTGGGCCGGATAAGATGCACACAAGTTGACACAAAGGGGTTTGAATGGCGATTAAAGGTAACTGTCCTCACCTGTGATCTGTTTGCTTGTAATTTAGTGTATAAAAGGTCAATGAGTTTCTGGGCTCCTGACAGACCCTTCCATCTTTCATCCAGTGCTGCACTGATGTTTCTGGATTCTGAGTCATGGGGAAAGCAAAAGAATTGTCAAAGGATCTGTGGGAAAAGGGAGTTGAACTATATAAAACAGGAAAGGGTTATAAAAAGATATCCAAGGAATTGAGAATTCCAATCAGCAGTGTTCAAACTCTAATCAAGAAGTGGAAAATGAGGGGTTCTGGTGAAACCAAACCACGGTCAGGTAGACAAACTAAAATTTCAGCCACAACTGCCAGGGAAATTGTTCGGGATGCAAACAAAACCCCACAAATAACTTCAGGTGAAATACAGGACTCTCTGAAAACATGTGGTGTGGCTGTTTCGAGATGCACAATAAGGAGGCACTTGAAGAAAGATGGGCTGCATGGTCGAGTCTCCAGAAGAAAGATGGGCTGCATGGTCGAGTCTCCAGAAGAAAGCCATTACTACACAAATGCCACAAAGTATCCGCTTACAATACGCCAAACAGCACAGAGACAAGCCTCAAACCTTCTGCCACAAAGTCATTTGGAGTGATGAGACCAAAATTTAGCTTTTTGGCCACAACCATAAACACTACATTTGGAGAGGAGTCAACAAGGCCTATGATGAAAGGTACACCATCCCTACTGTGAAACACGGAGGTGGATCGGTGATGATTTGGGTATGTGTGAGCTACAAAGGCACAGGAAATTTAGGTCAAAATTGATGGCAAGATGAATGCAGAATGTTATCAAAAAATACTGGAGGAACATTTCATTCATCAGCCAGGAAGCTGCGCATGGGACATACTTGGACATTCCAACATGACAATGATCGAAAACACAAGGCCAAGTCCACCTGTCATTGGCTACAGCAGAATTAAGTGAAGGTTCTGGAGCAGCCACCTCAGTCTCCTGACCTCAATATCATTGAGACACTCTGGGGAGATCTCAGACGTGCCGTCCATACAAGACAGCCCAAGAATTTTACAGGAACTGGAGGCTTTTTACCAAGAGGAACCATCTAAGAAGATGATAAAGAGCCTCATCCGCAAATACCACAAAAGACTTCAAGCTGTCATTGATGTTAAAGGGGGCAATACACGGTATTAACTGGGGTATGTAAGCTTTTGATCAGGGTCATTTTGAGTAGTTTCTGTTGTGATGATATAAAAAGAATAAACGCAGTTGATTGATAATAAATGGCTTCAGCCAAACACTAAGCATGAGTGAAAAAAGTTTTTGTGTTATTCATATTCTCTGAAAAATGGCCAAGAAATCATAAATTCTGCCAGGGTATGTAAACTTATGAGCACAACTGTAATATACTTCCCTTTTCTTGTATAATGTAATATACCATTTCCCTCCCTGTACAATATATAATTTACTTCCCTTGTTCCCTTATTCTATAGTTATATGGTCTTCTTCATTGAGTCCTTCCTCTGCAGAATCCATCTTTGACCTCCCTGCAGCCCTAGAAGAGGCTGGGCCACCGGTCACTGTGACCATCTCTGACTCGAGATTCAAACTCTCAACAGCCTGTTTCTAAAGAGACTTTTAGAAAAGCCTCAATCTCCCGGCTTCTGAATAGGTCTGTGGTCCTGTCTGTCCTCATCAGATTGGCCTTGCCTTATTCCTTCAGCTTATTCATATGATTGAGGAAGTTTAGTCCTCCCATTCCTGGGGCATTCCACTTGTTTCATCCCCGAGTCTACTGTCTGGTCCTTCACAACAAATTGTCATCGCCACATTAGGGGATCTCACCACAACAAAGTTTCCTGCGTTGACTCCATTGCACACCATCTGCATAGGGAAAGTTGCCTGACCCCTTCGCTGGACTATGTGAAAAGTATTATTCCCTTTTTATTAGTATTAGTCCTTTTCAAACAATGTTGCCTTGGAAACTGGCTTCTCTCAACCAGTAGCTTGTGCGCCTCGGGTCCTGTGCGAAATTTTGCTGGAGGACCCTGTACCTCCCTGGAATGTCAGCTGGCAGAACACCTTGCCTTCCTGCTGTGGGTACTCTACAGGGGGTAGAGTATGTGTAGAAGACTTTGTGGGACCTCTTCATAGCTCATAGATGGATGGACTTTTGGCATGCGATGTATTGCTAGCAATAATCCCTGTGCTCTCCCGGCAGGGATGCCCCCCCCCTCCCCATGGGAGAACACCATAACGCTACGTGCGGGATTCCCCCATCAACACTGACTGTGAGCCTTGGTTCCAGGAAACAAAATTGATCCATCTATGGGCTGTGCCTTAGCCTCTTAGGTAAGATACCTGTCCCTCGTGGCACGCCTACTGATGCTTCTCTGGTCCTGGAGGGATCCTTTTAACTATGGTTATGGTTGAGGTTTGTCAGACTCCACAGCATTCTTCTGCAGCCTCTAGTGTCACCTAGAGGTGTCGGAAAGGATGTTTTAATTTTTCTTCTCGGTGTCTGTTGGTGGTCTCTGTCTCATATCTGGGACTGATGCCTAATTTTTATTCCGATCTACCCTTGTAGCAATGTCTTCTATGCACCCTCTTCGCTCTGTCATGTGGGATTTAACCCTTGTATTTCCTAGTAGGTTCAGAGTTATTTACACACCCTCATGGACTATTATATTGTACACTCTCTGGTGTACCTCATTGAGGTTGGTTGTCTGGCTTGGCAACCTCCTTTTTAGTCATAGTTTTAACTCCTTGGCCATAAGGGTTTGGGCCTCAGGCCTTTATGTAGACCTGGAACTGTTTTCTTTTGTGCTGGGTACCCTTTGGAAAGTGTTCCTCCTGTGGGTTGTTCCCAGGGATTTGTTGACTACACCCTGTTGTGGTTCCTTTCCTTACTGTGCAGGAATTTGTTGTCCCTACCCCTGTTTTTGGCGAGTTCTAGTTGCTATAGCTTCTCACTCAGGGTTGAGCACCACCTCGGGGTGGGTGTGGGGGGTTGACTTTCTTCATCCTGGTCAGGAGCATCAGATTTATCCACAGTGTTCTCCCTTTTGGTTGTGTTGTCCGGGTCCCCATAAACGTCAAGAGATTTTTGTTTTCTTACTGCAAAATCCTTTTTTTGGAGATCATTGAGGGACACCTCTCTGGACTTGGATTCATGACCTGTACCACCAAACTGAGGCATGCTGGGTAGAGAAGGGGTTATACATGGGGCTGTCTGATTTTTCTGGTTTGCCAGAGCAACATTCTCCTGTAGACGGCAGTATAACCCAACCGTGTCCCTCAATGGACTCCAAGACATGGATTTTACGGATGGATATATGTTCTGGGTCACATGGGGTGCAGTGAGTTAGATGTGGGCTCCTAGGATGTAATGTATGCTCCCTCCTTCTCCTCCTCCTAGTGACTACTACACCACGTCTGGAATGAGGTCTGGAAAGTGTTGTAATAGCAATGATTATAATGTTCACCGCCTCCCCCTCCTCCAGACTGACTCTTCTCTCTATATATGGAGATGTCAGGAATCCTGGGATGTGTGTGCAACCATCTACCCCGTCCTGCCGGGAATGTCCTCCGATATTCTGTGTATATGGAGATGTCCGGGACCCTCCCTTTATATATCTGTGTGTGTGTGTGTATATATTTTAGTATAGTATCTGACAAAAGTAAGTACACCCCTCAGTGACATTTGTGTAAATCTTTTCTTCTCTCTTTTCATGTGACAACACTGAAGAAATGACACTTTGCTACAATGTAAAGTAGTGAGTGTACAGCTTGTATAACAGTGTAAATTTGCTGTCCCCTCAAAATAACTCAACACACAGCCATTAATGTCTAAACCGCTGGCAACAAAAGTCAGTACACCCCTAAGTGAAAATCTCCGAATTGGGCCCAAAGTGTCAATATTTTGTGTGGCCACCATTATTTTCCAGCACTGCCTTAACCATCTTGGGCATGGAGGTCACCAGAGCTTCACAGGTTGTCACTGGAGTCCTCTTCCCCTCCTCCATGATGACATCACGGATCTGGTGGATGTTAGAGACCTTGCGCTCCTCCACCTTCTGTTTGAGGATGTCCCACAGATGATCAATAGGGTTTAGGTCTGGAGACATGCTTGGCCAGTCCATCACCTTTACCCTCAACTTCTTTAGCAAGGCAGTGGTGGTCTTGGAGGTGTGTTTGGGGTGGTTATGTTGGAATACTGCCCTGCGGCCCAGTCTCTGAAGGGAGGGGATCATGCTCTGCTTCAGTATGTCACAGTACATGTTGGCATTCATGGTCCCCTCAATGATCTGTAGCCCCCCCCAGTGCCGGCAGCACTCATGCAGCCCCAGACCATGACACTAGCACCACCATGCTTGACTGTAGACAAGACACACTTGTCTTTGTCCTCCTCACCTGGTTGCCCCCACACACGCTTGTCACCATCTGAACCAAATAAGTTTATCTTGGTCTCATCAGACCACAGGACATGGTTCCAGTAATCCATGTCCTTAGTCTGCTTGTCTTCAGCAAACTGTTTGTGGTCTTTCTTGTACATCATCTTTAGAAGAGGCTTCCTTCTGGGATGACAGCCATGCAGACCAATTTGATGCAGTGTGCGGCGTATGGTCTGAGCACTGACAGGCTGACCCCCCACCCCTACAACCTCTGCAGCAATGCTGGCAGCACTCATACGTCTATTTCCCAAAGACAACCTCTGGATATGACGCTGAGCACGTGACCTCAACTTCTTTGGTGGACCATGGCGAGGCCTGTTCTGAGTGGAACCTGTCCTGTTATACCGCTGTATGGTCTTGGCCACCGTGCTGCAGCTCAGTTTCAGGGTCTTGGCAATCTTCTTATAGCCTAGGCCATCTTTATGTAGAGCAACAATTATTTTATTCTGATCCTCAGACAGTTCTTTGCCATGAGGTGCCATGTTGTACTTCCAGTGACCAGTATAAGAGAGTGAGAGCGATAACACCAAATTTAACACACCTGCTCCCAATTCACACCTGAGACCTTGTAATACTAACGAGTCACATGACACCGGGGAGGGAAAATGGCTAATTGGGCCCAATTTGGAGATTTTCACTTAGGGGTGTACTGACTTTTGTTGCCAGCGGTTTAGACATTAATGGCTGTGTGTTGAGTTATTTTGAGGGGACAGCAAATTTACACTGTTATACAAGCTGTACACTCACTACTTTACATTGTAGCAAAGTGTCATTTCTTCAGTGTTGTCACATAAAAAGATAGAAGAAAAGATTTACACTAATGTCACTGAGGGGTGTACTTACTTTTGTCAGATACTGTATATATGCAAATGTTCGGGGCCTTCCTTCATAGATGTGTACACCACCCTGTATGTATATCTGGATGGGGGTACGCCCCCCTGTATGTATATCTGGATGGGGGTACGCCCCCCTGTATGTATATCTGGATGGGGGTACGCCCCCCTGTATGTATATCTGGATGGGGGGTACGCCCCCCTGTATGTATATCTGGATGGGGGTACGCCCCCCCGTATGTATATCTGGATGGGGGTACGCCCCCCCGTATGTATATCTGGATGGGGGTATGCTCCTCCGTATGCATATCTGGATGGGGGTACGTCCCCCCGTATGTATATCTAGCCCACCACATATGTATGTGATGATTGGACTATGCTGGTTTTTGCATTGTGTGTAACGCGGATCTCTTTCCCCCCAGGTTTTGTCCCATTAGAATAGTTCCCCCACCCCTGTGCAGCCATGGTGGCGCTGTCGTTGAAGATCAGTATCGGCAATGTAGTGAAGACGATGCAGTTTGAGCCGTCCACCATGATTTATGACGCCTGTCGCATGATACGGGAGCGGGTGCCGGAGGCGCAGATTGGACAGCGTGAGTTGTTATTTGTGAATCATACATGAAGGGACGAGGGTTCGGGTACACAGGGTTATACTGCCTCCCTGCCGGGTGTACGTTCCATCCTCAGCCGGGACCAACTTCACGTGTCAGGTTCTTCCAGCAGTTCTATGAACCAACCAAGGCATGCTGGGAGGAGAGGAGTTATATAGGACCAAGGCATGCTGGGAGGGGAGGAGTTATGTAGGACCAAGGCATGCTGGGAGGGAAGGAGTTATATAGGACCAAGGCATGCTGGAAGAGGAAGAGTTATATAGGACTAAGGCATGCTGGGTGGAGTTATATAGGACCAAAGCATGCTGGGAGAGGAGGAGTTATATAGGACCAAGGCATGCTGGGAGGAGAGGAGGAGTTATATAGGACTAAGGCATGCTGGGAGGGGAGGCGTTATATAGGACCAAGGCATGCTGGGAGAGGAAGAGTTATATAGGACCAAAGAATGCTGGGAGAGGAGGAGTTATATAGGACCAAGGCATGCTGGGAGAGGAGGAGTTATATAGGACCAAGGCATGCTGGGAGAGGAGGAGTTATATAGGACCAAGGCATGCTGGGAGAGGAGGAGTTATATAGGACTAAGGCATGCTGGGTGGAATTATATAGGACCAAAGCATGCTGGGAGAGGAGGAGTTTTATATAGGACCAAGGCATGTTGGGAGAGGAGGAGTTATATAGGACCAAGGCATGCTGGGAGAGGAGGAGTTATATAGGACTAAGGCATGCTGGGTGGAATTATATAGGACCAAAGCATGCTGGGAGAGGAGGAGTTTTATATAGGACCAAGGCATGTTGGGAGAGGAGGAGTTATATAGGACCAAGGCATGCTGAGAGAGGAGGAGTTATATAGGACCAAGGCATGCTGGGAGAGGAGGAGTTATATAGGACTAAGGCATGCTGGGTGGAATTATATAGGACCAAAGCATGCTGGGAGAGGAGGAGTTTTATATAGGACCAAGGCATGTTGGGAGAGGAGGAGTTATATAGGACCAAGGCATGCTGGGAGAGGAGGAGTTATATAGGACTAAGGCATGCTGGGTGGAATTATATAGGACCAAAGCATGCTGGGAGAGGAGGAGTTTTATATAGGACCAAGGCATGTTGGGAGAGGAGGAGTTATATAGGACCAAGGCATGCTGAGAGAGGAGGAGTTATATAGGACCAAGGCATGCTGGGAGGGGAGGAGTTATATAGAACCAAGGCATGCTGGGAGGGGAGGAGTTATATAGAACCAAGGCATGTTGGAAGAGGAAGAGTTATATAGAACCAAGGCATGCTGGGAGAGGATGAGTTATATAGGACCAAGGCATGCTGGGAGAGGAGGAGTTATATAGGACTAAGGCATGCTGGGAGGAGTTATATAGGACCAAAGCATGCTGGGAGAGGAGGAATTTTATATAGGACCAAGGCATGCTGGGAGGGGAGGAGTTATATAGGACCAAAGCATGTTGGAAGAGGAAGAGTTATATAGGACTAAGGCATGCTGGGAGGGGAGGAGTTATATAGGACCAAGGCATGCTGGGAGAGGATGAGTTATATAGGACCAAGACATGCTGGGAGAAGAGGAGTTATATAGGACCAAGGCATGCTGGGAGAGGAGGAGTTATATAGGACTAAGGCATGCTGTGAGAGGAGGAGTTATATATAGGACCAAGGTATGCTGGGAGGGGAGGAGTTATGTAGGACCAAGGCATGCTGGGAGAGGAGGAGTTATATAGGACCAAGGCATGCTGGGAGAGGAGGAGTTATATAGGACCAAGGCATTCTGGGAGAGGAGGAGTTATATAGGACCAAGGCATGCTGGGAGAGGAGGAGTTATATAGGACCAAGGCATGCTGGGAGAGGAGGAGTTATATAGGACTAAGGCATGCTGGGAGGAGTTATATAGGACCAAAGCATGCTGGGAGAGGAGGAGTTATATAGGACCAGGGCATGCTGGGAGAGGATGAGTTATGTAGGACCAAGGCATGCTGGGAGAGGATGAGTTATATAGGACCAAGGCATGCTGGTAGGAGTTATATAGGACCAAGGCATGCTGGTAGAGGAGGAGTTATATAGGACCAAGGCATGCTGGGAGGAGTTATATAGGACCAAGGCATGCTGGTAGAGGAGGAGTTATATAGGACCAAGGCATGCTGCTAGGAGTTATATAGGACTAAAGCATGCTGGGAGAGGAGGAGTTTTATATAGGACCAAGGCATGCTGGTAGGAGTTATATAGGACCAAGGCATGCTGGTAGAGGAGGAGTTATATAGGACCAAGGCATGCTGGGAGGAGTTATATAGGACTAAGGCATGCTGGGAGGAGTTATATAGGACCAAAGCATGCTGGGAGAGGAGGAGTTATATAGGACCAGGGCATGCTGGGAGAGGATGAGTTATATAGGACCAAGGCATGCTGGGAGAAGAGGAGTTATATAGGACTAAGGCATGCTGGGAGGAGTTATATAGGACCAAAGCATGCTGGGAGAGGAGGAGTTTTATATAGGACCAAGGTATGCTGGGAGGGGAGGAGATATATATATATATATATATATATATATATATATGTATGGATGTCACTACTGGGAGGGGGAGGGGTTGTATAGGAGATGTCACCGGAGGGAGAGAAGTTATATAGGAGATGTCACTGCTGGGAGGGGGAGGGGTTGTATAGAAGATGTCACTGCTGGGAGGGGAAGGGGTTATATTGGGGGAACATAGATGAGGGTGGGGGGAGGGTCTATGATGGAGGGGACTCACTGGGAACATGCTGCTGTGCTGCTCTCACGCTTCTATCTTCCTCCTTTTCTGTAGCAAATGATTTTGGTCTTTTCTTATCGGACGAGGATCCCAAGAAAGGAATCTGGCTGGAGGCGGGGAAGGCGCTCGATTATTACATGTTACGGAATGGGGTAAATGCATCCAGGGGAAGATTTGTGTCTGTTTTTGTATACTTTGCTGACGTTTGTGTGCTGACAGTGGTGTGATGTCATGTGATCTGCGTGTCTTTCATCTGGGTCATGTGATACAATCATGTTTTGCACTCTCTTAGGACACCTTGGAGTACAGGAAGAAGCAGCGACCTCTGAAGATCCGCATGTTGGATGGGACAGTGAAAACCGTCATGGTGGACGATTCCAAGACAATGAGTGATCTTCTGATGACCATCTGTGCCCGGATTGGTAAGATCTGACACATACCTCTGATAGATCCCGTGTAATCTGACATGTCTCCTTTCATAGATTCCGTGTAATCTGACATGTCTCCTTTCATAGATTCCGTGTAATCTGACATCACTCTGATGGATCCCGTGTAATCTGACACGTCTCTTCTGATAGATCCCGTGTAATCTGACATGTCTCTTCTGATAGATCCCGTGTAATCTGACACGTCTCTTCTGATAGATCCCGTGTAATCTGACATGTCTCTTCTGATAGATCCCGTGTAATCTGACATGTCTCTTCTGATAGATCCCATGTAATCTGACATGTCTCTTCTGATAGATCCCGTGTAATCTGACATGTCTCTTCTGATAGATCCCGTGTAATCTGACATGTCTCCTCTGATGGATTCCGTGTAATCTGACATCACTCCTTTGATAGATCCCGTGTAATCTGACATGTCTCCTTTCATAGATCCGTGTAATCTGACATGTCTCCTCTGATGGATCCCGTGTAATCTGACATCACTCCTCTGATGGATCCCGTGTAATCTGACATGTCTCCTCTGATAGATCCCGTGTAATCTGACATCACTCCTCTGATGGATCCCATGTAATCTGACACATCACCTTTGATCCCATGTAATCTGACATGTCTCCTTTCATAGATCCCGTGTAATCTGACATGTCTCCTCTGATGGATCCCATGTAATCTGACACATCACCTTTGATCCCGTGTAATCTGACATGTTTCCTCTGATAGAGCCCATGTAATCTGACATGTCTCCTCTCATGGATTCCGTGTAATCTGACATCACTCCTTTGATAGATCCCGTGTAATCTGACATGTCTCCTTTGATAGATCCCGTGCAATCTGACATGTCTCCTTTGATAGATCCCGTGTAATCTGACACGTCTCCTCTGATAGATCCCGTGTAATCTGACATGTCTCTTCTGATAGATCCCGTGTAATCTGACACGTCTCCTCTGATAGATCCCAAGTAATCTGACATGTCTCCTTTGATAGATCCCGTGTAATCTGACACATCGCCTCTGATGGATCCCGTGTAATCTGACATGTCTCCTCTGATGGATTCCGTGTAATCTGACATCACTCCTTTGATAGATCCCGTGTAATCTGACATGTCTCCTTTGATAGATCCCGTGTAATCTGACACGTCTCCTCTGATAGATCCCGTGTAATCTGACATGTCTCTTCTGATAGATCCCGTGTAATCTGACATGTCTCTTCTGATAGATCCCGTGTAATCTGACATGTCTCCTTTGATAGATCCTGTGTAATCTGACATGTCTCCTTTGATAGATCCCGTGTAATCTGAGATGTCTCCTTTGATAGAACCCGTGTAATCTGACATGTCTCCTTTGATAGATTCCGTGTAATCTGACATGTCTCCTCTGATAGATTCCGTGTAATCTGACATGTCTCTTCTGATAGATCCCGTGTAATCTGACATGTCTCTTCTGATAGATCCCGTGTAATCTGACATGTCTCTTCTGATAGATCCCGTGTAATCTGACATGTCTCTTCTGATAGATCCCGTGTAATCTGACATGTCTCCTTTGATAGATCCCGTGTAATCTGACATGTCTCCTCTGATAGATCCCGTGTAATCTGACATGTCTCCTTTGATAGAACCCGTGTAATCTGACATGTCTCCTTTGATAGAACCCGTGTAATCTGACATGTCTCCTTTGATAGAACCCGTGTAATCTGACATGTCTCCTTTGATAGAACCCGTGTAATCTGACATGTCTCCTTTGATAGAATCCGTGTAATCTGACATGTCTCCTTTGATAGATTCCGTGTAATCTGACATGTCTCTTCTGATAGATCCCGTGTAATCTGACATGTCTCTTCTGATAGATCCCGTGTAATCTGACACGTCTCCTCTGATAGATCCCGTGTAATCTGACATGTCTCTTCTGATAGATCCCGTGTAATCTGACATGTCTCTTCTGATAGATCCCGTGTAATCTGACACGTCTCCTCTGATAGATCCCGTGTAATCTGACATGTCTCTTCTGATAGATCCCGTGTAATCTGACATGTCTTCTCTGATAGATCCCAAGTAATCTGACATGTCTCCTTTGATAGATCCCGTGTAATCTGACACATCACCTCTGATGGATCCCGTGTAATCTGACATGTCTCCTCTGATGGATTCCGTGTAATCTGACATCACTCCTTTGATAGATCCCGTGTAATCTGATATGTCTCCTTTGATAGAACCCGTGTAATCTGACATGTCTCCTTTGATAGATCCCGTGTAATCTGACATGTCTCTTCTGATAGATCCCGTGTAATCTGACATGTCTCCTTTGATAGATCCCGTGTAATCTGACATGTCTCCTTTGATAGATCCAGTGTAATCTGACATGTCTCCTCTGATAGATCCTGTGTAATCTGACATGTCTCCTTTGATAGATCCCGTGTAATCTGACATGTCTCCTCTGATAGATCCTGTGTAATCTGACATGTCTCCTTTGATAGATCCCGTGTAATCTGACATGTCTCCTTTGATAGAACCCGTGTAATCTGACATGTCTCCTTTGATAGATCCCGTGTAATCTGACATGTCTCCTTTGATAGATTCCGTGTAATCTGACATGTCTCCTCTGATAGATTCCGTGTAATCTGACATGTCTCTTCTGATAGATCCCGTGTAATCTGACATGTCTCCTCTGATAGATCCCGTGTAATCTGACATGTCTCCTTTGATAGATCCCGTGTAATCTGACATGTCTCCTCTGATAGATCCCGTGTAATCTGACATGTCTCCTTTGATAGAACCCGTGTAATCTGACATGTCTCCTTTGATAGATTCCGTGTAATCTGACATGTCTCCTCTGATAGATTCCGTGTAATCTGACATGTCTCTTCTGATAGATCCCGTGTAATCTGACACGTCTCCTCTGATAGATCCCGTGTAATCTGACACGTCTCCTCTGATAGATCCCGTGTAATCTGACATGTCTCTTCTGATAGATCCCGTGTAATCTGACATGTCTCTTCTGATTGATCCCGTGTAATCTGACACGTCTCCTCTGATAGATCCCGTGTAATCTGACATGTCTCCTTTGATAGAACCCGTGTAATCTGACATGTCTCCTTTGATAGATCCCGTGTAATCTGACATGTCTCCTTTGATAGATTCCGTGTAATCTGACATGTCTCCTCTGATAGATTCCGTGTAATCTGACATGTCTCTTCTGATAGATCCCGTGTAATCTGACATGTCTCCTCTGATAGATCCCGTGTAATCTGACATGTCTCCTTTGATAGATCCCGTGTAATCTGACATGTCTCCTTTGATAGAACCCGTGTAATCTGACATGTCTCCTTTGATAGATTCCGTGTAATCTGACATGTCTCCTCTGATAGATTCCGTGTAATCTGACATGTCTCTTCTGATAGATCCCGTGTAATCTGACACGTCTCCTCTGATAGATCCCGTGTAATCTGACATGTCTCTTCTGATAGATCCCGTGTAATCTGACATGTCTCTTCTGATTGATCCCGTGTAATCTGACACGTCTCCTCTGATAGATCCCGTGTAATCTGACATGTCTCTTCTGATAGATCCCGTGTAATCTGACATGTCTTCTCTGATAGATCCCAAGTAATCTGACATGTCTCCTTTGATAGATCCCGTGTAATCTGACACATCACCTCTGATGGATCCCGTGTAATCTGACATGTCTCCTCTGATGGATTCCGTGTAATCTGACATCACTCCTTTGATAGATCCCGTGTAATCTGATATGTCTCCTTTGATAGAACCCGTGTAATCTGACATGTCTCCTTTGATAGATTCCGTGTGATCTGACATGTCTCTTCTGATAGATCCCGTGTAATCTGACATGTCTCTTCTGATAGATCCCGTGTAATCTGACATGTCTCCTTTGATAGATCCCGTGTAATCTGACATGTCTCCTTTGATAGAACCCGTGTAATCTGACATGTCTCCTTTGATAGATCCCGTGTAATCTGACATGTCTCCTTTGATAGAACCCGTGTAATCTGACATGTCTCCTTTGATAGATCCAGTGTAATCTGACATGTCTCCTCTGATAGAACCCGTGTAATCTGACATGTCTCCTTTGATAGATTCCGTGTAATCTGACATGTCTCCTTTGATAGATTCCGTGTAATCTGACATGTCTCCTTTGATAGATTCCGTGTAATCTGACATGTCTCTTCTGATAGATCCCGTGTAATCTGACATGTCTCTTCTGATAGATCCCGTGTAATCTGACATGTCTCTTCTGATAGATCCCGTGTAATCTGACACGTCTCCTCTGATAGATCCCAAGTAATCTGACATGTCTCCTTTGATAGATCCCGTGTAATCTGACACATCGCCTCTGATGGATCCCGTGTAATCTGACATGTCTCCTCTGATGGATTCCGTGTAATCTGACATCACTCCTTTGATAGATCCCGTGTAATCTGACATGTCTCCTTTGATAGATCCCGTGTAATCTGACATGTCTCTTCTGATAGATCCCGTGTAATCTGACATGTCTCTTCTGATAGATCCCGTGTAATCTGACATGTCTCTTCTGATAGATCCCGTGTAATCTGACATGTCTCCTTTGATAGAACCCGTGTAATCTGACATGTCTCCTTTGATAGAACCCGTGTAATCTGACATGTCTCCTCTGATAGATCCCGTGTAATCTGACATGTCTCCTTTGATAGAACCCGTGTAATCTGACATGTCTCCTTTGATAGAACCCGTGTAATCTGACATGTCTCCTTTGATAGAACCCGTGTAATCTGACATGTCTCCTTTGATAGAATCCGTGTAATCTGACATGTCTCCTTTGATAGATTCCGTGTAATCTGACATGTCTCTTCTGATAGATCCCGTGTAATCTGACACGTCTCTTCTGATAGATCCCGTGTAATCTGACACGTCTCCTCTGATAGATCCCGTGTAATCTGACATGTCTCTTCTGATACATCCCGTGTAATCTGACATGTCTTCTCTGATAGATCCCAAGTAATCTGACATGTCTCCTTTGATAGATCCCGTGTAATCTGACACATCACCTCTGATGGATCCCGTGTAATCTGACATGTCTCCTCTGATGGATTCCGTGTAATCTGACATCACTCCTTTGATAGATCCCGTGTAATCTGATATGTCTCCTTTGATAGAACCCGTGTAATCTGACATGTCTCCTTTGATAGATTCCGTGTAATCTGACATGTCTCCTTTGATAGATCCCGTGTAATCTGACATGTCTCTTCTGATAGATCCCGTGTAATCTGACATGTCTCTTCTGATAGATCCCGTGTAATCTGACATGTCTCCTTTGATAGATCCCGTGTAATCTGACATGTCTCCTTTGATAGATCCAGTGTAATCTGACATGTCTCCTCTGATAGATCCCGTGTAATCTGACATGTCTCCTTTGATAGATCCCGTGTAATCTGACATGTCTCCTTTGATAGAACCCGTGTAATCTGACATGTCTCCTTTGATAGATCCCGTGTAATCTGACATGTCTCCTTTGATAGATTCCGTGTAATCTGACATGTCTCCTCTGATAGATTCCGTGTAATCTGACATGTCTCTTCTGATAGATCCCGTGTAATCTGACATGTCTCTTCTGATAGATCCCGTGTAATCTGACATGTCTCTTCTGATAGATCCCGTGTAATCTGACATGTCTCCTCTGATAGATCCCGTGTAATCTGACATGTCTCCTTTGATAGATCACGTGTAATCTGACATGTCTCCTCTGATAGATCCCGTGTAATCTGACATGTCTCCTTTGATAGAACCCGTGTAATCTGACATGTCTCCTTTGATAGATTCCGTGTAATCTGACATGTCTCCTCTGATAGATTCCGTGTAATCTGACATGTCTCTTCTGATAGATCCCGTGTAATCTGACACGTCTCCTCTGATAGATCCCGTGTAATCTGACATGTCTCTTCTGATAGATCCCGTGTAATCTGACATGTCTTCTCTGATAGATCCCAAGTAATCTGACATGTCTCTTTTGATAGATCCCGTGTAATCTGACACATCACCTCTGATGGATCCCGTGTAATCTGACATGTCTCCTCTGATGGATTCCGTGTAATCTGACATCACTCCTTTGATAGATCCCGTGTAATCTGATATGTCTCCTTTGATAGATTCCGTGTAATCTGACGTCTCCTTTGATAGATCCCGTGTAATCTGACATGTCTCTTCTGATAGATCCCGTGTAATCTGACATGTCTCTTCTGATAGATCCCGTGTAATCTGACATGTCTCCTTTGATAGATCCCGTGTAATCTGACATGTCTCCTTTGATAGATCCCGTGTAATCTGACATGTCTCCTTTGATAGAACCCGTGTAATCTGACATGTCTCCTTTGATAGATCCAGTGTAATCTGACATGTCTCCTCTGATAGATCCCGTGTAATCTGACATGTCTCCTTTGATAGATCCCGTGTAATCTGACATGTCTCCTTTGATAGATTCCGTGTAATCTGACATGTCTCCTTTGATAGATTCCGTGTAATCTGACATGTCTCTTTTGATAGATCCCGTGTAATCTGACATGTCTCTTCTGATAGATCCCGTGTAATCTGACATGTCTCCTCTGATAGATCCCGTGTAATCTGACACGTCTCCTCTGATCCCGTGTAATCTGACATGTCTCCTTTGATAGAACCCGTGTAATCTGACATGTCTCCTTTGATAGATTCCGTGTAATCTGACATGTCACCTCTGATGGATCCCGTGTAATCTGACATGTCTCCTCTGATGGATTCCGTGTAATCTGACATCATTCCTTTGATAGATCCCGTGTAATCTGATATGTCTCCTTTGATAGAACCCGTGTAATCTGACATGTCTCCTTTGATAGATTCCGTGTAATCTGACATGTCTCCTTTGATAGATCCCGTGTAATCTGACATGTCTCTTCTGATAGATCCCGTGTAATCTGACATGTCTCTTCTGATAGATCCCGTGTAATCTGACATGTCTCCTTTGATAGATCCCGTGTAATCTGACATGTCTCCTTTGATAGAACCCGTGTAATCTGACATGTCTCCTTTGATAGATCCCGTGTAATCTGACATGTCTCCTTTGATAGAACCCGTGTAATCTGACATGTCTCCTTTGATAGATCCAGTGTAATCTGACATGTCTCCTCTGATAGATCCCGTGTAATCTGACATGTCTCCTTTGATAGATCCCATGTAATCTGACATGTCTCCTTTGATAGATCCAGTGTAATCTGACATGTCTCCTCTGATAGATCCCGTGTAATCTGACATGTCTCCTTTGATAGATCCCATGTAATCTGACATGTCTCCTTTGATAGATTCCGTGTAATCTGACATGTCTCCTTTGATAGATTCCGTGTAATCTGACATGTCTCTTTTGATAGATCCCGTGTAATCTGACATGTCTCTTCTGATAGATCCCGTGTAATCTGACATGTCTCCTCTGATAGATCCCGTGTAATCTGACACGTCTCCTCTGATCCCGTGTAATCTGACATGTCTCCTTTGATAGAACCCGTGTAATCTGACATGTCTCCTTTGATAGAACCCGTGTAATCTGACATGTCTCTTTTGATAGATCCCGTGTAATCTGACATGTCTCTTTTGATAGATCCCGTGTAATCTGACATGTCTCCTCTGATAGATCCCGTGTAATCTGACATGTCTCCTTTGATAGATCCCGTGTAATCTGACATGTCTCCTCTGATAGATCCCGTGTAATCTGACACGTCTCCTCTGATCCCGTGTAATCTGACATGTCTCCTTTGATAGAACCCGTGTAATCTGACATGTCTCTTTTGATAGATCCCGTGTAATCTGACATGTCTCTTTTGATAGATCCCGTGTAATCTGACATGTCTCTTTTGATAGATCCCGTGTAATCTGACATGTCTCCTCTGATAGATCCCGTGTAATCTGACATGTCTCCTTTGATAGATTCCGTGTAATCTGACACATCACCTCTGATAGATCCCGTGTAATCTGACTTCTCATTAATACATGCAGAGTGTCTTCACACTCATTGAAAACCTGAACCATCCCCACTGAACCGACCCAATTCCCATAAGTGTGTGACCAGCTTAGAGCGGGATCTGGGGGGAGGGGTGTACTGGTCACCAGGATACGAATGTCCCCGGATGAGCTCATGTCTGCCGAGCATTGTGTGTCACCGTCCCGGGTATTTTTATCTTTACGTGTCACCTGTGTGGGTGTTACATGTTTAACTTGGGTGTACAGGGTATAAACCACACACAAATACGCTGCTACACGGGCTGTATACACTCTATATACCGTGTCTGTATACACTCTGTATATACTATGTGTATATACTCTGTATATACTGTGTCTGTATACACTCTGTATATACTGTGTGTATATATTCTGTATATACTGTGTCTGTATACACTCTGTATATACTGTGTGTATATATTCTGTATATACTGTGTCTGTATATACTCTTTATATACTGTCTGTATACACTCTATATATACTGTGTGTATATACTCTGTATATACTGTGTCTGTATACACTCTTTATATACTGTCTGTATACACTCTATATATACTGTGTCTGTATACACTCTATATACTGTGTCTGTATACACTCTATATACTGTGTCTGTATACACTCTATATACTGTGTCTGTATACACTCTTTATATACTGTCTGTATACACTATATATACTGTCTTTGTATATGTATGTATATGTATATATATATATATATATATATATATATATATATATATATATATATATATATATATATATTAGTGTGTGTGTACAGAGTATATATACTGTGTCAGTATACACTCTGTATATACTGTGTCTGTATACACTCTGTATACATACTGTGTCTGTATACACTCTGTATATACTGTGTCTGTATACACTCTTTATATACTGTCTGTATACACTCTATATATACTGTGTGTATATACTCTGTATATACTGTGTCTGTATACACTCTTTATATACTGTCTGTATACACTCTATATATACTGTGTCTGTATACACTCTATATACTGTGTCTGTATACACTCTATATACTGTGTCTGTATACACTCTTTATATACTGTCTGTATACACTATATATACTGTCTTTGTATATGTATGTATATATATATATATATATATATATATATATATATATATATATATATATATATATATATATATATATATATATATATATATTAGTGTGTGTGTACAGAGTATATATACTGTGTCAGTATACACTCTGTATATACTTTGTCTGTATACACTCTGTATATACTGTGTCTGTATACACTCTGTATATATACCGTGTCTGTATACACTCTGTATATATACTGTGTCTGTATACACTCTGTATATATACTGTGTCTGTATACACTCTGTATATATACCGTGTCTGTATACACTCTGTATATATACCGTGTCTGTATACACTCTGTATATATACCGTGTCTGTATACACTCTGTATATATACCGTGTCTGTATACACTCTGTATATATACCGTGTCTGTATACACTCTGTATATATACCGTGTCTGTATACACTCTGTATATATACCGTGTCTGTATACACTCTGTATATATACTGTGTCTGTATACACTCTGTATATATACTGTGTCTGTATACACTCTGTATATATACTGTGTCTGTATACACTCTGTATATACCGTGTCTGTATACACTCTGTATATATACCGTGTCTGTATACACTCTGTATATATACCGTGTCTGTATACACTCTGTATATATACTGTGTCTGTATACACTCTGTATATATACCGTGTCTGTATACACTCTGTATATATACCGTGTCTGTATACACTCTGTATATATACCGTGTCTGTATACACTCTGTATATATACCGTGTCTGTATACACTCTGTATATATACTGTGTCTGTATACACTCTGTATATATACTGTGTCTGTATACACTCTGTATATATACCGTGTCTGTATACACTCTGTATATATACCGTGTCTGTATACACTCTGTATATATACCGTGTCTGTATACACTCTGTATATATACTGTGTCTGTATACACTCTGTATATATACTGTGTCTGTATACACTCTGTATATATACTGTGTCTGTATACACTCTGTATATACCGTGTCTGTATACACTCTGTATATATACCGTGTCTGTATACACTCTGTATATATACCGTGTCTGTATACACTCTGTATATATACTGTGTCTGTATACACTCTGTATATATACCGTGTCTGTATACACTCTGTATATATACCGTGTCTGTATACACTCTGTATATATACTGTGTCTGTATACACTCTGTATATATACCGTGTCTGTATACACTCTGTATATATACTGTGTCTGTATACACTCTGTATATATACTGTGTCTGTATACACTCTGTATATATACCGTGTCTGTATACACTCTGTATATATACCGTGTCTGTATACACTCTGTATATATACTGTGTCTGTATACACTCTGTATATATACCGTGTCTGTATACACTCTGTATATATACCGTGTCTGTATACACTCTGTATATATACCGTGTCTGTATACACTCTGTATATATACCGTGTCTGTATACACTCTGTATATATACTGTGTCTGTATACACTCTGTATATATACCGTGTCTGTATACACTCTGTATATATACTGTGTCTGTATACACTCTGTATATATACTGTGTCTGTATACACTCTGTATATATACCGTGTCTGTATACACTCTGTATATATACCGTGTCTGTATACACTCTGTATATATACTGTGTCTGTATACACTCTGTATATATACCGTGTCTGTATACACTCTGTATATATACCGTGTCTGTATACACTCTGTATATATACCGTGTCTGTATACACTCTGTATATATACCGTGTCTGTATACACTCTGTATATATACCGTGTCTGTATACACTCTGTATATATACCGTGTCTGTATACACTCTGTATATATACCGTGTCTGTATACACTCTGTATATATACCGTGTCTGTATACACTCTGTATATATACCGTGTCTGTATACACTCTGTATATATACTGTGTCTGTATACACTCTGTATATATACCGTGTCTGTATACACTCTGTATATATACTGTGTCTGTATACACTCTGTATATATACCGTGTCTGTATACACTCTGTATATATACCGTGTCTGTATACACTCTGTATATATACCGTGTCTGTATACACTCTGTATATATACCGTGTCTGTATACACTCTGTATATATACCGTGTCTGTATACACTCTGTATATATACTGTGTCTGTATACACTCTGTATATATACCGTGTCTGTATACACTCTGTATATATACTGTGTCTGTATACACTCTGTATATATACCGTGTCTGTATACACTCTGTATATATACCGTGTCTGTATACACTCTGTATATATACTGTGTCTGTATACACTCTGTATATATACCGTGTCTGTATACACTCTGTATATATACCGTGTCTGTATACACTCTGTATATATACCGTGTCTGTATACACTCTGTATATATACCGTGTCTGTATACACTCTGTATATATACTGTGTCTGTATACACTCTGTATATACCGTGTCTGTATACACTCTGTATATATACTGTGTCTGTATACACTCTGTATATATACCGTGTCTGTGGTCTTCTCTTCAGTCAGATTCTTGGCACATTGTAAGCAAATGTTTTCTTCAAGAACAGAAAATTCTGACTTTGGGATGAAAGGGACGTCCCACACTGAGAGTTCTAATCCTGGTGGTGGCTTCTGTGGAAGGCCGTACCATTCAAGAATTTCATGTGAGACCTTCTAACACAACATCTTGTGGACATGAAACAAACGTGATCCTCCTCTTCACCTACCCATCATGTACCTGTCCAGCTAAAACATAGGAATTACCTGACCTGGGGACTCTCCATCCCAGCCTGAACCATAGAGAAGTCTTTCCTTCCTTATCACTGCTATCTCCGATAGACCTTACACTCCCCCCCGATAGACCCTACACCACCACCCCCCCCCCCCCGATAGACCCTACACCACCCCCCCCCGATAGACCTTACACTCCCCCCCGATAGACCTTACACTCCCTCCCGATAGACCCTACACCCCCCCCCCGATAGACCCTACACCCCCCCCCCGATAGACCCTACACCCCCCCCCGATAGACCCTACACCACCACCCCCCCCCCCCGATAGACCCTACACCACCCCCCCCCCCGATAGACCTTACACTCCCCCCCGATAGACCCTACACTCCCCCCCCCCCGATAGACCCTACACTCCCCCCCCCGATAGACCTTACACTCCCCCCCGATAGACCCTACATCCCCCCCCCCCCCGATAGACCCTACATCCCCCCCCCCCCCGATAGACCCTACATCCCCCCCCCCCGATAGACCCTACATCCCCCCCCCCCCCGATAGACCCTACACCCCCCCCCCCCGATAGACCCTACACCCCCCCCCGATAGACCATACACTCCCCCCCGATAGACCTTACACTCCCCCCTGATAGACACTACACCCCCCCCCGATAGACCCTACACCCCCCCCCCCCGATAGACCCTACACCACCACCCCCCCCCCCCCGATAGACCCTACACCACCACCCCCCCCCCGATAGACCCTACACCACCCCCCCCTCCCGATAGACCTTACACTCCCCCCCGATAGACCTTACACTCCCTCCCGATAGACACTACACTCCCCCCCGATAGACCCTACACCCCCCCCCCGATAGACCCTACACCACCACCCCCCCCGATAGACCCTACACCACCACCCCCCCCCCGATAGACCCTACACCACCCCCCCCCGATAGACCTTACACTCCCCCCCGATAGACCTTACACTCCCTCCCGATAGACCTTACACTCCCTCCCGATAGACCCTACACTCCCCCCCCCCCGATAGACCCTACACCACCCCCCCCCCCGATAGACCGTACACCACCACCCCCCGATAGACCCTACACCACCACCCCCCGATAGACCCTACACCACCCCCCCCCCGATAGACCTTACACTCCCTCCCGATAGACCTTACACTCCCTCCCGATAGACCCTACACTCCCCCCCCGATAGACCTTGCACTCCCTCCCGATAGACCCTACACTCCCCCCCCGATAGACCTTACACTCCCCCCCGATAGACCTTACACTCCCTCCCGATAGACCCTACACTCCCCCCCCGATAGACCTTACACTCCCCCCCGATAGACCCTACACTCCCCCCCCGATAGACCTTGCACTCCCCCCGATAGACCCTACACTCCCCCCCCCCCCCCGATAGACCCTACACTCCCCCCCCGATAGACCTTACACTCCCCCCCGATAGACCCTACATCCCCCCCCCCCCGATAGACCCTACATCCCCCCCCCCCCCCGATAGACCATACACCCCCCCCCCCCGATAGACCTTACACTCCCCCCCGATAGACCCTACATCCCCCCCCCGATAGACCCTACATCCCCCCCCCCGATAGACCATACACCCCCCCCGATAGACCCTACACCCCCCCCCCCCCCGATAGACCATACACCCCCCCCGCGATAGACCCTACACTCCCCCCCATAGACCCTACATCCCCCCCCCGATAGACCCTACACCCCCCCCCGATAGACCATACACCCCCCCCCCCCCGATAGACCTTACACTCCCTCCCGATAGACCTTACACTCCCCCCCGATAGACCCTACATCCCCCCCCCCCGATAGACCATACACCCCCCCCGATAGACCCTACACCCCCCCCCCGATAGACCTTACACTCCCCCCCCCGATAGACCTTACACTCCCCCCCCGATAGACCTTACACTCCCCCCCCGATAGACCTTACACTCCCCCCCGATAGACCCTACACCCCCCCCCCCCGATAGACTCTACACCCCCCCCCCCCCGATAGACCTTACACTCCCCCCCCCCCCGATAGACCTTACACTCCCCCCCCCCCGATAGACCTTACACTCCCCCCCCGATAGACCTTGCACTCCCCCCCGATAGACCTTGCACTCCCCCCCGATAGACCTTGCACTCCCCCCCGATAGACCCTACACCCCCCCCCCGATAGACCTTACACTCCCCCCCGATAGACCTTGCACTCCCCCCCGATAGACCCTACACCCCCCCCCCGATAGACCTTACACTCCCCCCCGATAGACCCTACACTCTCCCCCCCTGATAGACCCTACACTCCCATCCACCCCCCCCCGATAGACCCCACATCCCCCCCCGATAGACCCCACATCCCCCCCCGATAGACCCTACACTCCCCCCCCCCCCCCCGATAGACCCTACACTCCCCCCCGATAGACCCTACACTCCCCCCCGATAGACCCTACACTCCCCCCCGATAGACCCTACACTCCCCCCCGATAGACCTTACACTCCCCCCCCCCCCGATAGACCCTACACTCCCCCCCCCCCGATAGACCCTACACTCCCCCCCGATAGACCTTACACTCCCCCCCAATAGACCCTACACTCCCCCCCCGATAGACCTTACACTCCCCCCCGATAGACCTTACACTCCCCCCCGATAGACCTTACACTCCCCCCCGATAGACCTTACACTCCCCCCCCCCCCCCCGATAGACCCCACACTCCCCCCCCCCCCGATAGACCCTACACTCCCCCCCCCGATAGACCCTACACTCCCCCCCCCCCCCGATAGACCCTACACTCCCCCCCCCCGATAGACCTTACACTCCCCCCCGATAGACCTTACACTCCCCCCCGATAGACCCTACACTCCCCCCGATAGACCTTACACTCCCCCCCCAATAGACCCTACACTCCCCCCCCCGATAGACCTTACACTCCCCCCCGATAGACCTTACACTCCCCCCCGATAGACCTTACACTCCCCCCTGATAGACCCTACACTCCCCCCCGATAGACCTTACACTCCCCCCCCGATAGACCCTACACTCCCCCCCCGATAGACCTTACACTCCCCCCCCGATAGACCCCACACTCCCCCCCCCCCCCGATAGACCCCACACTCCCCCCCCGATAGACCCCACACTTCCCCCCCCCGATAGACCCCACACTCCCCCCCCCCCCCGATAGACCCCACACTTCCCCCCCCCCCGATAGACCCTACACTCCCCCCCCCCCCCCCGATAGACCCTACACTCCCCCCCGATAGACCCTACACTCCCCCCCGATAGACCCTACACTCCCCCCCGATAGACCTTACACCCCCCCCCCCCGATAGACCCTACACTCCCCCCCCCCCGATAGACCCTACACCCCCCACCCCCCCGATAGACCCTACACTCCCCCCCGATAGACCTTACACTCCTCCCCAATAGACCCTACACTCCCCCCCGATAGACCTTACACTCCCCCCCGATAGACCTTACACTCCCCCCCCCCCCCGATAGACCCCACACTCCCCCCCCCCCCCCGATAGACCCTACACTCCCCCCCCCCGATAGACCCTACACTCCCCCCCCCCGATAGACCTTACACTCCCCCCCCGATAGACCCTACACTCCCCCCCCCCGATAGACCTTACACTCCCCCCCGATAGACCTTACACTCCCCCCCGATAGACCTTACACTCCCCCCCGATAGACCTTACACTCCCCCCCCCGATAGACCCCACACTCCCCCCCCCCCCCCCCCGATAGACCCCACACTCCCCCCCCCCCGATAGACCCCACACTTCCCCCCCCCCGATAGACCCCACACTCCCCCCCCCCCCCCGATAGACCCCACACTTCCCCCCCCCCGATAGACCCCACACTTCCCCCCCCGATAGACCTTACACTCCCCCCCGATAGACCTTACACTCCCCCCCGATAGACCTTACACTCCCCCCCGATAGACCTTACACTCCCCCCCCGATAGACCCTACACTCCCCCCCGATAGACCTTACACTCCCCCCCCGATAGACCCCACACTCCCCCCCCCCCCCGATAGACCCCACACTCCCCCCCCCCCCGATAGACCCCACACTTCCCCCCCCCCCCGATAGACCCCACACTTCCCCCCCCCCGATAGACCCCACACTCCCCCCCCCCCCCCCCGATAGACCCCACACTCCCCCCCCCCCCCCCGATAGACCCCACACTTCCCCCCCGAAAGACCACCTGGTCCTTCACTCACACTTTTTCAGGGTTCTACCAGGTGGACATCCAACCTTCTGCAGATGCAGTTTTCATCTGCAAGGTTCTTTCAGTGGTACTCTGAAGTTGGGTCTGTTGACCCTTGGTATTGTTGGGCATGTTGGCACAATTCTGTTTGCCTGGTTGTTGCTCACCCTTCTCATGCATTGCTTGGTGATGTCCCGGGGCCAATGGTTTGCCGGTCTCCTGTACTGTACAATGAAGATAGGAGGAGTTTTAACTTGCCTGTAAAGTCCATATCTTAGGGTGGCCCCTCCTGTACTCCATTTTCCATTCTTTGGGTTACTTTGCATTGCTTTCTCCAAAACTGAGGACTCATGGAGTGGGGGAGGGTTATAGGGGAGACGCCCAGGGGACATGTCCTCGAAAGCTTTGCTAGTGTCCAATTGCCTGAAGGAACCAGCCTATAATCCAGGGTCTAAGGGTACTTTGTGTCCTGCACTGTACCAGGCAAGTCCCTCCTATAATGGTTATGAGATCCATACTCCACGTTTACAGTGACAATAGACTGTTGCAGATCTTTGCCATGGATGGTCATCCTGTAGTTTTGGTGTTTCTGTTGTATCATCTGTTAAATACGGCATGGCGACTCCTGGGGGAGGCGGCCTGTTTGTGATCTCTCCTCATACCTTCTTCTCTCTGTAGGTATCACCAACTATGATGAATATTCTCTGGTGCGAGAAGTGTTTGAGGAGAAGAAGGAGGAGGTGACTGGAACCCTGAAACGAGACAAAACCCTTCTCCGGGATGACAAGAAAATGGAGAAACTGAAACAGAAGCTTCACACGGACGATGAGTGTAAGATCCATGAGAAGAGGTGAAGGTGGGAGGAGCTGGGAACTCCAATCTAAAAACCTCAATGTTGAAGTCCCAAGAGATAGAAGAAGCCGCTAGGTGCTCTAGCCCACCTGTAACCCCCAAAAACTGATGTGTTTGTGTGATTATGTGTGTATCAGTCTTTGTATTGATGATTGGTGATCAGTGTGATCACTGTTATCAGTCTTTGTATTGATGATTGGTGGTGAGTGTGATCACTGTTATCAGTCTTTGTATTGATGATTGGTGATCAGTGTGATCACTGTTATCAGTCTTTGTATTGATGATTGGTGATCAGTGTGATCACTGTTATCAGTCTTTGTATTGATGATTGGTGGTGAGTGTGATCACTGTTATCAGTCTTTGTATTGATGATTGGTGATCAGTGTGATCACTGTTATCAGTCTTTGTATTGATGATTGGTGATCAGTGTGATCACTGTTATCAGTCTTTGTATTGATGATTGGTGGTGAGTGTGATCACTGTTATCAGTCTTTGTATTGATGATTGGTGGTGAGTGTGATCACTGTTATCAGTCTTTGTATTGATGATTGGTGATCAGTGTGATCACTGTTATCAGTCTTTGTATTGATGATTGGTGGTGAGTGTGATCACTGTTATCAGTCTTTGTATTGATGATTGGTGGTGAGTGTGATCACTGTTATCAGTCTTTGTATTGATGATTGGTAATCAGTGTGATCACTGTTATCAGTCTTTGTATTGATGATTGGTAATCAGTGTGATCACTGTTATCAGTCTTTGTATTGATGATTGGTGGTGAGTGTGATCACTGTTATCAGTCTTTGTATTGATGATTGGTGGTGAGTGTGATCACTGTTATCAGTCTTTGTATTGATGATTGGTGGTGAGTGTGATCACTGTTATCAGTCTTTGTATTGATGATTGGTGGTGAGTGTGATCACTGTTATCAGTCTTTGTATTGATGATTGGTGGTGAGTGTGATCACTGTTATCAGTCTTTGTATTGATGATTGGTGATCAGTGTGATCACTGTTATCAGTCTTTGTATTGATGATTGGTGATCAGTGTGATCACTGTTATCAGTCTTTGTATTGATGATTGGTGATCAGTGTGATCACTGTTATTAGTCTTTGTATTGATGATTGGTGATCAGTGTGATCACTGTTATCAGTCTTTGTATTGATGATTGGTGGTGAGTGTGATCACTGTTATCAGTCTTTGTATTGATGATTGGTGGTGAGTGTGATCACTGTTATCAGTCTTTGTATTGATGATTGGTGATCAGTGTGGTCACTGTTATCAGTCTTTGTATTGATGATTGGTGGTGAGTGTGATCACTGTTATCAGTCTTTGTATTGATGATTGGTGATCAGTGTGATCACTGTTATCAGTCTTTGTATTGATGATTGGTAATCAGTGTGATCACTGTTATCAGTCTTTGTATTGATGATTGGTGGTGAGTGTGATCACTGTTATCAGTCTTTGTATTGATGATTGGTGATCAGTGTGATCACTGTTATCAGTCTTTGTATTGATGATTGGTGGTGAGTGTGATCACTGTTATCAGTCTTTGTATTGATGATTGGTGATCAGTGTGATCACTGTTATCAGTCTTTGTATTGATGATTGGTAATCAGTGTGATCACTGTTATCAGTCTTTGTATTGATGATTGGTGGTGAGTGTGATCACTGTTATCAGTCTTTGTATTGATGATTGGTGATCAGTGTGATCACTGTTATCAGTCTTTGTATTGATGATTGGTGATCAGTGTGATCACTGTTATCAGTCTTTGTATTGATGATTGGTGGTGAGTGTAATCACTGTTATCAGTCTTTGTATTGATGATTGGGGATCAGTGTGGTCACTGTTATCAGTCTTTGTATTGATGATTGGTGGTGAGTGTGATCACTGTTATCAGTCTTTGTATTGATGATTGGTGATCAGTGTGATCACTGTTATCAGTCTTTGTATTGATGATTGGTGATCAGTGTGATCACTGTTATCAGTCTTTGTATTGATGATTGGTGGTGAGTGTGATCACTGTTATCAGTCTTTGTATTGATGATTGGTGGTGAGTGTGATCACTGTTATCAGTCTTTGTATTGATGATTGGTGGTGAGTGTAATCACTGTTATCAGTCTTTGTATTGATGATTGGGGATCAGTGTGGTCACTGTTATCAGTCTTTGTATTGATGATTGGTGGTGAGTGTGATCACTGTTATCAGTCTTTGTATTGATGATTGGTGATCAGTGTGATCACTGTTATCAGTCTTTGTATTGATGATTGGTGATCAGTGTGATCACTGTTATCAGTCTTTGTATTGATGATTGGTGGTGAGTGTGATCACTGTTATCAGTCTTTGTATTGATGATTGGTGGTGAGTGTGATCACTGTTATCAGTCTTTGTATTGATGATTGGTGATCAGTGTGATCACTGTTATCAGTCTTTGTATTGATGATTGATGATCAGTGTGGTCACTGTTGTCAGTCTTTGTATTGATGATTGGTGATCAGTGTGATCACTGTTATCAGTCTTTGTATTGATGATTGGTGGTGAGTGTGATCACTGTTATCAGTCTTTGTATTGATGATTGGTGATCAGTGTGATCACTGTTATCAGTCTTTGTATTGATGATTGGTGATCAGTGTGATCACTGTTATCAGTCTTTGTATTGATGATTGGTGATCAGTGTGGTCACTGTTATCAGTCTTTGTATTGATGATTGGTGGTGAGTGTGATCACTGTTATCAGTCTTTGTATTGATGATCAGTGTGATCACTGTTATCAGTCTTTGTATTGATGATTGATGATCAGTGTGGTCACTGTTATCAGTCTTTGTATTGATGATTGGTGATCAGTGTGATCACTGTTATCAGTCTTTGTATTGATGATTGGTGGTGAGTGTGATCACTGTTATCAGTCGTCGTATTGATGATTGGTGATCAGTGTGGTCACTGTTATCAGTCTTTGTATTGATGATTGGTGATCAGTGTGGTCACTGTTATCAGTCTTTGTATTGATGATTGGTGATCAGTGTGATCACTGTTATCAGTCTTTGTATTGATGATTGGTGATCAGTGTGATCACTGTTATCAGTCTTTGTATTGATGATTGGTGGTGAGTGTGATCACTGTTATCAGTCTTTGTATTGATGATTGGTGATCAGTGTGGTCACTGTTATCAGTCTTTGTATTGATGATTGGTGATCAGTGTGATCACTGTTATCAGTCTTTGTATTGATGATTGGTGGTGAGTGTGATCACTGTTATCAGTCTTTGTATTGATGATTGGTGGTGAGTGTGATCACTGTTATCAGTCTTTGTATTGATGATTGGTGGTGAGTGTGATCACTGTTATCAGTCTTTGTATTGATGATTGGTAATCAGTGTGATCACTGTTATCAGTCTTTGTATTGATGATTGGTAATCAGTGTGATCACTGTTATCAGTCTTTGTATTGATGATTGGTGGTGAGTGTGATCACTGTTATCAGTCTTTGTATTGATGATTGGTGGTGAGTGTGATCACTGTTATCAGTCTTTGTATTGATGATTGGTGGTGAGTGTGATCACTGTTATCAGTCTTTGTATTGATGATTGGTGATCAGTGTGATCACTGTTATCAGTCTTTGTATTGATGATTGGTGATCAGTGTGATCACTGTTATCAGTCTTTGTATTGATGATTGGTGATCAGTGTGATCACTGTTATCAGTCTTTGTATTGATGATTGGTGATCAGTGTGATCACTGTTATTAGTCTTTGTATTGATGATTGGTGATCAGTGTGGTCACTGTTATCAGTCTTTGTATTGATGATTGGTGGTGAGTGTGATCACTGTTATCAGTCTTTGTATTGATGATTGGTGATCAGTGTGATCACTGTTATCAGTCTTTGTATTGATGATTGGTAATCAGTGTGATCACTGTTATCAGTCTTTGTATTGATGATTGGTGGTGAGTGTGATCACTGTTATCAGTCTTTGTATTGATGATTGGTGATCAGTGTGATCACTGTTATCAGTCTTTGTATTGATGATTGGTGGTGAGTGTGATCACTGTTATCAGTCTTTGTATTGATGATTGGTGATCAGTGTGATCACTGTTATCAGTCTTTGTATTGATGATTGGTAATCAGTGTGATCACTGTTATCAGTCTTTGTATTGATGATTGGTGGTGAGTGTGATCACTGTTATCAGTCTTTGTATTGATGATTGGTGGTGAGTGTGATCACTGTTATCAGTCTTTGTATTGATGATTGGTAATCAGTGTGATCACTGTTATCAGTCTTTGTATTGATGATTGGTGGTGAGTGTGATCACTGTTATCAGTCTTTGTATTGATGATTGGTGGTGAGTGTGATCACTGTTATCAGTCTTTGTATTGATGATTGGTGGTGAGTGTGATCACTGTTATCAGTCTTTGTATTGATGATTGGTGGTGAGTGTGATCACTGTTATCAGTCTTTGTATTGATGATTGGTGGTGAGTGTGATCACTGTTATCAGTCTTTGTATTGATGATTGGTGATCAGTGTGATCACTGTTATCAGTCTTTGTATTGATGATTGGTGATCAGTGTGATCACTGTTATCAGTCTTTGTATTGATGATTGGTGATCAGTGTGGTCACTGTTATCAGTCTTTGTATTGATGATTGGTGGTGAGTGTGATCACTGTTATCAGTCTTTGTATTGATGATTGGTGATCAGTGTGATCACTGTTATCAGTCGTCGTATTGATGATTGGTGATCAGTGTGATCACTGTTATCAGTCTTTGTATTGATGATTGGTGATCAGTGTGATCACTGTTATCAGTCTTTGTATTGATGATTGGTGGTGAGTGTGATCACTGTTATCAGTCTTTGTATTGATGATTGGTGGTGAGTGTGATCACTGTTATCAGTCTTTGTATTGATGATTGGTGGTGAGTGTGATCACTGTTATCAGTCTTTGTATTGATGATTGGTGATCAGTGTGATCACTGTTATCAGTCTTTGTATTGATGATTGGTGATCAGTGTGGTCACTGTTATCAGTCTTTGTATTGATGATTGGTGATCAGTGTGATCACTGTTATCAGTCTTTGTATTGATGATTGGTGGTGAGTGTGATCACTGTTATCAGTCTTTGTATTGATGATTGGTGGTGAGTGTGATCACTGTTATCAGTCTTTGTATTGATGATTGGTGGTGAGTGTGATCACTGTTATCAGTCTTTGTATTGATGATTGGTGATCAGTGTGATCACTGTTATCAGTCTTTGTATTGATGATTGGTGATCAGTGTGATCACTGTTATCAGTCTTTGTATTGATGATTGGTGATCAGTGTGGTCACTGTTATCAGTCTTTGTATTGATGATTGGTGGTGAGTGTGATCACTGTTATCAGTCTTTGTATTGATGATCAGTGTGATCACTGTTATCAGTCTTTGTATTGATGATTGATGATCAGTGTGGTCACTGTTATCAGTCTTTGTATTGATGATTGGTGATCAGTGTGATCACTGTTATCAGTCTTTGTATTGATGATTGGTGGTGAGTGTGATCACTGTTATCAGTCGTCGTATTGATGATTGGTGATCAGTGTGGTCACTGTTATCAGTCTTTGTATTGATGATTGGTGATCAGTGTGGTCACTGTTATCAGTCTTTGTATTGATGATTGGTGATCAGTGTGATCACTGTTATCAGTCTTTGTATTGATGATTGGTGATCAGTGTGATCACTGTTATCAGTCTTTGTATTGATGATTGGTGATCAGTGTGGTCACTGTTATCAGTCTTTGTATTGATGATTGGTGATCAGCGTGATCACTGTTATCAGTCTTTGTATTGATGATTGGTGATCAGTGTGATCACTGTTATCAGTCTTTGTATTGATGATTGGTGGTGAGTGTGATCACTGTTATCAGTCTTTGTATTGATGATTGGTGATCAGTGTGATCACTGTTATCAGTCTTTGTATTGATGATTGGTGATCAGTGTGATCACTGTTATCAGTCTTTGTATTGATGATTGGTGATCAGTGTGGTCACTGTTATCAGTCTTTGTATTGATGATTGGTGTGATCACTGTTATTAGTCTTTGTATTGATGATTGGTGATCAGTGTGATCACAGTTATCAGTCTTTGTATTGATGATTGGTGATCAGTGTGATCACTGTTATCAGTCTTTGTATTGATGATTGGTGATCAGTGTGGTCACTGTTATCAGTCTTTGTATTGATGATTGGTGATCAGCGTGATCACTGTTATCAGTCTTTGTATTGATGATTGGTGATCAGTGTGATCACTGTTATCAGTCTTTGTATTGATGATTGGTGATCAGCGTGATCACTGTTATCAGTCTTTGTATTGATGATTGGTGATCAGTGTGATCACTGTTATCAGTCTTTGTATTGATGATTGGTGGTGAGTGTGATCACTGTTATCAGTCTTTGTATTGATGATTGGTGATCAGTGTGATCACTGTTATCAGTCTTTGTATTGATGATTGGTGATCAGTGTGATCACTGTTATCAGTCTTTGTATTGATGATTGGTGGTGAGTGTGATCACTGTTATCAGTCTTTGTATTGATGATTGGTGGTGAGTGTGATCACTGTTATCAGTCTTTGTATTGATGATTGGTAATCAGTGTGATCACTGTTATCAGTCTTTGTATTGATGATTGGTGATCAGTGTGATCACTGTTATCAGTCGTCGTATTGATGATTGGTGGTGAGTGTGATCACTGTTATCAGTCTTTGTATTGATGATTGGTGATCAGTGTGATCACTGTTATCAGTCTTTGTATTGATGATTGGTGATCAGTGTGATCACTGTTATCAGTCTTTGTATTGATGATTGGTGATCAGTGTGATCACTGTTATCAGTCTTTGTATTGATGATTGGTGGTGAGTGGGATCACTGTTATCAGTCTTTGTATTGATGATTGGTAATCAGTGTGATCACTGTTATCAGTCTTTGTATTGATGATTGGTGATCAGTGTGATCACTGTTATCAGTCTTTGTATTGATGATTGGTAATCAGTGTGATCACTGTTATCAGTCTTTGTATTGATGATTGGTGGTGAGTGTGATCACTGTTATCAGTCTTTGTATTGATGATTGGTAGTGAGTGTGATCACTGTTATCAGTCTTTGTATTGATGATTGGTAATCAGTGTGATCACTGTTATCAGTCTTTGTATTGATGATTGGTGGTGAGTGTGATCACTGTTATCAGTCTTTGTATTGATGATTGGTGTGGTCACTGTTATCAGTCTTTGTATTGATGATTGGTGATCAGTGTGATCACTGTTATCAGTCTTTGTATTGATGATTGGTGGTGAGTGTGATCACTGTTATCAGTCTTTGTATTGATGATTGGTGATCAGTGTGATCACTGTTATCAGTCTTTGTATTGATGATTGGTGATCAGTGTGATCACTGTTATCAGTCTTTGTATTGATGATTGGTGATCAGTGTGATCACTGTTATCAGTCTTTGTATTGATGATTGGTAATCAGTGTGATCACTGTTATCAGTCTTTGTATTGATGATTGGTGGTGAGTGTGATCACTGTTATCAGTCTTTGTATTGATGATTGGTGGTTAGTGTGATCACTGTTATCAGTCTTTGTATTGATGATTGGTGATCAGTGTGATCACTGTTATCAGTCTTTGTATTGATGATTGGTGATCAGTGTGATCACTGTTATCAGTCTTTGTATTGATGATTGGTGATCAGTGTGATCACTGTTATCAGTCTTTGTATTGATGATTGGTGATCAGTGTGGTCACTGTTATCAGTCTTTGTATTGATGATTGGTGATCAGCGTGATCACTGTTATCAGTCTTTGTATTGATGATTGGTGATCAGTGTGATCACTGTTATCAGTCTTTGTATTGATGATTGGTGATCAGTGTGATCACTGTTATCAGTCTTTGTATTGATGATTGGTGGTGAGTGTGATCACTGTTATCAGTCTTTGTATTGATGATTGGTAATCAGTGTGATCACTGTTATCAGTCTTTGTATTGATGATTGGTGGTGAGTGTGATCACTGTTATCAGTCTTTGTATTGATGATTGGTGGTTAGTGTGATCACTGTTATCAGTCTTTGTATTGATGATTGGTGATCAGTGTGATCACTGTTATCAGTCTTTGTATTGATGATTGGTGATCAGTGTAATCACTGTTATCAGTCTTTGTATTGATGATTGGTGATCAGTGTGATCACTGTTATCAGTCTTTGTATTGATGATTGGTGATCAGTGTGGTCACTGTTATCAGTCTTTGTATTGATGATTGGTGATCAGCGTGATCACTGTTATCAGTCTTTGTATTGATGATTGGTGATCAGTGTGATCACTGTTATCAGTCTTTGTATTGATGATTGGTGATCAGTGTGATCACTGTTATCAGTCTTTTTATTGATGATTGGTGGTGAGTGTGATCACTGTTATCAGTCTTTGTATTGATGATTGGTAATCAGTGTGATCACTGTTATCAGTCTTTGTATTGATGATTGGTGATCAGTGTGATCACTGTTATCAGTCGTCGTATTGATGATTGGTGGTGAGTGTGATCACTGTTATCAGTCTTTGTATTGATGATTGGTGGTGAGTGTGATCACTGTTATCAGTCTTTGTATTGATGATTGGTGATCAGTGTGATCACTGTTATCAGTCTTTGTATTGATGATTGGTGGTGAGTGTGATCACTGTTATCAGTCTTTGTATTGATGATTGGTGGTGAGTGTGATCACTGTTATCAGTCTTTGTATTGATGATTGGTGGTGAGTGTGATCACTGTTATCAGTCTTTGTATTGATGATTGGTGGTGAGTGTGATCACTGTTATCAGTCTTTGTATTGATGATTGGTAATCAGTGTGATCACTGTTATCAGTCTTTGTATTGGTGATTGGTGATCAGTGTGATCACTGTTATCAGTCGTCGTATTGATGATTGGTGGTGAGTGTGATCACTGTTATCAGTCTTTGTATTGATGATTGGTGATCAGTGTGATCACTGTTATCAGTCTTTGTATTGATGATTGGTAATCAGTGTGATCACTGTTATCAGTCTTTGTATTGATGATTGGTAATCAGTGTGATCACTGTTATCAGTCTTTGTATTGATGATTGGTGGTGAGTGTGATCACTGTTATCAGTCTTTGTATTGATGATTGGTGGTGAGTGTGATCACTGTTATCAGTCTTTGTATTGATGATTGGTAATCAGTGTGATCACTGTTATCAGTCTTTGTATTGATGATTGGTGATCAGTGTGATCACTGTTATCAGTCTTTGTATTGATGATTGGTGGTGAGTGTGATCACTGTTATCAGTCTTTGTATTGATGATTGGTGTGGTCACTGTTATCAGTCTTTGTATTGATGATTGGTGATCAGTGTGATCACTGTTATCAGTCTTTGTATTGATGATTGGTGGTGAGTGTGATCACTGTTATCAGTCTTTGTATTGATGATTGGTGATCAGTGTGATCACTGTTATCAGTCTTTGTATTGATGATTGGTGATCAGTGTGATCACTGTTATCAGTCTTTGTATTGATGATTGGTAATCAGTGTGATCACTGTTATCAGTCTTTGTATTGATGATTGGTGGTGAGTGTGATCACTGTTATCAGTCTTTGTATTGATGATTGGTGGTTAGTGTGATCACTGTTATCAGTCTTTGTATTGATGATTGGTGATCAGTGTGATCACTGTTATCAGTCTTTGTATTGATGATTGGTGGTGAGTGTGATCACTGTTATCAGTCTTTGTATTGATGATTGGTGATCAGTGTGGTCACTGTTATCAGTCTTTGTATTGATGATTGGTGGTGAGTGTGATCACTGTTATCAGTCTTTGTATTGATGATTGGTGGTGAGTGTGATCACTGTTATCAGTCTTTGTATTGATGATTGGTGGTGAGTGTGATCACTGTTATCAGTCTTTGTATTGATGATTGGTGGTGAGTGTGATCACTGTTATCAGTCTTTGTATTGATGATTGGTGATCAGTGTGATCACTGTTATCAGTCTTTGTATTGATGATTGGTGATCAGTGTGATCACTGTTATCAGTCTTTGTATTGATGATTGGTGTGATCACTGTTATCAGTCTTTGTATTGATGATTGGTGATCAGTGTGATCACTGTTATCAGTCTTTGTATTGATGATTGGTGTGATCACTGTTATCAGTCTTTGTATTGATGATTGGTGATCAGTGTGATCACTGTTATCAGTCTTTGTATTGATGATTGGTGATCAGTGTGGTCACTGTTATCAGTCTTTGTATTGATGATTGGTGATCAGTGTGATCACTGTTATCAGTCTTTGTATTGATGATTGGTGGTGAGTGTGATCACTGTTATCAGTCTTTGTATTGATGATTGGTGGTGAGTGTGATCACTGTTATCAGTCTTTGTATTGATGATTGGTGATCAGTGTGATCACTGTTATCAGTCTTTGTATTGATGATTGGTGGTGAGTGTGATCACTGTTATCAGTCTTTGTATTGATGATTGGTGGTGAGTGTGATCACTGTTATCAGTCTTTGTATTGATGATTGGTGATCAGTGTGGTCACTGTTATCAGTCTTTGTATTGATGATTGGTAGGGTTGTCCCGATACCGATACTAGTATCGGTATCGGCACCGATACCGAGCATTTGCCCAAGTACTTGTACTCGGGCAAATGCTCCCGATGCTTCCCCCATACCTAAAAGTCAGCTGTGATCGGCGCGTGGGGGAGTTACAAGATTCTCCCCCAGCGGCTTTCACCAGCTTTAGTGACATACAGCGGTGATCCCTCACAGCTGACTGTCACTGCATCCTCCTCCGTGCCCCCTCCTTTCCTCTGTCCCTCTCCGCTGCCCCCCTCCGTTCTGCTCTCCTTATCTGTCCCCTCCGTTCTGCTCTCCTTATCTGTCCCCTCCGTTCTGCTCTCCTTATCTGTCCCCTCCGTTCTGCTCTCCTTATCTGTCTCCCTCCGTTCTCCCCCTCCGTTCCTCAGTCCTCCCCCTCCTTCCTTTGTGTATGGAATGGATAGAGTCAGCTGACTCTGTCCATTCACAATAACTGAAACATTGTAATCTCTTGTGATTACGATGTGTCAGTTTATGAATGGAGAGGAGCCGCTGTCTTCTCTCCATTCATTCTCAGTGCAGCTGACGCTGCAGAGAAAGGGACTGGGGAATCTCTATCCTCTGTCTCTTTCTCTGTCTCAAGGGGGAGATATCAGAGGTCTGTTAAGACCCCTGATATCTCACCAAAGCCCCCCAAAAGGGCTGATTAAAAAAAAAACAAACAAAAAAAACAATAAAGAATAAAAAAAATATTATTGTAAAAAATAAAAGTTGATAATAAAAAAAAAAAAAAAAACACACACATACACCGTTCACCCCCCCCCCCCCCCAAAAAAAGCAAGCACTGTTAAAAAAAAAAAAAAAAAAAAAAACCCCAAAAAACACTGTCACGTGACATTTAAAAAAAAAGTATCGGTAATCGGTATCGGCGAGTACTTGAAAGTATCGGTACTTGTACTCGGTCCTAAAAAAGTGGTAATGGTATCGGGACAACCCTAATGATTGGTGATCAGTGTGATCACTGTTATCAGTCTTTGTATTGATGATTGGTGATCAGCGTGGTCACTGTTATCAGTCTTTGTATTGATGATTGGTGGTGAGTGTGATCACTGTTATCAGTCTTTGTATTGATGATTGGTGATCAGTGTGATCACTGTTATCAGTCCTTGTATTGATGATTGGTGGTGAGTGTGGTCACTGTTATCAGTCTTTGTATTGATGATTGGTGGTGAGTGTGATCACTGTTATCAGTCTTTGTATTGATGATTGGTGATCAGTGTGGTCACTGTTATCAGTCTTTGTATTGATGATTGGTGATCAGTGTGATCACTGTTATCAGTCTTTGCATTGATGATTGGTGGTGAGTGTGATCACTGTTATCAGTCTTTGTATTGATGATTGGTGATCAGTGTGATCACTGTTATCAGTCTTTGTATTGATGATTGGTGATCAGTGTGATCACTGTTATCAGTCTTTGTATTGATGATTGGTGATCAGTGTGGTCACTGTTATCAGTCTTTGTATTGATGATTGGTGGTGAGTGTGGTCACTGTTATCAGTCTTTGTATTGATGATTGGTGGTGAGTGTGGTCACTGTTATCAGTCATATTGAGGCTGATTGTGGTCACTGTTATCAGTCGTATTGATGATTGGTGCTGATTGTATTGATACAGAGTGTGGTCACTGTTATCAGTCGTTGCATCGGTAATGATTGTGGTCACGGTTTTCCTTCATACAGTGAACTGGCTGGACCCGGGGCGAACGTTAAGAGAACAAGGTGTAGATGAAAATGAGACTCTTCTTCTGAGACGGAAATTCTTTTATTCTGACCAGAATGTGGATTCCAGGGACCCTGTTCAGCTCAATCTCCTTTATGTACAGGTACCTAACTCCTATGTGTACTGTAACTACTTCTGTGATCCCTCTGATGTTGGCTGTACCTAGCAGTCTCTAGTACTTTTCTACATATCTACTTGCCCTATGTATTCTTAGCGACCTCCACATTCCCTGTTTTCCAGGCTCGGGATGACATTCTGAACGGCTCTCATCCGGTCTCCTTCGATAAGGCCTGTGACTTTGCCGGCTACCAGTGCCTGGTACAGTTTGGACCACATAATGAGATGAAGCACAAGCCGGGTTTCTTGGAGTGAGTATGGAGCAGGGTAGGGGTTGGGAGTGTTGGATCCATTTACTATAAATGGGGGAGGCATAAAGATGCCTTGATTGGGACCCCGAAGACAATGGGAAGTCAGGCCATTTGCCTACAGCTTGGGCTTGTCCGGGGTTTGAACCCAGGACCTTTCACACCAGAAGAGAGAGAATCCTACCTCTAGACCAACGAGCCAGGAATGTTGTTTTACCTGGAGATTTTTTTTCCAAAAAATAATTCTCCTCTGCAAAAGTCTTCCTTTGATTACCAAGGGGAAATTTTGTCAGGGCAAAATCACCTCTTTTCCACCAGTAGTGTCTGGAAAGTAACTCATGGCCTTCTAGCTTGGAACTCTCATACCCAAAGGTGGATTAATACCCCTAGACTGAAGGAGGCAGTCAGAAGAGGATGTTCCTGCTCTTTGGTGTGACTTTTGCGTGTTGCAAGCATAGTTGCCTGCATGGATTTATCCACCATGTAAACAAAGCCTCAAGTTAGAATGCCGAGTCTTATGCTAAACAATAGGCTCGTCCGGGATTTGAACCCGGGACCTCTCGCACCTAAAAGGTGAATCGTACCCCTAGACCAACGAGCCGAAAGCTGCTTGCCTACTTTGGCTGGTTTCCGGGCTGAGTGAGCAGTAGACAAGGGTACTGCAAAAGTTCAAGCATAGTATCTAAAGACACCTTGACTGTGACAAGAAGACAATGCGAAATTGGGCCTGCTGCCTAAAGCTTGGGCTTGTCCGGATTTTGAACCTGGGACCTCTCACACCTGAAGCGAGAATCATACCCCTAGACCAACAAGCCGAGAATGTCACTTTCGTTGGAGAATATATTTTTTCCCCAAGAAATAGCCTTCTCTTCCCCAAAATACTTCTTCCATGGATGAAATTAGTTTGCCATTTTTGCCTATTTTGAAAAAATCAATAGCCAAGGGGAAATGTTGTCAGGGCGAAATCGCCTCCTTTCCACCAGTAGGGTCTGGAAAGTAACTAATGGTCTTGTAGCTTGGACCTCCTCTACCCAAAGGTGTCACATAAGTAGCTTTTCCTGCACTTTGAAGATGCAAGAGCCATTAAGCACTTTTGCATGCTGCAAGCGTGGTTGCATGCATGGATTCAGCCATGGTCTAAACAAAGTCTTAAGTTAGAATGCCGAGTCGTATGCTAAACAATGGGCTTGTCCGGGATTTCTCGCACCTAGAGTGAGAATCATACCCCTAGACTAACGAGCCATTAAGGATGAGCTGCGGCATGTTCGCACAACCCACGTGCAGAGCCCGCCAGGAAGTCGGCGCTAATCAAAGGCAGTGAGACATTGTCCCGATGTGTGGCTGCAGAGATTGGGATGTGATCAGCGCAGTGCCGACTTCCTGGCGGGCTCTGTACGTAGGGCTATGCGAACACGCCGGAGCTCATCCTTATAAACCAGGAACATCACCTTACATGGAGATTATTTTTTTCAATGTATTGTTGTCAGAAGATGTCTCTGAAATGTGCCACATCCAAAATAGCTAGACAGAAAAAAGGATTGACCCCCTAACTGGACTTAAGGAACTCAAATACGTGTAAGTAGAAAATTGTAAATATTTTATTGATAAACGCATATAGCAAAAAATACAGAATAAAAATAGTGGAATGTTGGACAGATGTGAATTGAAACAGTCAGCACAATAATTGTTGATATTATCTTACAATTCACCCAACGCGTTTCAGAGTTTTCATCTCCTCCTTCGGGGTATGTAAGAAAATCAATGTGTCTAGAATGTATTAACAAGTAGTTTAGATATATATGCAAGAATAGTAACATACATTAATCATATAGATATGTGTATGACACATATACTTACAAGATTGCTGAGACTGTCATATGTAACACATTCCACTAAGAATATTAAAAACAAGAAAATGGAGCAGAGGTACACTACCATTCAAAAGTTTGGGGTCACCCAAACAATTTTGTGTTTTCCATGAAAAGTCACACTTATTCACCACCATACGTTGTGAAATGAATAGAAAATAGAGTCAAGACATTGACAAGGTTAGAAATAATGATTTGTATTTGAAATAACATTGTTTTTACATCAAACTTTGCTTTCATCAAAGAATCCTCCTTTTGCAGCAATTACAGCATTGCACACCTTTGGCATCCGTCCACAACACTTTTTTCCAGTCTTCCTCTGTCCAATGTCTGTGTTCTTTTGCCCATCTTAATCTTTTTCTTTTATTGGCCAGTCTCAGATATGGCTTTTTCTTTGCCACTCTGCCCTGAAGCCTAAAATCCCACAGCCGCCTCTTCACTGTAGATGTTGACACTGGTGTTTTGCGGGTACTATTTAATGAAGATGCCAGTTGGGGACCTGTGAGGCGTCTGTTTCTCAAACTAGAGACTCTAATGTGCTTATCTTCTTGCTTAGTTGTGCAACGCGGCCTCCCACTTCTTTTTCTACTCTGGTTAGAGCCTGTTTGTGCTGTCCTCTGAAGGGAGTAGTACACACCGTTGTAGGAAATCTTCAATTTCTTTGCAATTTCTCGCATGGAATAGCCTTCATTTCTAAGAACAAGAATAGACTGTCGAGTTTCAGATGAAAGTTCTCTTTTTCTGGCCATTTTGAGCGTTTAATTGACCCCACAAATGTGATGCTCCAGAAACTCAATCTGCTCACAGGAAGGTCAGTTTTGTAGCTTCTGGAAGGAGCTAGACTGTTTTTACATGTGTGAACATGATTGCACAAGGGTTTGCTAATCATCAATTAGCCTTCTGAGCCAATGAGCAAACACATTGTACCATTAGAACACTGGAGTGATAGTTGCTGGAAATGGGCCTCTATACACCTATGTAGATATTGCACCAAAAACTAGACATTTGCAGTTAGAATAGTCATTTACCACATTAGCAATGTATAGAGTATATTTGTTTAAAGTTAGGACTAGTTTAAAGTTAGCTTCATTTAAAAGTACAGTGCTTTTCCTTCAAAAATAAGGACATTTCAATGTGACCCCAAACTTTTGAACGGTAGTGTATGTCCCGGATATGCCCGTCTATAGTATCTAGCCTTTAGGCATGAAGTTATTTGCTGAAAGGTGGCCTAACAGACCCAGGAAAACATCAACACCCTATACTGCTGAAGTCAAGGGGAGGCAGAGCCCTGCAGGTAAAGGCAATAAAGATGTATGTAGAATTGTTATAATTTATCTGAAAGTATTTCCATACATAAGATCTTGCCTTCCACCATCGTACCTCATGATGGCTGAATTAATGTTTATTCATTCACAGGTAGGTATAATAGACTCAGAAATAAATGGCCACTGAAAAATATAATAAGTGTAATGGCCATATGATTAACTAAGACTGCCTGAATGTCCAGAAAAAGCCAATGGATGTGTACAATCAGTCCTCCAAACAGTTGTGACACTCGGGGCTTGATCATTTCAATAAATTAACCACATGGAAAGACATCCAGTGAGCGTAGAGTGAAGTAGTGTGTGTATATGTGTATATATATATATATATATATATATATATATATATAAGTTTGCGATATAATTCATGTCCACAAGGTGGCGTATATGTAATTAGCAATCAGGGGGGGGAGATTAATAAATGCATTTAAGCAGACTATTAAATATATGCACTTTAAGAAAAATAATCATGAATAGTTGATTGCCAATACCAGGACCAGGATTAATAGAATTGAATAAGTTTGCATAGATTGATAACTATATATACTTTGAGAAAAAAGATATATAATCAAACTGAAGTTGATTCCTGATGTCAGGGCTGGAGAGGATCGAGAGCCATCCAAGGACAGGCAGCGCAGTCCGAGGAGAAGCAGATAAATGGATGAAAACATACCTTGAACCAGACAGGCAATCATGTGGGAGCACACTCCAGCACTCAACCCAATAGTGAGTGTCGGTTTGTGCTGACCAGAGCCTCTTGTTTATAGTGCCTCCCCACCAATCACAGACGCAGCCGATTGATATCAGCTGCGACCGAGATCTGGGTGGGAGGTGCAGGGCCATCACATCACTCATCGGCTCCCTGAGCCGGGCATGCAACGCCCCCCATCCCGACCGCACATGCGCAAGTGACGCGTGGCAGAATGACGCCTTGCACCCACAGCCCACCAGCACATTGGCTTCACCGGCGTACAGCGCATGCGCGCCGGAGAAGCAAAATGGCGGCTGGACAGGTGGCGAATCGTCTGAACGCCCAGTCATCAAAAGCCGCCACAGATTGCCATATCCGGGCGGCTTTTTGAGCCGGACAGATTGGGTGCGAGACCCGGGTAGGCTCACCAACAGGGCACCTTGATCCTCAAAATAAGAAGGTTAATTCCCATATTGAGAAAAGGTAGTGAGTGTTGCAACGGCAGCATCACCTAGTGGTCAAAAAATAGAATGTATCTATGTAGACATATACATTTAAAGCAAAAATAGAATAAATAGACGGGCAATTTCATCGGATACAAATCCCTCGCTCCAAGCATTGATTCAATCAGCAACATACAGATCCAAATCAAGTATATATAATTTAATGTAGGAACATTACATAAGACAACAAAATATTATAGAAAAGAAAAACAATATGGTCTTACAAAATTTAAGAGGCTAATGAGTATGTAGTAAATTCATTGTTGGTCCTAAAAATGACCTCAGCCAAATCTAGAAATCAGAGTGAAAGCATACTCAACACTTTATAATGGAAATAATGAGCATGAATATCCCTGAAATATGAATGTTTTCAAGACAAGGGGGAAAATAGAGGGGAAATTGGAAAAGGAGGCGGGGAGAAGAATTCCCCCCTTCATAGAGAGTATAGTAATGATTAGTAGATCTATCTTTCCATGCAACCAGAGGAAAATCCTTCCAAGAATGGCTTGAAGCATACAGCTTCATTGAGGCTGGGGGGTTGGGTGGCTTTAAGGGTATAAATCCACCTCAGTTCCAGCTAGAGAAGTGTTTTATTCCAATCCCCACCTCTGGGGTTGGGATGGACTCGATCCAGGATGAGAAATTTTATCCTAGGGAATCTACCCCCATGCACTATTTGTGTATGGTGGCCCAGAGGTAACTCAGGGTCATTTGTTTGCATGCTTCTAATGTGTCTAATAGCCTTCTCTTCTTCAAAAGTCTTTTTCCTTTAATGAAAGGAGTTTGCAATTAACTTGAGACCAGCGTGGGTATGTGCTCATTCTCCTCCACATAATGGTAAGGACCTCTTATGTGTAACCCCCCCCCAGAAGACACCCCACTCTGGTCTCCCTCCCCCCAGAAGGTGCTCAGGTACCTCCAGGGAGGCTGACCATACTTTGGCTCCCCCCTTTCCCTCTCGGGGGATGAGCCTCACTCTGGTCTCCCCCTTTCCCAGAAGATGGCCCAATCTGGTTCCTCCCTTCCCTGTAGAAGATGCCCCCCCCCCCCAAGACACACCACTCAGGTTCTTCCAGAAGGACTGGCCCCATTTTGTCTCCTTCCCAGGGGACAAGCCTCACTCAGATCCCCTCCAGGGAGGCCGACTCCACATTTATTTTCAGAAAGATAAGGGCTCCCATTGGTCCCCCAGGAAGACAGGAATGGCTCTGGCCACCTTCAGTGAAGACAGCCCCCGCTCTGGTGGTCCTCCCTTGATGGACAGGCCCAGCTCTAGTCCTGTTTGTCTCCTGTGGCCTCCTTTTGATAATACCTGTGAGTTTGTTGGGGAATGGATGGTAGGTTTGTGCTCATAGAATGAGAGAAGGAATAGATATAACACGAGACAGAGTTAAGATTATGAGGACCCCATTCTGCTCTACACACCGGTACCGGCTTCTAATGTGTACCTACCTCTTTGCTCTCTCTGCCTGTCTGTAGCACTCATCTGCAGTGGGTCCTCCTCAGAAGATAGGCTCCCTTGGGTCTCTGATAGACAGGCCCCACTCTGGTCCTCCCCTCCCCTGGAACACTGGGCACAATGTAGTTCTCCCCTCCTCGAAAGACAGGCACTACTGTGGTTCCCCTTCCTGGAAGACAGACCCCTCACTGGTTCCCTTCTCCCTGGAAGACGGGTCCCACACTGGTTCCTTTCTCTCTGGAAGATGGGTCCCACACTGGTTCCCTTCTCTCTGGAAGATGGGTCCCACACTGGTTCCCTTCTCCCTGGAAGACGGGTCCCGCACTGGTTCCCTTCTCCCTGGAAGATGGGTCCCACACTGGTTCCCTTCTCTCTGGAAGAAGGGTCCCACACTGGTTCCCTTCTCTCTGGAAGACGGGCCCCACTCTGGTTCCCTTCTCCCTGGAAGACGGGCCCCACTCTGGTTCCCTTCTCTCTGGAAGACGGATCCCACTCTGCTTCCCTTCTCCCTGGAAGACAGGCCCCTCTCTGCTTCCCTTCTCCCTGGAAGACGGGCCCCACTCTGGTTCCCTTCTCCCTGGAAGACGGGCCCCACTCTGGTTCCCTTCTCCCTGGAAGACGGGCCCCACTCTGGTTCCCTTCTCCCTGGAAGACGGGTCCCACACTGGTTCCCCTCTCCCTGGAAGACGGGTCCCACACTGGTTCCCTTCTCCCTGGAAGACAGGCCCCACACTGGTTCCCTTCTCCCTGGAAGACTGGTCCCACACTGGTTCCCTTCTCCCTGGAAGACGGGCCCCACTCTGGTTCCCTTCTCCCTGGAAGACGGGCCCCACTCTGGTTCCCTTCTCCCTGGAAGACGGGTCCCACTCTGGTTCCCTTCTCCCTGGAAGACGGGCCCCACTCTGGTTCTCTTCTCCCTGGAAGACGGGCCCCACTCTGGTTCCCTTCTCCCTGGAAGACGGGCCCCACTCTGGTTCCCTTCTCCCTGGAAGACGGGCCCCACTCTGGTTCCCTTCTCCCTGGAAGACGGGTCCCACACTGGTTCCCTTCTCCCTGGAAGACGGGTCCCACACTGGTTCCCCTCTCCCTGGAAGACGGGTCCCACACTGGTTCCCTTCACCCTGGAAGACGGGCCCCACTCTGGTTCCCTTCTCCCTGGAAGACGTGTCCCACACTGGTTCCCCTCTCCCTGGAAGACGTGTCCCTCACTGGTTCCCCTCTCCCTGGAAGACGTGTCCCTCACTGGTTCCCTTCTCCCTGGAAGACAGGCCCCACACTGGTTCCCTTCTCCCTGGAAGATGGGTCCCACACTGGTTCCCTTCTCCCTGGAAGATGGGTCACACTCTGGTTCCCTTCTCCCCGGAAGATGGGTCCCACACTGGTTCCCTTCTCCCTGGAAGACTGGTCCCACACTGGTTCCCTTCTCCCTGGAAGACTGGTCCCACACTGGTTCCCTTCTCCCTGGAAGACAGGCGCCACACTGGTTCCCTCATCTCTGAAAGACGGACATCCTTCTGGTTCCCTCCCCGATGATTGGATCATTATCTTCCACAATTCCCTTTCACTATATTCAACTGAATAGTCTTTATAGACTTTTCCTCCATCAGTCAGACCGGTCCTGTCTGCTAGACTTACATCGGGTGAGGAATGCACAAGGTCTATTAATACATATTGATATGATCAGTATAAAGCAGACTCTTTCACATGTATGTTATGAAATTTAGAGTTCCTCTTTAAGGTGACATCTGACGCTTCTTCCTTCCTACAGCCTGAAAGATTTTCTGCCGAAAGAATATATCAAACAGAAAGGAGAGCGCAGGATCTTCCTGGTGAGTGGGCGGAGCCTGTGTGCACCATGCAGTATGGACTCCTTGTGTGGGTGGAGCTCACAGTATATAGCTACACCGGTATATCTATGCCACCCGGGTGTAATAGAATAATTAGATTGGTGTGTATAGGTCATAGAAGGGTATACAGGAGCTCTATGCTCCTTCCTGTATCTCATACTTGACCCCCCCCCCGTTTATGCTCCTTCCTGTATCTCATACCTGACCCCCAAATCCCCCCCCAAGTGTGCTGCTCCTGTATCTTGTACCCCACCTCCACATCACCCCCCCGTTTATGCTCCTTCCTGTATCTCATACCTGACCCCCCAAATTCCCCCCCCCCCCAAAGTGTGTGGTGCTTCCAGTATTCTCGTAACCGACACCTGCATCCTCCACCCCCCCTCCCTCCGTGTGTGCTCCTTCCTGTATCTCATACCTGACCCCCAAATTCCCCCCCCCCCCAAAGTGTGCGCTCCTTCCTGTATCTCGTACACATCCCACCCACCAAATGTGTGCTCCTTCCAGTATCTCGTACCTGACCCCAAATCCCCCCCCCCAAGTTTACTGCTCCTGTATCTTGTACCCGACCTCCACATCACCCCCCCTGTGTATGCTCTTTCCTGTATCCTGACAGTTCCATGGCTGTCCTCTCTTGTAGGCCCACAAGAATTGTGGAAACATGAGTGAAATTGAAGCCAAGGCACGATACGTGAAGCTGGCCCGGTCCTTGAAGACATATGGTGTGTCCTTCTTTCTGGTGAAGGTGAGCGGGGGAGGTGCTGCTCTGGAATACCTGTTTTCATGTTTTATTTGGTCTGGTTTGGTGTTCTGATTCAATTTCCATGTTTTACCTGGTTTGGAGGTGTCCCAATACATGTAAATCTTGGCCGTTGTCTTCCTCCAGGAAAAGATGAAAGGGAAGAACAAGCTGGTTCCACGTCTGTTGGGGATTACGAAGGAATGTGTGATGAGGGTGGATGAGAAGACCAAGGAGGTGATCCAGGAGTGGAACCTCACCAACATCAAACGTTGGGCCGCCTCTCCCAAGAGCTTCACCCTGGTGAGTTGTGAGTCTGCTGACACCGATGTGTGTCGTCCTGCGTTTTCTTGACTTTGTTTATAAGGAATCTTTTCCTGTCTTAGGACTTTGGAGACTATCAGGATGGATATTACTCAGTGCAGACCACAGAAGGAGAACAGATTGCCCAGCTCATTGCTGGATACATCGATATCATTCTGAAAAAGGTGTGTGTGACCATCTCTTTCATTTGTCCAGTAGCCTTCCTTAGCCTCGGGGATCCTCCAAGAGGCCCGTTTCGTCCTCAGGGATCCTCCAAGAGGCCAAACACAGGGGTACCACTGGTCACCAGACAATAGTCTATAGGACTGTGCAGAGGCTGCTGTACCAGAACATGGCCATAGACCAACCGCCCATCAATTCCTTTTTACACTGGTCTGTGGATTTTGTCACTAAAGCATTGATCTTCCTTTGGTGAACGTACATCAAACAAACACCAACAGTAGAAAATTTTCTGCACAATTCCATAGACTGGGGGCATCCACCTGGAGAGCCTCGGGCTTCTTGCTCCTGCACTTCCTGTGTGTGTCTGGTGGTCAGTCAGGGCACCAACAATGGGGCATTTTCTGTACATTCCATATGCTAAGGGCATCTACCTGGAAGAGCCCCAGACCTCCTGCTTTAGACAATGCACTTCCTGTGGGTGTCCCCTTTTTGATGCACTCCACACAATGCACTTCTGTTATACTGCAACTAACAGCCTGTGTCTTCCTTTCTCTTTCTAGAAAAAGAGTAAAGACCACTTTGGTTTGGAGGGAGATGAAGAATCGACCATGTTGGAGGACTCCGTGTCACCCAAGAAGTAAGATTTCTCTCCGAAGACTGGACTTGTTATTTTGTGTTGTCATTGAATGTGGCTCTGTGTTCTCCTGGGGAGCTTTGCCAGACAATAAAAATGTCTCCATCCTGGGGGGGTCGATGGAAGCCAGATAAGGGGAAGGGAAGTTATCTTCAAAATTTTAGAATTGAAAAAAATAACAATTAGCAGAACTCATCTGTAGACTGACGTCTGCACAATATTATGTGTATATTGGGTGTTTGCTTCTGGACCTGTCTCTTCCTGGAGAGAAGTGACCCCAATATTCAGGCCATCAATATCCGGCACCTCTGCTGTTATACCATTAGATGGAAGGTCATAGTCCAGGTTTTGGGGGACCTCTGAGCTGTCCTGTAATATGAGCCATTGCATGATCTGATGGAAGGTCATAGTCCAGGTTTGGGCACCTCTGAGCTGTCATATGATATGATGGAAGGTCGTAGTCCAGGTTTTGAGGAGCTTTCATGTGATATGATGGAAGGTCATACTCCAGGTTTTGGCGAGCCATCATTTGATGTGATGGAAGGTCATACTCCAGGTTTTGGCGAACCATCACGTGATGGAAGGGTCATACTGCAGGTTTTGGCGAACCATCACGTGATGGAAGGGTCATACTCCAGGTTTTGGCGAGCCATCACGTGATGGAAGGGTCATATTCCAGGTTTTGGGGAGCCATCATATGATATGATTGAAATTCATAGTCCAGGTTTTGGGGAGCCATCATGTGATATAATGGAAGGTCACAGTTCAGGTTTTAGGGCAATTATATAATATGATTGAAGGTTATATTTCAGGTTTGGGGAACTCTGAGCTGCCATATGATAGAAGGTCATAGTCCAGGTTTTGGGGGAACTCCATGATATAGGTTTAATGGAAGGTCATAATCCAGGCCCATAGTTCAGATTTTGGACATCTCTGACCTGTCATATGATGGAAGGTCATAGTCTAGGTTTGGGAGCCACTGAGCTGTCCTATGATTGAAGGTCATAATCCAGGTTTTGGGAACTCTGAGCTGCCATATGATAGAAGGTCATAGTCCAGGTTTTGGGGGAACTCCATGATATAGGTTTAATGGAAGGTCATAATCCAGGCCCATAGTTCAGATTTTGTACATCTCTGACCTGTCATATGATGGAAGGTCATAGTCTAGGTTTGGGAGCCACTGAGCTGTCCTATGATTGAAGGTCATAATCCAGGTTTGGGGTCCTCTGAGCTATTATATGATTTGGATTGAAGGTTGTTATCCAGGTTTGGGGGCCACTGAGCTGTCATATGATGGAAGGTCATAGTCTAGGTTTGGGGACCCCTGAACTGTTATATGATGGAAGGTAACCTACCTTCTCTGCTCCTTTTCAGGTCCACGCTTCTTCAGCAGCAGTTTAATTCGGTGGGGAAGGTGGAGCATGGCTCTGTAGCTCTTCCAGCCATCATGCGTTCTGGGGCTGGAGGACCTGAAAACTTCCAGGTGGGCTCCATGCCACAGGCTCAGCAGCAGATCACAAGTGGACAGATGCACTGGGGACACATGCCACCACTGGTAAGACTGTGATCATGTTTCATGCCTTCCCTCGCTCTTCATTCATCGTCGTCTGTTGTCTTCTCTCTGCTCTTCTATCACCTATGACCTGCTTGTACCATATCGTTGAGCACTTGGCCACTACACTGCTCTTCTGTGGAGTCCTTCTTACCAGCTTATGTTCTTCAGATAATATTGCCCTCAGCTAAAACTCTACTCATTGTTCCTTCTCTGCAGACCTCTGCCCAGCAGGCCCTCACCGGTACGATAAACTCAAGTATGAATGCTGTGAACGCTGCCCAGGCCTCCCTGGATGACTTCGATACTCTGCCACCCCTGGGACAAGATGCCGTGAGTACTGGATGCCATACATGTGTCTGTACAGTCTTCTGTAGTGGGTGACCAGTATATATCACTGGCTGGGTGCTCATATAGTGTCAGTATTGGCCTCCGGGTGAATGGTCATGTACTTACAGTACAGACCTCAGCAGTAGTTGGAGGGTCATATAGTGTCAATGTAGTCCTCTGTCGTGTCTGGAGGGTCATATAGTGTCAGTATAGACCTCTCTGGTGGCTGAATGGACATGTATTCATCTAGGCCTCAGCAGTAATTGGGATGGACATATAGTGAGAGTATAAGATCCCCATGGAGACTGTATGGTCCAATAGTGTAAGTATAGACATCAGAAGTGGTTAGAGGGTCACATAGTGTCAATGTAGTCCTCTGTGGAGGTTGGATGGTCGCATAGTGTAGACCTGAATGGAGGTTGGATGTTCATATGGGGTTTGTATAGACCCCAGCAGTGGTTGGATGGTTAGTATAGTGTCAGACCCCAGCAGTGGATGGTTAGTATAGTGTCAGACCCCAGCAGTGGTTGGATGGTTAGTAGTGTCAGACCCCAGCAGTGGTTGGATGGTTAGTATAGTGTCAGACCCCAGCAGTGGATGGTTAGTATAGTGTCAGACCCCAGCAGTGGTTGGATGGTTAGTATAGTGTCTGTATAGACCTCAGCATTGGTTGGATGGTTAGTATAGTGTCTGTATAGACCTCAGCATTGGTTGGATGGTTAGTATAGACCTCTGTACAGACCCCAGCAGTGGTTGGATGGTTAGTATAGTGTCTGTATAGACCTCAGCATTGGTTGGATGGTTAGTATAGACCTCTGTACAGACCCCAGCAGTGGTTGGATGGTTAGTATAGACCTCTGTACAGACCCCAGCAGTGGTTGGATGGTTAGTATAGACCTTAGCAGTGGTTGGATGGTTAGTATAGTGTCTGTATAGACCCCAGCAGTGGTTGGATGGTTAGTATAGACCCCAGCAGTGGTTGGATGGTTAGTATAGTGTCTGTATAGACCCCAGCAGTGGTTGGATGGTTAGTATAGTGTCTGTATAGACCTCAGCAGTGGTTGGAAGGTTAGTATAGACCTCTGTATAGACCCCAGCAGTGGTTAGATGGGTAGTATAGCGTCTGTATAGACCTCAGCAGTGGTTGGAAGGTTAGTATAGACCTCTGTATAGACCCCAGCAGTGGTTAGATGGGTAGTATAGACCTCTGTATAGACCCCAGCAGTGGTTGAATGGTTAGTATAGTGTCTGTATAGACCTCAGCAGTGGTTGGAAGGTTAGTATAGACCTCTGTATAGACCCCAGCAGTGGTTGGATGCTTAGTATAGACCCCAGCAGTGGTTGGATAGTTAGTGTAGACCCCAGCAGTGGTTGGATGGTTAGTATAGTGTCTGTATAGACCTCAGCAGTGGTTGGAAGGTTAGTATAGACCCCAGCAGTGGTTGGATGGTTAGTATAGTGTCTGTATAGACCTCAGCAGTGGTTGGATGGCTAGTATAGATCTCAGCAGTGGTTGGATGGTTAGTATAGACCTCTGTATAGACCCCAGCAGTGGTTGGATGGTTAGTATAGACCTCTGTATAGACCTCAGCAGTGGTTGGATGGTTAGTATAGCCTGCAGCAGGGGTTGGGTGGTTAGTATAGACTTCTGCATAGACCCCAGCAGTGGTTGGATGGTTAGTATAGACCTCTGTACAGACCCCAGCAGTGGTTGGATGGTTAGTATAGTGTCAGTGTAGACACCAGCAATGCTTAGTATAGATCTCTGTAGAGGTCAGGTGGGTATATATTGTTAGTATGGAAGTCTGTGGAGGCGGGACAGTCATAGCATCACCATAGACCTTCATAGTGGTGGGATTTTTATTGTCTCCCAGAGAGTTTCTGGCTCTAACCATTAGAATAACGATCACTCAGGTGAGAGATTTCTATAGCTGGGCGCTTCATGTGATGACCTTTCTCACTGCAGGCTGCCAAGGCTTGGAGGAAAAACAAGATGGATGAATCCAAACATGAGATCCACTCTCAGGTGGACGCCATCACTGCAGGAACTGCCTCCGTTGTCAACCTGACCGCAGGTGAGATTGTCCACATCTGTCCAATGTCTGCCATGAAGGCTTCTGGTTGGACATGTTATACTGGAGATTATGGGTGGATGATAAGGAGCCTAACGATCCTTCCTTGGGAGCAGGCACATTTACTGGAGGATTATTACTGTCTCATGGAAAGAGATGGGCGGGCACTGAGTGATGTCATAGTGTCTGACAGAAACCTGACCCTGCCTAAACCTCCAGCATGGAGGAATTGTGGAAACCTCCAGGCCTTCCCCACATATTATCGTTTAGCCTCTTAAACCCCTAAATATCAGAATCTCCGATATGAAGATCTCATAATATGAGGAAATTAGATCGTGTGTCTTCTCCTTCCACCTCACCCAACTCTTGGTTGTTACCTAGTTTGATGGCCAACAAGGTTGCTGCTTCCCAGGTTTCCAAACTTCTAGGGTGCACCCCCCCCCCCCTATTGTTTACACTGCTTGGTTTTAACTCCAAGCTTTGGAGGATCCCATTGTTATGGAAGTATAGAGGTCTCCTTAGAGGAACTGACCTCCATGTCGGTGTGCCTACCTCCATGTTTGTGAAGTTGGCAGGCAGTGTCTGTATAATGTGGTGATTATTGTGGAATAAAAGCAGAAGTCTCTGGGGTGTCAGTCCTGTAAATTGCAGGAGGTGAGTACATTGCTGTATCTAATTGATGCCTCATTCTGTAGGTGATCCCGCAGACACGGATTACACGGCGGTGGGTTGCGCAGTCACAACCATTAGTTCTAACCTGACGGAGATGTCCCGCGGGGTGAAGCTTCTGGCGGCTTTGATGGAGGATGAGGGAGGCAACGGAAGACAACTTCTCCATGCGGCCAAGAACCTGGCAGGAGCCGTATCTGACCTGCTGAAGACAGCCCAACCCGCCAGCACGGAGGTAAGTGCCATCACTGTATATATCCCTATAACCTGTACGTATGTCTATTATACTGTCATCCCAGAGGTAGGTGCCATCACTGTATATATCCTTATAACATGTACGTATGTCTATTATACTGCCATCCCAGAGGTAGGTGCCATCACTGTATATATCCTTATAACCTGTACGTATGTCTATTTAACTGTCATCCCAGAGGTAGGTGCCATCACTGTATATATCCCTATAACCTGTACGTATGTCTATTATACTGTCATCCCAGAGGTAGGTGCCATCACTGTATATATCCTTATAACCTGTACGTATGTCTATTATACTGCCATCCCAGAGGTAGGTGCCATCACTGTATATATCCCTATAACCTGTACGTATGTCTATTATACTGTCATCCCAGAGGTAGGTGCCATCACTGTATATATCCCTGTAATATATACATAGATGTATTATACTACCAATGTTTATACCCAGCTCTGTCTTCAGCCCCGACAGGTCCTCCTCCAGGCAGCCGGTAATGTTGGTCAGACGAGCGGAGAATTACTTCAGCAGATCGGCGAGTGTGACACGGACCCACGCTTTCAGGTGAGCTGCCATGTTTGTTCCTCTGTTATCCGGAGTCCAGTAAAGGATTGCTGTATATTCCCCACCAAATATCGGTCCTTTTTTCTTCTCTGTGATGCTTTGTGCCTTCTACCAGTAGTATGTTTGACACCCCCCCCCCCCCCCCCCAGATCCCAGTCACCCCCATTATGTCTGTAGTCCAGTATAATGTCTGGAATATGGCCGCCTTATCCCCAGTATTAGGATGAATGACCCCCCCAGATCCCAGTCACCCCCATTATGTCTGTAGTCCAGTATAATGTCTGGAATATGGCCGCCTTATCCCCAGTATTAGGATGAATGACCCCCCCAGATCCCAGTCACCCCCATTATGTCTGTAGTCCAGTATAATGTCTGGAATATGGCCCCCTTATGCCCAGTATTAGGATGAATGACCCCCCAGATCCCAGTCACCCCCATTATGTCTGTAGTCCAGTATAATGTCTGGAATATGGCCCCCTTATGCCCAGTATTAGGATGAATGACCCCCCAGATCCCAGTCACCCCCATTATGTCTGTAGTCCAGTATAATGTCTGGAATATGGCCCCCTTATGCCCAGTATTAGGATGAATGACCCCCCAGATCCCAGTCACCCCCATTATGTCTGTAGTCCAGTATAATGTCTGGAATATGGCCCCCTTATGCCCAGTATTAGGATGAATGACCCCCCAGATCCCAGTCACCCCCATTATGTCTGTAGTCCAGTATAATGTCTGGAATATGGCTGCCTTATGCCCAGTACCAGGTTGATTGACATTACCATTCATATTCAGGTTGAACCTGTCCGTCTTTATCATCCATTTATCATCCCAGCTGTGAACCTCACAGAGGCCATACATGACTCATTCCTACATTTTATCTCAGGCTTTTCCTAGTCCCGCTCAGTATAAGGTGGCCCTCCACCTACAATGTTACTGTGTCTCTCCATATTGTCTTCTTCAGTCTGTGTCCCTCTGCTCCACCTTGTCCTGCAATGTTTTCATCTCCCCACCTTCAGCTTCCTCCGGCAATATCTGTGTTTTTGTGGATTCCTACAGATCTCTGCAGCCAGGGTCACCCGCACAGCGAGCGCGCTGCCTGAGCAGAAAACGGTAACTGAGGGGGGGCCTGGCTGGGGCCAGCCTTCCTCCCTCCTTCTCTGGATGGTGTTGGGTTTTGGCTTCATGTGGTCTCTTCTCCAGCTTTCCTCACGTTTCCTGTGGGAAGCGGCACTTTGATTTCTTTCCTGATTAAAATGTTGGAAGTTGATTGCGGGAAGTTCTACAAATCATTTCTATTAATCACACAGTAAAAGACTTCTCCGGTGATTGTGCATGCTCACTTCAATCCCTCTCCGCCATTATCACTGATGAAATCGGAGTTTGGGGTAGTTCCTTATAGCCGACTCCGGAGCAGACTTTGGTTTTAGATTGTGTGAGGAAGGTTTAGAAGCTCTGTGTGTCCCAACGGGGAGGTTCACCACCACTTATTGTCCTTCTAAGATATTCTCCAAAGCTTGGTCTAGCTGGTCAGCATAGAAAACTGATACTGTTGGTCAACATTCTGTTTTTGCTATTGCATATAAAGCCAACCTGCTCTATCACAGCACCTCTGCAGAGAGCCATCACTAGCCCTAACTAAGTTCTCAGCCTAGCCTCCATATAGATGGCAACAGCCTCTGTAAAGGTCTGGCAACACACAAAGACCCCCAGTGTGAGTCCAACAAACCAAAACATGGCAGCCCCACAAAAAAATTTATAGCTAGTCAGGGAAGGCACCCGGGTGGGACAATACACAGAAAAATATGAATATTCCTCAGCATTCGACCCAGCTAGCTAATAAAGAATACCTATGACACCAGAAATGAGGAAAACTGGTCAATGAGATAGGAAAACCCAGAAAAACCCCACATAGATTCTAAGCCTGCCCCACTTATGTTGATTGGCTTGCGTTCCATTGAGGAAATTTCATCACTTCCTGTCTGTCAGCCCCCCTTAACCAGGATAGGGTTAGTGATGGTAAATGCTCCCAAAGAAAGCCTAGAACCCAAAGGAGTATCTAACCTCTTCTCACTATCTTAAACTAAAAATATAATCTAGAAATCGTTTTAGCTGGAGTTGAACTTGAACTGGCTTTCCTGTAATTGGTTGGTGGGTGGTCTCAGTGATGTGCTTCTTAGTGGCTAAATAAGAGTTGTCCATGGGACTGTTGGTTGGTATTGGTGGGTCCTGGATGGTCTAAGAGGGAATGGGCTTCTTAGTGGCTGAAAGAGTTCTCTGTGGGACTGTTGGTTGGTATTGATGGAAGGTCTGAGGCAGGGGTCTCCAAACTATGGCCCTCCAGCTGTCGCAGAACTACACGTCCCATGAGGCATTGTAAAACTCTGACATTCACAGACATGACTAGGCATGATGGGAACTATAGTTCCTGAACAATTGGAGGGCCATAAGTTGGAGACCCCTGGTCTAGGAGGTGGGCTTCTTGGTGGCTGAAGAAGAGTTCTCCATGGGACAATTGAATTGGTTAGTATTGTTGGGTTCTCAACAGTTCTTAAGGGCTGATGAGTTCTTCATGGGACAGTTGGCTAGTGTTGGTATGTTCTGGATGATCTAGGTGACAGGCTTTTTTATGGTGGTCAAGTTCTTAATGGCACCTTTGGTCGGTATTGGTGGATGTTCTAGGTTAGGGGTCACCAAACTTTCCAAACAAAGGGCCAGTTTACTGTCCTTCAGGCTTTAGGGAGGCCAGATTGTGGCCAGTTGGGAGGAGAAATGCCCCATCATTGGTTTTAGTAGGAGCAACAGTGTCTCATTATTGGTATGAGTGGGAGGAATTGATGATGTCAGTGGGAGTAATGATTAGAGGTCGACCCATATGGGTTTTTCTCTGGCCGATGCCGATATTTAGAAATCGAGGTGGCCGATGGCCGATATATGATGCCGATATATTAGGCCGATTTTTTTTTTTTTTTTTTTTTCCTTCATCTCATAAAATTTAACAGTTAGACCCCTTTCACACTGGGGCGTTTTTCAGGCGCTTTTGGGCTAAAAATAGCGCCTGTGAAGTGCCTGTAAAACGGCTCCCCTGCAGTCTGTGTGAAAGCCCGAGTGCTTTCACACTGGGGCGATGCGCTGGCAGGATGTTAAAAAAAAGTCCTGCATACGGCATCTTTGGAGCGGTGTATACCCCTCCTCCACCACTCCTGCCCATTGAAATGAATGTGCACCGCTGCCAAAGTGCCTGCAAAGCGTTTCGGCAGCGGCGCTTCAGGGGCGCATTTAACCCCTTCCTCGGCTGCTAGCTGGGTTATAAGCTCCTCGCTAGCAGCCGAATAGCGCCGCTAAAATGACGGTAAAGCGCCGCTAAAACTAGCAGCGCTTTACCGTCAACGCCTGCCCGCTCCAGTGTGAAAGCAACCTTCAGTGATACGGAAAATTTTTTACATTTAAACATTTATTAAACAAAACAAACCTCCAATCAGTTCACTTGTATGTAGAATTTAGATAAAAAAAAAAAAATATATAAAAAAAAACCTCTCTTAAATATTAAATACACAAAAACAGGTAATCAAAACTTTTGGACGAAAAAAAATGGGCTAACTTTACTGCTTAGTTTTTTTTTTTAATTTATTAGTGAATTTTTTTTTTTTTTTTTTAAATTGCGTTTGAAAGACCGCTGCGCAAATACTGTGTGACATAAAATATTGCAACAACCGCTATTTTATTCCCTAGGGTCTCTGCTAAAAAAAAAAAAAAAAAAAAAATATATATATATATATATATATATATATATATATATATATATAATGTTTGGGGGTTCTAAGTGATTTTCTAGCAGAAAATACAGGATTTTTACTTGTAAGCAACAAATGTCAGAAAAGATTTAGTCTTTAAATGGTTAAACTGAGAACTTCTACACATGGAGTTCAGTCCATTCAGAAGTGTAAACATTGTATCTCTTCAGGTTCTTTTTTATCTGATTTGGCTGCCCAGAGAGGGGAGAGAAGTGCTTCACAGAAGAATACAGACAACTTGTATTGACTTAGAAGTCATTTGCAAGTTGCTGAGTTATATCGGCCTTTTTTATCAGCACAATCGGCCGATGCCAATATATCGGTCGACCTCTAGTAATGGTGCCCCATCGCTGGTGTCAACTGGAGGAAAAAGTGTCCCAATCACCAGATAAGGACAAGCAAAGAGCTGCATCTATCCCCAGGGTCGCAGTTTAGAGAACACTGGTCTAGGTGATGAGCTTTACTGATTATGAGTGCTTCATGGGACCATAGGTTGGTATTGGTGGGTATTGGCGGATGATCTAGGTGATGCGCTTCTTAAAGGCTGATGCTGAATTCTCCATGGGACTGGTAGTTGGTATTGGTGAGTTCTGAACAGTGTTTAAGTGGTGGACATCTTAATGTCTGAGTTCTCCATGGGACCCTTGGTTAGTAATGGGGGTTCTTAATGGTCTTGGTGATGGACTTCTTTATGGCTGATGAGTTGTTCTCCATGGGATTGTTGGTTGGTATTGGCGATATTTGCATGCTCTCAGCGATGGGCTTCCTAAATGCATGGCGTGTCTGTACACCCCGACAATGAACTTCTCTTATTTACTTCCCTTTGGTCTGATAAATATCCTATTGAGAGCATTCTGTTCTGTAAGAGGTAAAAAACTACCCGGTGATCCTGCCAGAAATTTGGTGATTGTAGACATCTAGTTTTGGTTATCTGTGGACATCTAGTTTTGGTTATCTGTGAGTGGGTCCATTTGGAGGTCCTTCCTCAATGGACAAGTTCCCAGCTTGTAGCCATGTTCCCAGTTTGTAGCCATTGTCCATCGATGGAATAGAAGAAGTCATGTCTAGTCTGAGGTGTCCATTGATGGAATAGGAGTAGGCAGGCCATGTCCTGAGGTGTCTGTCATGGAGGAGTAGTCGGGTCATGTCTAGTTTGAGGTGTCCACCATGAAGGAGTAGGCAGGTCATGTCTGTTCTGAGGTGTCCATCATGGAGTAGGCAGTTCATGTCTAGTCTGAGGTTTCCATCAATGGAATGGAAGTAGGCAGGTCATGTCTGTTCTGAGATGTCCATCCATGGAGGAGTGGGCAGGTCATGTTTAGTCTGAGGTGTCCATTATGGAGAGTGTAAATTTCGGGAGGCCTCCATGTTGGGGTTGCCTATAAATCTGATTTGTAATCTCAGTAACTTTTAGCTCCTCTGCTCTGATTGGATAATTGTGGTGTCATTAACGTCTAGTTTTGTTTCTAAATGAAGTTTCATATGGGACCATTTTGTAGGACCAATTGCTTGGTGGTGGGACATTCCACTCGCTGGTGACATTCCCCTAATTCTTCCTCGTATAATATGGGTTTGGTGGGTCTTTCTGTGTCTCTGGTGTCTGGACTTGTTTTAATTATACTCCGTACTCTCTCCAGGACATGCTCATGCAGCTGGCAAAGGCCGTGGCGAGTGCAGCGGCAGCTCTGGTACTGAAGGCGAAGAATGTAGCCGAGCGGACGGATGACCCCATGCAGCAGGGCCAAGTCATCGCTGCCGCCACGCAGTGCGCACTTTCCACTTCTCAGCTGGTGGCATGCACTAAGGTAAGAGATCTCAAGGTGCCCCTCACCCTCCTCCCTTCACTGAATGCTCAGCACACTAACCACCCTTGTCTCCCTCCCAGGTTGTGGCTCCAACCATCAGTTCCCCGGTTTGTCAGGAGCAGCTTTTGGAGGCCGGAAAGCAGGTGGCCAAGTCAGTGGAAGGCTGTGTCGAGTCTTCTAAAGAAGCTACCGGAGACCCGGAACTCCTGAAGGCTGTCGGTGTGGCGGCATCCGCTGTCACCCAGGCGCTCAATGACCTACTACAACACATCAAGAAGAATGCCACCGGAGGACCTCCAACCGGCAGATATGACCAGGCCACCGATACTATCCTCAACGTGACCGAGAACATCTTCAGCTCTATGGGAGATGCCGGTCAGTCTTTATTCCGAGGAAATCTCTTATAGAGGTTCAATGCAGAGATTACCTTCACTTACTGTCCTGAAAGGATGTCGGGCAAAGTCTCCCCATAGGGGAGGAAGTTGGGCAGTGTCACCCCGTAGGGGAGGAAGTTGGGCAGTGTCACCCCGTAGGGGAGGAAGTTGGGCAGTGTCACCCCCTAGGGGAGGAAGTTGGGCAGTGTCACCCCCTAGGGGAGGAAGTTGGGCAGTGTCACCCCCTAGGGCAGGAAGTTGGGCAGTGTCACCCCCTAGGGGAGGAAGTTGAGCAAAGTCACCCCCTAATGGACACAGACCCCAATAGAAAACCTGGCAGAAGCTTAAAGTGGATGTAAACCAGATTTCATGAAATTTGAGCTGGGCACATTTATTTGTAGTGTTTTCTTACCTCTATACAAAGCACTATATCCCGTAGCTTTCTCCTGCTCCACAGCTCTGTGATCAGCCTGTTAGCTTCTGACACATTCTCCAAGATGGAGCCTGAAGTGTGTGTCGGGGGAGGTTGCTTTTAAATAGATTAGCAGTCAGCTTGGAGTCTATGAACAGAGCTCTGCACGTTCCTTCCTTCTTTTGCCAATGAGGAGAGGGGGTGTGTGCCAATTAGCTGTCTTGGCTGTATGCCAATAATCCTCTTCCACTCCTCCATGACGACATCACGGAGCTGGTGGATGTTAGAGACCTTGCGCTCCTCCACCTTCCATTTGAGGATGCCCCACAGATGCTCAATAGGGTTTAGGTCTGGAGACATGCTTGGCCAGTCCATCACCTTTACCCTCAGCTTCTTTAGCAAGGCAGTGGTGGTCTTGGAGGTGTGTTTGGGGTGGTTATCATGTTGGAATACTGCCCTGCGGTCCAGTCTCTGAAGGGAGGGGATCATGCTCTGCTTCAGTATATCACAGTACATGTTGGCATTCATGGTTCCCTCAATGATCTGTAGCTCCCCAGTGCCGGCAGCACTCATGCAGTCCCAGACCATGACACTCCCACCACCATGCTTGACTGTAGACAAGACACACTTGTCTTTGTCCTCCTCACCTGGTTGCCCCCACACACGCTTGTCACCATCTGAACCAAATAAGTTTATCTTGGTCTCATCAGACCACAGGACATGGTTCCAGTAATCCATGTCCTTAGTCTGCTTGTCTTCAGCAAACTATTTGTGGACTTTCTTGTACATCATCTTTAGAAGAGGCTTCCTTCTGGGACGACAGCCATGCAGACCAATTTGATGCAGTGTGCGGCGTATGGTCTGAGTACTGACAGGCTGACCCCCCACCCCTACAACCTCTGCAGCAATGCTGGCAGCACTCATACGTCTATTTCCCAAAGACAACCTCTGGATATGACGCTGAGCACGTGACCTCAACTTCTTTGGTGGACCATGGCGAGGCCTGTTCTGAGTGGAACCTGTCCTGTTATACCGCTGTATGGCCTTGGCCACCGTGCTGCAGCTCAGTTTCAGGGTCTTGGCAATCTTCTTATAGCCTAGGCCATCTTTATGTAGAGCAACAATTCTTTTTTTTCAGATCCCCAGAGAGTTCTTTGCCATGAGGTGCCATGTTGTACTTCCAGTGACCAGTATGAAAGAGTGAGAGCGATAACACCAAATTTAACACACCTGCTCCCCATTCATGCCTGAGACCTTGTAATACTAACGAGTCACATGACACTGGGGAGGGAAAATGGCTAATTGGGCCCAATTTGGAGATTTTCACTTAGGGGTGTACTGACTTTTGTTGCCAGCGGTTTAGACATTAATGGCTGTGTGTTGAGTTATTTTGAGGGGACAGCAAATGTACACTGTTATACAAGCTGTACACTCACTACTTTACATTGTAGACAAGTGTCATTTCTTCAGTGTTGTCACATGAAAAGATAGAAGAAAAGATTTACACTAATGTCACTGAGGGGTGTACTTACTTTTGTCACATACTGTATATAGATAAAGACAGAAGATATAAATGTAAGACTTCTGTAGGGAGATTTGTTTCCTCTCTGTATCATCTGAGGCTGTTCACTTCACTGGGTATATGGAGGATTTACATCCACTTTAACCATTTCACTGCCAGAGCTGTTTTTGTGGGTTTTTTTAAAAAAATTTTTGCACAATTAAAAAATCATTTTAGGCAGATCGCTAAAACCCCCAAACATTATATATTTTCTGAAAGCAGAGGTGCTGGAGAATAAAATAGTGCTGCTTCTAATTTTTTTTTAGGTCACATACGTATATGCGCAACAATGTATCAAGTGCCAAATTTCAATACAAACTATTGTATGTTTCAGTTAATTTTATGATGTCTCGCCTGCCTTCTGATGAAGCTAATGGAGTGCAGACCGCGCTTCATTAGCTTCTTCCCTGCAAGGGACAGTGACGCCACAAACCAAAAGTGACATATCAGCTTCACTCTAGCAATGGGAGATCAGAGAACAGACGTTCGCTGCTCTCCATCCCCTCCACCCTGCCATGTGGGTCCCGGGCTCTCAGGTAGAAGAGCGGAGCCCCGGAAGCATGATGGGGGTGGGGGTCACATTATGGGGTTAATGAAGGATCACTTTCATTACAATGTCCCGATAGTTAAACTGTTAATAACACAATAAGTTTGTCTGGAGGTGAGCTATAGTCACAATCGCTCTTGTATGTATGATTTGCACTCATATTTCGATCGTTCTATAGGAGAGATGGTGCGACAGGCGCGAATCCTCGCTCAGGCCACGTCAGATCTGGTGGGCGCTATCAAGGCAGATGCTGAACAGGAAAGCGATCTGGAGAATTCCCGAAAACTTCTCAGCGCTGCCAAACTTCTGGCTGATGCCACGGCTCGGATGGTGGAGGCGGCCAAGGTGCGTTTTCATGCTGTGCCGTGCCATGATTTTCAGGAGAGGAAGGGGGCGTGGTTTATCTTCTCTCTCTCTTCTCTCCAGGGTGCAGCTGCCAATCCGGACAGTGAGGAGCAACAACAGAGGCTGCGTGAAGCTGCGGAGGGTCTGCGTATGGCCACCAACGCCGCCGCACAGAACGCCATCAAGAAGAAGCTGGTGCACAAGCTGGAGGTGCGTGTTCTAGGGGATGACCGTATCCCGGATTGTCCCCAACTGGGTGGAGTCTGATTGATCAGGGTGGAGCTTTATGTCAATAACAAATCATTCACCCTTCTGGTTTCTTGTTTTTTATTTCAGCAAGCAGCCAAACAGGCGGCCGCTTCAGCCACGCAAACCATTGCTGCCGCCCAGAACGCCGCGTCCAGCAACAAGAACCCCGCCGCCCAGCAACAGCTGGTGCAAAGCTGCAAGGTGCGTGATCTGCACGGCGCCATTCCTGGGCACTGTGCCGTATCACCGGTTTGTCCTCCTCCCCACACACCTGGTGGGACATTACAGAGAACCTTTTTAATGTGATGTGTCCTCTCATTCATGAACGTTCCGTTCTCTTTGTCCCGCAGGTTGTGGCAGAGCAGATCCCGATGTTGGTTCAGGGAGTTCGAGGCAGCCAGTCACAACCGGAGAGTCCGAGCGCCCAACTGTCCCTCATCAGTGCCAGCCAGAACTTCCTGCAGGTGGCGTATTTCTACCGTCTGATATCACCTTGTATGGTGTGACCTCCTCAGTCTGAGGAAGCAGCAGCCCCGTGTCATGGTGACATACCAGACGATGGGAGAAGAACCCAGACTGTCTTCTCTATCCCTTCTCCCTGACACTCACCATGTGCTTCCTCTCATTACAGCCTGGCGGTAAACTAGTGGCTGCCGGGAAGTCGGCCGTCCCAACCGTCTCAGATCCAGCGTCCGCCATGCAGCTTGGTCAATGCATAAAGAACTTGGCCGCCGCTCTGGCTGAGCTCCGCACCGCCGCACAGAAGGTACATTTATCATTCTTATAGTGGATATAAAGTGAATGTATTTCAGTAATTAAATTCAAAAAGTGAAACTTATATATTTTATATAGATTTGTTACACACAGTGTGATATATTATTTCATTTTGATGACTATGGTTACAGCGAGCGACACCTCAAAATTCAGTATCTCAGAAAATGAGAATATTAAAAAAAATACCTGTGACGGGAGGGCCCGTGGAACTCAGAATACATCTTATGTCTAAGTCACCCTGTGCCATCCTGGCACAGGGTGAGTGAGAAAATATATCTTGGATTACTTAAAATGGGACAGTAATATTTATCCACAATATCTCCCAGGATGTATGTAGAGACTATTATTGGTTTGGTTGATTCTGAACTCAACCTGTTAATTGAGTGAGCTGATCACATTGTCCTCTATACAATGTAGGAGACAGGATGACTCCTATTGGAGCTCATGTTAATTAGGTTATGTTTGTATTGTTAATTATAATTAGCTCCAGCTATTGTGTTTATACTACTGTGTGAAGCTCGGTGCCCACAAGTCTGTCATCTGGTCTGGGTAAATGTTTTAGTAAATTAGCTCATGTTAATTAGGTTAGCTTTGAGTCAGCCTGCTGTATAAATGTGTATGAGATCTCAAATAAAGAGTTAGTCCTGATGTACTCCAAGACTGGTGTTGTCTAGTTCGTGGAGGTTCCTATAGCCAGATCCATTGGACTCGTGTTCCAGAACTTAGGAAGCGGTATACTGACGGAAGCAGTCAAGCGGAGTGTGGGACGTTCCGTGACATTGGTGGCAAGCAGCGGGAAAGCTTCCTGAAGTCTGGGACATCCAAACCTCCAACTGGATCCAAGATCAGCATAGCAGACTTCAGTCACCCCAGCGGAGATATGGACCTGGCATCAGAGTTCCCGGGGCTGCTGCGGATCATCCTTTCAACATACACCAGGACTGTGTCTGAGGATGAATACCTGGAGCTTAGGCAGCAAATTTGGGTGGAGCTCTGAACTGGAGCCCTCCAGCTCGCTGGTATAAAACAGGGCAAGTGCTTTCCAACCCAAGAGCAACGGGCCAGTGACCAACGGGCATTGCGGATGGCATTCCTGGGATAGCGGCCCCAGGAGCAATGGGTGACTGAGTTGGACAGGCTGGTCCAGCAGGAGATAGAGCTGGACAATCATTATCGGGCTCTGCAATGGCACGCAGAGGAGGGATATTTAGGGGAGACAACAGAATGCTCTCCGGAGGGATATGACTTTGGAGGCCCTGGATTGCTGTGGGAGAGCCTTACAGATTGTTTTATGTTTGGCGATGAAGGGGAGCCTGACCTTGAGGACCTGCGAGAATATAGAGAGGCTATGCTCGGTCTTGCAGGGGTCTCAGAGCTCAAACCTGATCTGGACCGTTTGCTAAGGAAGGAACAGCATCTGGAAAGGGCATACAGGAAACTGCTAGAACACGTTCAGCACCATGCCAGAGAATCGGCAGTGGAAAATCTGAAGATTGCCGTCCCCAAACCTGAAGTGCTGACAACAGGGCAGAGCTCTGCTAACCTTTGTCCAGCACTGATAACATCTTCTGGGTTCCATGGACAGGAGATGGTGAACCTCTATCCCCAGACATCAGTTATAGAGATAGGGGATTTAATAGACTTTTCTGCTGAGGAAGAACAACCTGATGAGCCTCCAGCAGAAGAGCTGGTATTAGGGCCAAACTTCACTGTGCTCTGCCCAGCACCAACAGCAGTATCTGTGGAGTTACAACAAACTTCTCCAGCTGAAGATCTGGCAACCAGACAGAGGGTCCAAGACCTCTGCCCCACACCTGTGGCAGTTTCGGAGGCCCAGGGTGAGAAGGTGGCAATCACTTCCCAGCAGTAGATACAGGGGGAGAAGGGAGAGGAGGTGTGTGTTGTCCCTCTCCAACAGTTGGCCAGGGTGGAGGAAGCGGCCTTCCCTCCCCAGCAAAGATCAGTGCACCTGGGAGACAGTACCATAGACATGTTGTCCAAGCAACCAGATGAGGGAATAGAAAAGGAAGCAGCCGGCTCACCTCCCCAATGGCAGCTACACAGTTTGGGAGTGGAGGAAGCCAGCCTCCTGCCCCAACGGTTAGCCGGAGCGGAGGATGAGGAGTCCCCAGCAGAAGTGCTGGCAACAGGGCAGAGTGTTACCAACCTCTGCCCAGCACCGGCAACAACTACAGAGTTCCAGGGAGGCGGGGCAGTCGGCCTTCCTCCCCAACAGTTAGCCGGAGCAGATGGTGTGGGGTTTCCAGCAGAAGGGCTGGCAACAGGGCCGAGGACTGCTGGACTCTGCCCTCAACTAACAGAGGATGGATTTCCCGTGAAGGTGGATGGGACTTCAGTCTCCACCTGTATACCCCAGGGATGCTGGGCAGTTGGCCCAGATCCCCAACAGCATGACAGAGTGAGCCCAGTCACCCTGTCTTCTCTCCAGCGGCAGAAAGGACTCCGGGGAGAAGGGCCAGTCCAGGCCTCTCCCCAGCAGCAGATATGTTCTCTGAGAGAGGCAGAGGTTGGCTGGGTGAGTAATGCTTTGTTTGGAACAATTTATTTGGGGTACTGTGTGGGTACAGGCATTAGAGGATTGGAACTACTTACTAAATTCGGAGTCAACCCGTCTGTGGTCTCATCCTGTGTTAGTCTTCTGCCGAAAGGGGAGAGATGTGACGGGAGGGCCCGTGGAACTCAGAATACATCTTATGTCTAAGTCACCCTGTGCCATCCTGGCACAGGGTGAGTGAGAAAATATATCTTGGACTACTTAAAATGGGACAGCAATATTTGTCCACAATATCTCCCAGGATGTATGTAGGGACTATTATTGGTTTGGTTGATCCTGAACTCAACCTGTTAATTGAGTGAGCTGATCACATTGTCCTCTATACAATGTAGGAGACGGGACGACTCCTATTGGAGCTCATGTTAATTAGGTTATGTTTGTATTGTTAATTGTAATTAGCTCCAGCTATTGTGTTTATACTACTGTGTGAAGCTCGGTGCCCACAAGTCTGTCATCTGGTCTGGGTAAATGTTTTAGTAAATTAGCTCATGTTAATTAGGTTAGCTTTGAGTCAGCCTGCTGTATAAATGTGTGTGAGATCTCAAATAAAGAGTTAGTCCTGATTTACTCCAAGACTGGTGTTGTCTAGTTCTTGGGGGTTCCTATAGCCAGATCCATTGGACTCGTGTTCCAGAACTTAGGAAGCGGTATACTGACAGAAGCACTCAAGCAGAGTGTGGGACGTTCCGTGACAATACCAATAAAAAAAAAAAAGGATTTTTAATAGAGAAATATTGGCTTAGTGAGAAGTCTGTCCATGTACAGTATAGTATGCACTCAATACTTGATTGGGGCTCTCTTTGTATGAATTGCGGCATCAATGCGGCGTGGCATGGAGGCGATCAGCCTGAGGCACTGCTGAGGTGTTATGGAAGCCCAGGCAGGTCCTTCAGCACATCTGCATTGTTGGGTCTGGTGTCTCTCATCTTCCACAGATTCTCTATGGGGTTTAGGTCAGGCGAGTTTGCTGGCCAATCGAGCACAGTGATCCCATGATCATGTGGCCAGGTATTGGTAGTTTTGGCAGTGTGGGCAGGTGCCAAGTCCTGCTGGGAAATTAAATCTGCATCTCCATGAAGCTGGTCAGCAGAAAGAAGTATGAAGTGATCCAGACTTACCTGCTAGAGGGCTGCGCTGACTTTGAACTTGCTAAAGCTTTATTGATGTTTCTGGCAATATGAAGCGCTGGTTGCCATTACCACCGCTAACTTCAGTGAGATTAGGGCTGGGTCAGGTGAAGGTCCATACAGGTCTCTGCCACAGATGGATATTGTACTACAATCACATGACAATCTGACCAACTCCAGCAGATGGCACAGGTTTGGCTGAGGTCTTGGTCTGGTTATGGAGCTGTGTAGTTTAGAATCAGGTTGAGTGATACCAGAGTGGAAGTTGGGTGCTATGGAACTGTGTGGCGTGGAGATGGGTTTGAGTGAGGTCTCAGTCTATTTACAGTATGAATGTTCATAATTTGGAGCCTGGATTGGATGAGGTTTGGTCTGGTTATGGAGCTTTGTGATTTGGAACAGGGATTGGGTAAGATCTTATTTTAGTTGTGGAGTTAGGTGATTCTCGGCTAGGATTGCATGTGCTTTGGTGCAGTTATAGAGCTGGGGATTTGGGGCAGGTTATCTGGTTATAGAGGTCTTGGTCTGGCTATAGAGCTGTATGGTTGGTAGAGGTCTCTGTCTGGTAATGGGGCTGTGTGGTTGGTAGAGGTCTCCGTCTGGTAATGGGGCAGTATAGTTAGTAGAGGTCTTGGTCTGGATATAGAGCTGTGTGGTTGGTAGAGGTCTCTGTCTGGTAATGGAGCAGTATGGTTAGTAGAGGTCTTGGTCTGGTAATGGGGCTGTATGGTTGGTAGAGGTCTTGGTCTGGTATGGGGCTGTATGATTAGTAGAGGTCTTGGTCTGGATATACAGCTGTGTGGTTGGTAGAGGTCTCCGTCTGGTAATGGGGCAGTATGATTAGTAGCGATCTCCGTCTGGTAATGGGGCAGTATAGTTAGTAGAGGTCTTGGTCTGGATATAGAGCTGTGTGGTTGGTAGAGGTCTCCGTCTGGTAATGGGGCAGTATGATTAGTAGAGATCTCCGTCTGGTAATGGGGCAGTATAGTTAGTAGAGGTCTTGGTCTGGATATAGAGCTGTGTGGTTGGTAGAGGTCTCCGTCTGGTAATGGGGCAGTATGGTTAGTAGAGGTCTTGGTCTGGTAATGGGGCTGTATGGTTGGTAGAGGTCTCGGTCTGGTATGGGGCTGTATGGGTTGGTAGAGGTCTTGGTCTGGCTATAGAGCTGTATGGTTGGTAGAGGTCTTGGTCTGGTAATGGGGGTTATAGGGTTGGTAGAGGTCTTGGTCTGGTAATGGGGATGTTTGGTTGGTAGAGGTCTTGGTCTGGTAATGGGGGCTGTATGCTTTTGGAGTAGAGGTTAGGTGAAGTCTTGGTCTGGTAATGGGGGCTGTATGCTTTGGAGTGGAGGTTGGGTGAGGTCTTGGTCTGGATATAGTGCTATATGGTTGGTAGAGGTCTTGTATTAGGGGCTGTATGGTTAGTAGTGGTCTTGGTCTAGATATAGAACTGTATGGTTTGGAGTAGAGGTTAGATGAGGTCTTGTTATGAAGCTGTAGGGTTCTGCTCAGGTATCTGGCCCTGTCTCAGTCTGATTACAGAGCAGTGTGGTGTTGGTTGTTGATTTTATGACCTTTCTATCCCCCTCAGGCACAGGATGCATGTGGACCTCTGGAGATTGACTCTGCACTGAACCTCATCCGTTCCTTGGAACAAGACCTACGGGAGGCCAAAGCAGCTGCCAGAGAGGGCAAACTGCAGCCGCTGCCCGGGGAAACGGTGAACCTTTATCTTTGTGGTTTGTTGATGGGGAGATTGTGTGAAAATGGTTGTGTGGTCAGGATGGTGAGGACATTGTGTGAAGATGTTTGTGTGTCGGGATAGTGACCGTTGTGTGTCAGGATGGTGAGGACATTGTGTGAAGACGTTTGTGTGTCGGGATAGTGTCCGTTGTGTGTCAGGATGGTGGGGAATTTGTGAAGATGTTTGTGTGTCGGGATAGTGACCGTTGTGTGTCAGGATGGTGAGGACATTGTGTGAAGACGGTTGTGTGTCGGAATAGTGACCATTGTGTGTCAGGATGGTGGGGACATTGTGTGAAGATGGTTGTGTGTCGGGATAGTGACCATTGTGTGAAGATTGTTGTGTGTCGGGATAGTGACCGTTGTGTGTCAGGATGGTGGGGACATTGTGTGAAGATGGTTGTGTGGTCAGGATGGTGAGGACATTGTGTGAAGACGGTTGTGTGTCAGGATAGTGACCGTTGTGTGTCAGGATGGTGGGGACATTGTGTGAAGACGTTTGTGTGTCGGGATAGTGTCCGTTGTGTGTCAGGATGGTGGGGAAATTGTGAAGATGTTTGTGTGTCGGGATAGTGACCGTTGTGTGTCAGGATGGTGAGGACCTTGTGTGAAGACGTTTGTGTGTCGGAATAGTGACCATTGTGTGTCAGGATGGTGAGGACATTGTGTGAAGGTGGTTGTGTGGTTAGGATGGTGAGGACATTGTGTGAAGACGGTTGTGTGTCGGAATAGTGACCATTGTGTGTCAGGATGGTGGGGACATTGTGTGAAGATGGTTGTGTGTCGGGATAGTGACCATTGTGTGAAGATTGTTGTGTGTCGGGATAGTGACCGTTGTGTGTCAGGATGGTGGGGACATTGTGTGAAGATGGTTGTGTGGTCAGGATGGTGAGGACATTGTGTGAAGACGGTTGTGTGTCAGGATAGTGACCGTTGTGTGTCAGGATGGTGGGGACATTGTGTGAAGATGGTTGTGTGTCGGGATAGTGACCGTTGTGTGTCAGGATGGTGGGGACATTGTGTGAAGATGTTTGTGTGTCGGAATAGTGACCATTGTGTGTCAGGATGGTGAGGACATTGTGTGAAGATGTTTGTGTGTTGGGATAGTGACCGTTGTGTGTCAGGATGGTGGGGACATTGTGTGAAGATTGTTGTGTGTCGGGATAGTGACCGTTGTGTGTCAGGATGGTGGGGACATTGTGTAAAGATGGTTGTGTGTCGGGATAGTGACCGTTGTGTGTCAGGATGGTGGGGACATTGTGTGAAGATGGTTGTGTGTCAGGATAGTGACCATTGTGTGTCAGGATGGTGGGGACATTGTGTGAAGATGGTTGTGTGGTCAGGATGGTGGGGACATTGTGTGAAGAGGGTTGTGTGTCAGGATAGTGACCGTTGTGTGTCAGGATGGTGGGGACATTGTGTGAAGATGGTTGTGTGTCGGGATAGTGACCGTTGTGTGTCAGGATGGTGGGGACATTGTGTAAAGATGGTTGTGTGTCGGGATAGTGACCGTTGTGTGTCAGGATGGTGGGGACATTGTGTGAAGATGGTTGTGTGTCAGGATAGTGACCATTGTGTGTCAGGATGGTGGGGACATTGTGTGAAGATGGTTGTGTGGTCAGGATGGTGGGGACATTGTGTGAAGACGGTTGTGTGTCAGGATAGTGACCGTTGTGTGTCAGGATGGTGGGGACATTGTGTGAAGATGGTTGTGTGTCGGGATAGTGACCGTTGTGTGTCAGGATGGTGGGGACATTGTGTGAAGATGGTTGTGTGGTCAGGATGGTGAGGACATTGTGTGAAGATGGTTGTGTGGTCAGGATGGTGAGGACATTGTGTGAAGACGGTTGTGTGTCGGGATAGTGACCGTTGTGTGTCAGGATGGTGGGGACATTGTGTGAAGACGGTTGTGTGTCGGGATAGTAACCGTTGTGTGGTCAGGATGGTGAGGACATTGTGTGAAGATAGTTGTGTGGTTAGGATGGTGAGGACATTGTGTGAAGATGGTTGTGTGGTCAGGATGGTGAGGAAATTGTGTGAAGATGGTTGTGTGGTCAGGATGGTGAGGACATTGTGTGAAGATAGTTGTGTGGTCAGGATGGTGAGGACATTGTGTGAAGACGGTTGTGTGTCGGGATAGTGACCAATGTGTGTCAGGATGGTGGGGACATTGTGTGAAGATGGTTGTGTGGTCAGGATGGTGAGGACATTGTGTGAAGATGGTTGTGGGTCGGGATAGTGACCATTGTGTGTCAGGATGGTGGGGACATTGTGTGAAGATGGTTGTGTGGCCACATGGTGATCATTGTACTTCTACAGATGGAGAAATGCTCACAAGATCTGGGAAGCAGCACCAAGGCAGTGAGTTCTTCCATCGCACAGCTTCTGGGTGAGATTGTTCATGGAAATGAGAATTACACAGGTAGGTGGAGGTGATGTCTCCTTCTTCTCTCTGTATTATCCTGAACTCACCTTTTTTTATTTCATGTCTGGTTTATTTCTCTTCCTGATCCACCTATATGTCCTCTGTATAACCCATCATCTCCCCCTTCGGCAGGACGTGCTGCCCGTGATGTTGCCCAGGCCCTCCGTTCCCTGGCTCAGGCCAGCCGTGGAGTGGCTGCCATGTCTGGAGATCCGGCAGTGCAGAACGCCATGTTGGAGTGCGCTGGAGATGTCATGGATAAGGCTGGAAATCTCATTGAAGAAGCTAAGAGAGCCGTGGGAAAGCCAGCGGATGCGGAGAGTCAGCAGAGATTGGCTCAGGTCTCTGACCATTTTATTACGTTTTCTGTTATTTTCTTCATTTCTACCACACAAGTTATTTTCACTTCACCCTCTGCATGCTAGCAGTCTGGTGCCCCAAGTGCTGGGATGAAGGGTGGTTTGTATTCTCAGATCTTCCCAGCATGTTGTCTATTCCAGACACTGACCCATCCATACCTGATGTGTTTTTGGTAATTATTGATTGGATTGCCTTCTTTCTCCACACAGGTGGCCAAGGCCGTGTCTCAGGCTCTGAGCCGCTGCGTCACTTGTCTTCCAGGACAGAGAGATGTTGATGCCGCTATAAAGAGCATTGGAGAAGCCAGCAAGAAACTCCTGGCCACATCTGTAAGTACTTCTCATGTCTGCCTCTCCTGTTCCTTGTCTCTGATGTCCTCCTCCACCTGCAACTAAGCGACATCTCTATGGTCCTTTAATGTCTATCCTCCTCCACCTTCTACTAAGTGACCTCTCTATGGTCCTCTAATGTCCATCCTCCTACTAAGTGACCTCTCTCTATGGTCCTCTGATGTCCATCCTCCTCCACCTAAGTGACATTTCTATGGTCCTCTAATGTCTATTCTCCTCCACCTTCTAAGTGACCTCTCTATGGTCCTCTAATGTCCATCCTCCTCCATCTTCTACTAAGTGACCTCTCTATGGTCCTCTAATGTCCATCCTCCTCCACCTAAGTGACCTCTCAATGGTCCTCTAATGTCTGTTGTCCTCCACCTTCTACAATGTGATATCTCTATAGTCCTCTATTATCCACTAAGTGACCTCTCTTTGGTCCTCTAATGCCCATCCTTCTCCACCTGCTCCTAAGTGACATCTCTATGGTCATCTAATGTCCATCCTCAGGATCCTTATCTTTTGAATCTGTTTTTCAGCTGATCACGCCTGGCTTCCTTCGCTCACTCTTTATTGCCTCTTTTATCTTCTCAGTTCCCCCCCAGCACCAAGTCTTTCCAGGAAGCTCAAGGCCAGCTGAACCAGGCTGCTGTCGGCCTTAACCAGTCAGCCAATGAACTAGTGCAGGCATCCCGAGGAACGCCTCAGGATCTCGCCAAGGCTTCTGGGAAGTATGGCCATGACTTCAATGAGTTCCTTCAGGCTGGAGTGGAGATGGCGGGACAGTCACAGGTAGATGGGATTCCATAAGTCGGGTGGTACAGACTCACCAGCATTTATATTATCCTGTGTGTTTATGTAATTATTTGGATGAAAGTGATCTCAGGGGTCCTTGCATGTCTTCAGAGGTTGGGCTTCGGGTCGTATTGTGTTTCTGGAGGAGTCTGTAGGTGCTCTGCACTCGGACTCGAATGCATGGGTCTGTGCCACATGAACACATAGCACTCTGAGCGTCCCTCTAATGTAACATTAAACTTCTGGAATTCTGTGTTTCAAAATTCCATCATAGATAATGTTGGGTCTATAGTAATAAGTTCATTAGATGTATATGAGGTATATGTGCCCAGATGATGAGGTGATTGGAGTATGCCTCATTGCCTCCATTATCACCTTCATGTGTCCTCTCCATCCACAGAACAAGGAGGACCAGGCCCAAGTGGTCTCCAACCTCAAGAGCATTTCTCTGTCATCCAGCAAGTTGTTGCTGGCAGCTAAAGCACTTTCCGCGGATCCCGCTGCTCCCAACTTGAAGAGCCAACTGGCAGCTGCAGCCAGGTATGTGGTGGGAAGTGTCTCCTTCCAATATCTTCATTTCAAAATGGATGTGCATTAGATATTTACAGATCTGTCTGTGTTTCCCCAGGGCTGTGACTGACAGTATCAATCAGCTGATCACTGTATGTACCCAGCAAGCTCCAGGACAGAAGGAGTGTGACAACGCTCTACGTGAGCTGGAGGTAAGTTCCTGCTGATTGGTGGGACATGTGTTTGGAGGAATCTCCTCTGTGTAGAAGAATCTCACCCATGTGTAGAAGGATCTCATCTCCCCTGGGTAGCAGGATCTGCCCTGTGTAAGCGGGATCTGCCCTGAGTAGAAGGATCTCATCTCCCCTGGGTTGCAGGATGTCCTCTGTGAAGAAGAATCTCCCCCATGTGTAGAGGGATCTCACCTGAGTAGAAGGATCTGATCTCCCCTGGGTAGCAGGATCTCCTCTGTGTAAGCAGGATCTGCCCTGAGTAGAGGGATCTGCCCTTGTTATCATTTGAGAGTAATTTCCTCTTCATCAGATCAGTGTATAGTGTATTAGGAGTATCATGCAGATACTTCCATTAGGAGGGATGAAGTAGACCTGCATTGTCACCGTGGCTTTCCCTTTCCACCACAATCCCTGGAAATCTTCCCCCCTCCATTGCCTCGTGTGGTCTTTGCTTCAGAGAGCATGACAACCAGACAGGACCAGATTCTCCGTGGCTCTGCCAGAACCCTCTTCTCTAGGGGCATTCTGACACCATTGGGATAGTAAAGTCCGAGGATTACAAGAGAGAGGTCATCTCATGATTGTAGTGATGGTGTGAAATATCTGTATAATGTATGGTTGTGTACAGTATGATCCTCCATATATATCACAGGTCATCTCCTCATATGTAGGAGATGTTATAGTGAACAGCCTGATCATGTATGGTTGTGTACAGTCTCTGAGCCCCTGTGTGTGTATGTGTGTGTGTATATATACATACATACATACATACATACATACATACATACATACATACATGGTCCCGTCTTTATCTTATTTCTGTACCGTGTCGCACACAAGGCTTTGATAAGATTTATCTTCTGTCATTACAGACGGTCCGAGAACTCCTCCAGAACCCGACAGAGCCAGTCAACGACCAGTCCTACTTCCAATGCCTGGACAACGTCATGGAGAACTCCAAGGTACTGCTCGGGGCCCTGAACTGTGCAGTCTGTGTGTCTCACTGGGCCCTAGAATGGGGAAATAGCTTAGTATAGCCCCATCTTTCCCCTCCTCCATCTTATGTGTCTCACTGGGCCCTAGAATGGGGAAATAGCTTAGTATAGCCCCATCTTTCCCCTCCTCCATCTTATGTGTCTCACCGGGCCCTAGAATGGGCACATAGCTTAGTATAGCCTGGCCTCTCCCCACCTCCATCTTATTATACATCTCACTGGGCCCTAGAATGGGCGCATAGCTTAGTATAGCCTGGCCTCTCCCCTCCTCCACCTTATTATACATCTCACTGGGCCCTAGAATGGGCACATAGCTTAGTATAGCCTGGCCTCTCCCCACCTCCATCTTATTATACATCTCACCGGGCCCTAGAATGGGCACATAGCTTAGTATAGCCTGGCCTCTCCCCACCTCCATCTTATTATACATCTCACTGGGCCCTAGAATGGGCACATAGCTTAGTATAGCCTGGCCTCTCCCCACCTCCATCTTATTATACATCTCACTGGGCCCTAGAATGGGCGCATAGCTTAGTATAGCCTGGCCTCTCCCCTCCTCCATCTTATGTGTCTCACTGGGCCCTGGAATGGGCGCATAGCTTAGTATAGCCTGGCCTCTCCCCTCCTCCATCTTATTATACATCTCACCGGGCCCTAGAATGGGCGCATAGCTTAGTATAGCCTGGCCTCTCCCCTCCTCCATCTTATTATACATCTCACCGGGCCCTAGAATGTGCGCATAGCTTAGTATAGCCTGGCCTCTCCCCTCCTCCATCTTATTATACATCTCACCGGGCCCTAGAATGGGGAAATAGCTTAGTATAGCCTGGCCTCTCCCCTCCTCCATCTTATTATACATCTCACCGGGCCCTAGAATGGGCGCATAGCTTAGTATTGCCTGGCCTCTCCCCTCCTCCATCTTATTATACGTCTCACCGGGCCCTAGAATGGGCGCATAGCTTAGTATTGCCTGGCCTCTCCCCTCCTCCATCTTATTATATATCTCACCGGGCCCTAGAATGGGCGCATAGCTTAGTATAGCCTGGCCTCTCCCCTCCTCCATCTTATTATACATCTCACCGGGCCCTAGAATGGGGAAATAGCTTAGTATAGCCTGGCCTCTCCCCTCCTCCATCTTATTATACATCTCACCGGGCCCTAGAATGTGCGCATAGCTTAGTATAGCCTGGCCTCTCCCCTCCTCCATCTTATTATACATCTCACCGGGCCCTAGAATGGGCGCATAGCTTAGTATAGCCTGGCCTCTCCCCTCCTCCATCTTATTATACATCTCACCGGGCCCTAGAATGGGCGCATAGCTTAGTATAGCCTGGCCTCTCCCCTCCTCCATCTTATTATACATCTCACCGGGCCCTAGAATGTGCGCATAGCTTAGTATAGCCTGGCCTCTCCCCTCCTCCATCTTATTATACATCTCACCGGGCCCTAGAATGGGCGCATAGCTTAGTATAGCCTGGCCTCTCCCCTCCTCCATCTTATTATACATCTCACCGGGCCCTAGAATGGGCGCATAGCTTAGTATAGCCTGGCCTCTCCCCTCCTCCATCTTATTATACATCTCACCGGGCCCTAGAATGGGCGCATAGCTTAGTATAGCCTGGCCTCTCCCCTCCTCCATCTTATTATACATCTCACCGGGCCCTAGAATGGGCGCATAGCTTAATATAGCCTGGCCTCTCCCCTCCTCCATCTTATTATACATCTCACCGGGCCCTAGAATGGGGAAATAGCTTAGTATAGCCTGGCCTCTCCCCTCCTCCAACTTTTATTTCCCTGAAATAGAAATACAAGATACAAAACACATATTTTCTATACCGTCACACCACATTCTATATGTTCTCTGTTGTATGATGTTGTGCCATTTTGTCCTCCAGGTTCTAGGTGAGTCTATGGCTGGAATTTCTCAGCATGCGAAGACCAGCAATTTGCCAGAGTTTGGTGAGGCGGTCAGTACGGCATCCAAGGCTTTGTGTGGCCTGACTGAGGCTGCGGCACAGGTATGTTATCACACGGGCTGGGCTGAGCTCTGGCCAGCCTGACCTCCTATTTAATCTCTGCTCCTCTTCCCCTGCAGGCCGCTTACCTTGTTGGTGTATCAGATCCCAGTAGCCGTGCCGCCCAGCAAGGTCTGGTGGATCCCACCCAGTTTGCCAGAGCCAACCAAGCTATTCAGATGGCCTGTCAAAACCTAGTAGATCCGGCCTGCACCCAGTCACAGGTAATGTCTCTGAGACACAATCGTAGAGGGGTAGATGATATGAAGGGTGATGGTGACGAAGTTGGACACAGTAGTGGAGTGGTAGAAGATATGTTGAGTGATGGTGAAGATGCGGGACATAACGGTGGAGGGGGTAGAATATATGTTGGGCAATAGTGAAGATATGGATAATAATGGTGGGGGGGTAGAATATATGTTGGGCAATAGTGAAGATATGGATAATTAACGGTGGAGGGGTAGCATATATGTTGGGCAATAGTGGAGATATGGGTAATAATGGTGGACGGGTAGAATATATGTTGGGCAATAGTGAGGATATGGATAACGGTGGACGGGTAGAATATATGTTGGGCAATAGTGAGGATATGGATAACGGTGGACGGGTAGAATATATGTTGGGCAATAGTGGAGATATGGGCAATAATGGTGAGGGGGTAGAATATATGTTGGGCAATAGCGAAGATATGGATAATAATGGTGGAGGGGTAGAATATATGTTGGGCAATAGCGAAGATATGGATAATAATGGTGGAGGGGTAGAATATATGTTGGGCAATAGTGAAGATATGGATAATAATGGTGCAGGGGTAGAATATATGTTGGGCAATAGTGAAGATATGGATAATAATGGTGGAGGGGTAGAATATATGTTGGGCAATAGTGAAGATATGGATAATAATGGTGGAGGGGTAGAATATATGTTGGGCAATAGTGGAGATATGGGCAATAATGGTGAGGGGGTAGAATATATGTTGGGCAATAGCGAAGATATGGATAATAATGGTGGAGGGGTAGAATATATGTTGGGCAATAGCGAAGATATGGATAATAATGGTGGAGGGGTAGAATATATGTTGGGCAATAGTGAAGATATGGATAATAATGGTGGAGGGGTAGAATATATGTTGGGCAATAGTGAAGATATGGATAATAATGGTGGAGGTGTAGAATATATGTTGGGCAATAGTGGAGATGTGGACATATGGATAATAATGGTTGGGGGGTAGAATATAGGTTGGGCAATAGTGAAGATATGGATAATAATGGTGGAGGGGGTAGAATATATGTTGGGCAATAGTGAAGATATGGATAATAATGGTGGAGGGGTAGAATATATGTTGGGCAATAGTGGAGATATGGGTAATAATGGTGGAGGGGTAGAGGATCTGATGGGCAATAGTGAAGATATGGATAATAATGGTGGAGGGGTAGAATATATGTTGGGCAATAGTGGAGATATGGGTAATAATGGTGGAGGGGTAGAGGATCTGTTGGGTAATCGCGAAGATGTGGGACATAATTGTAGAGATGGGTAGAAGTGGCAGATGATGGTTAACATTTCTGGGACACAATGGTGGAGGAGTAGAAGATTTGGTAGATGATGGTGACATTTCTGGGACATAATGTTGGGGGGAGTATAGATCTGGTAGGTGATGGTGCTTGTCCTTGGGACACAATGGTATGGAGGGTGATGATGTCCCTGGGACACAATGATGGAAGGGTAGAAAATCTGATGGGTGATGGTGACATCCTTGGCACACATTGGTAGAGGGGTAGATGATATGGAGGGCGGTGGTGATATCCCTGGGATGCAATGGTAGAGGATTAGATGATATGGTGGATGATGTCAGGAAAGAACTTCCTGGGGAGGAGTACCCCAGGACAGACCCCATGACAGAGATAAAGGTCTATTTACTGTCATTGTGTCTTCTTATTGAGTAATGAATCTAACACGGTGTAAACCTTCTCCATATATTTCTTCATAGGTGTTGTCAGCTGCCACCATTGTGGCTAAACACACCTCCGCTCTGTGCAATGCATGTCGCCTGGCATCCACTCACACCTCCAATCCCGTGGCCAAGAGGCAGTTTGTCCAGTCTGCCAAGGAGGTGGCAAACAGCACGGCGAACCTGGTGAAGACCATCAAGGTAAAGACCTTCCTCCAACAGAAGTCCAATCACACGTTTGTGGGATGATCATGTGCCAAGTGAAATGGCATTGTGGTGAGACAGAAACATTGAGTCACATGGAATCCCATCTTCTTGTTCCAGGCTTTGGATGGGGCATTCAATGACGACAATCGGGCCAAGTGTCGTGAAGCCACCGTGCCGCTTATCCAAGCCGTAGAGAACCTTACCGCTTTTGCCTCCAATCCGGAATTCGCCAGTGTGCCGGCCCACATCTCCCAAGAGGTGAGGATGACAACGGGAGGGTTGGAACAGTCCATTGTCTCTCTTCTCTTCCTTCTCTTCTAATTAGTTGACTCTTTCAGGGTCTCCAAGCCATGGAACCAATCATCAGCTCAGCTCAGACCATGCTGGAGAGCTCCTCTGGCCTCATCCAGACCGCTCGTTCCCTGGCTGCCAATCCCAAAGACCCGCCACAATGGTCAGTGTTGGCCGGACACTCCCGGACAGTCTCTGACTCCATCAAGAAACTCATCACCAATATGAGGTAAGGGCGGAGCATAGAGGACATATATATTGTGTTCAGAGTCCTGCTGCACAAGTGTTTGTGATGTATGATGATGTCTCACTGCCAGGAAGACTACAAACCTGGTCCTTTCCCCAGACAGAGCTTTTTTTATAGGAAATAGATCTGTTATTCCCCAATGACATGAGCTCTCTACTCAGGGATAAGGCCCCAGGACAGAGGGAATGCGATCAGGCCATTGATCTGCTGAACCAGACGGTGAGAGAACTGGACCAGGCCTCGCTAGCAGCCATCAGCCAGCAATTGGCGCCACGAGAGGGAATCTCACAGGAGGTAAGAGACAGAATTAAAGGAGAGCTCTGCAGAGGACGGAATAGAATAATAAAGTATTGATAATGAATGGCGGGAAAGGCTCGTTCACAATTGCTTCAATATGTGGCATTGGACACTCTGAATGCCACTCAAAGCTCCTCCCATTAAATAAAATGGTCACCTTACAGTCCTGGACACACGTGTTTGCTTCGCTTCAAAAACAATCCCGATTGTCGCTTTCTTGGTACTTCAAAGTGTCTCCAAACCCTCCATAGAAGTGGACAACGCTCACTTACAGCACCTGCAGCTTCTGAGAGGCTTTTATTCAAGTTTAGCTTCGCTTTGCTTTAGAGGTATTGCAAGTATGAGATATCCCAGGGTGCACTGGGAAACCAACAAGTGAACCAATGAGATGTCCTCAGCAGTCACTTCTGGTCCATGTGTATATATTCTGGGGTGTCTGGTGCAGACATTACATTTGGTGTGGAGCAGCAGGAAGATGGGCGAGGTCATGACTGGAGCAACTAGCAGACGGCACACGTGGTGTGCAACATGAGAACGCTATAAAGGAAAGTGAGAGGGGACCAGAGAGAGAGGACTGAGTGGGGCAGAGGATCAGCAAAGATTGGGGGACTGGAGCAGGAGAAACTAGCAATGTCACACGTGGTATGCAAAATGTTATATAGCGGGAGGTGGGCAGGGACCAGAGAAAGAGGAGCCTCAGAAAACCAGAGGATTAGCAGAGCCGGGGGTTACTACTGAGTGGGGGATCAGCAGAGCTGGGGGTTACTACTGAGTGGGGGATCAGCAGAGCTGGGGGTAACTACTGAGTGGGGGATCAGCAGAGCTGGGGGTTACTACTGAGTGGGGGATCAGCAGAGCTGGGGGTTACTACTGAGTGGGGGATCAGCAGAGCTGGGGGTTACTACTGAGTGGGGGATCAGCAGAGCTGGGGGTTACTACTGAGTGGGGGATCAGCAGAGCTGGGGGTTACTACTGAGTCGGGGATCAGCAGAGCTGGAGGTTACTACTGAGTCGGGGATCAGCAGAGCTGGAGGTTATTACTGAGTGGAGGATCAGCAGAGCTGGAGGTTATTACTGAGTGGAGGATCAGCAGAGCTGGAGGTTATTACTGAGTGGGGGATCAGCAGAGCTGGAGGTTATTACTGAGTGGGGGATCAGCAGAGCTGGAGGTTATTACTGAGTGGGGGATCAGCAGAGCTGGAGGTTATTACTGAGTGGAGGATCAGCAGAGCTGGAGGTTATTACTGAGTGGGGGATCAGCAGAGCTGGAGGTTATTACTTAGTGGGGGATCAGCAGAGCTGGGGGTTATTACTGAGTAGGGGATCAGCAGAGTTGGAGGTTACTACTGAGCGGAGGATCAGCAGAGCTGGAGGTTACTACTGAGTGGGTGATCAGCAGAGCTGGAGGTTACTACTGAGTGGGTGATCAGCAGAGCTGGAGGTTACTACTTAGTGGAGAATCCGCAGAGCTGGAGGTTATTACTGAGTGGGTGATCAGCAGAGCTGGAGGTTACTACTGAGTGGGTGATCAGCAGAGCTGGAGGTTATTACTGAGTGGGTGATCAGTAGAGCTGGAGGTTATTACTGAGTGGGTGATCAGTAGAGCTGGAGGTTATTACTGAGTGGGTGATCAGTAGAGCTGGAGGTTATTACTGAGTGGGTGATCAGTAGAGCTGGAGGTTATTACTGAGTGGGTGATCAGTAGAGCTGGAGGTTACTACTGAGTGGAGGATCAGCAGAGCTGGAGGTTACTACTGAGTGGGGGATCAGCAGAGCTGGGGGTTACTACTGAGTGGGGGATCAGAAGAGCTGGAGGTTACTACTGAGTGGGGGATCAGAAGAGCTGGAGGTTACTACTGAGTGGAGGATCAGCAGAGCTGGAGGTTACTACTGAGTTGGGGATCAGCAGAGCTGGAGGTTACTACTGAGTTGGGGATCAGCAGAGCTGGAGGTTACTACTGAGTTGGGGATCAGCAGAGCTGGGAGTAATACAGAGCAGGGAATCTGCTAAACGAGGATACTGATGGGCTGGTGGTCTGCTGAACCGGGATACTGATGAAAATGTGCGTGTGTGTGTATATATATATATGTGTGTGTGTGTGTGTGTGTGTGTGTGTGTGTGTGTGTGTGTGTATAAATATATATGTGAGTGGTGCTGCCTATAACCTGGAGAGTGACCTCCAGTAATGACTAACCACAATAAAGTGTGCTCTATTGTGGTTAGTCATTACTGGAGGTCACTCTCCAGGTTATAGGCAGCACCACTCACCCCTGTGTGTGTATGTGTGTGTGTGTGTGTATATACATACACATTTTTTTCTGTTTGGTGCTTCACTTGGAGCCCCTAGGGGAGGCAGCTGCCTAGCCTTACCTAAGGGCGGTTATCTACCTATTATATACACAGGGATACTGATGGGGTTGGGATCTGTTGGACAAGGGTATTATTGAGCTGGGGATCTGATGAAATGGATATCTGCTGAATAGAGATACTGTTGGGCTGGGGATCTGCTGAATGAGGATAATAATGAGCTGAGGATCTTCTAAACATGGATACTAATGAGCTGGGGATCTGCTGGGGATCTGTTGAGCTGGGGATCTACTGAACGAGGATACTAATGAGCTGGACGCTTTAATGCGTTGAAGTTGAAGCGTGAGTGTAAATGAGCCCTAAGGGCCACTATTTTGGAGACATGCTGGGGCTTTACATCTGGGGCTGGGGCTTTAAATCTGCAGTGTCTTGAAGCAGGCCCATAGGGCCACAGTTACACTGCCTGAAGGCTTTACACCACAGGGCCTGGGAGGTATCTAAGAAAGCAGTGCTGTGTGCAGTATGGAGCCCCTGGGGCATTTATAAAGGCGAGGGGGGGACATAGACTGGAATCTTGGACTGGGTCTCATCATACTGGTAAATGACAATGGGAAGACTGGTCATCGCTGTGTGCTGTATAATGGAGGGTTCTTCTCTCGTTTCTTCAGGCGTTACACAATCAGATGCAGACGTCTGTGCAGGAGATCAGCAACCTAATAGAACCGCTGGTGGCGGCGGCCCGGGCGGACTCATCGCAGCTCGGACACAAGGTAAGACCGGCACCGGGATACCCAACACCACCAGAACGACCTTCTAAAAGGTGGGTTACCATTCATCTGTCCAATGCCTTCTCCTCACAGGTCTCCCAGATGGCCCAATATTTCGAGCCTCTGACCAACGCCACCATCGGAGCCGCCTCCAAGGCCATCAACCACCAGCAGCAGATGAACCTTCTGGACCAGACCAAGACACTGGCAGAGTCAGCTCTGCAGATGCTTTATACCGCCAAGGAGGCTGGAGGAAACGCCAAGGTGAGCCCTGAGAAGATATGTGTATTGGTGGGGCAGGATAGGAAAACCACTCCACAGTACACCAATGGTGGAGACAGTGCAAAGAAGTGGTCTCCAAACGAAGGACAGATTATAGCTGATGGTACCGGACAGATGCAGAGTGGATCAATGGATGGGGGAAATCTAATGGGATTTGGTGTGAGAATCAGAATACTGATGGGTGGATCACATGGCTCTATGAATAGGTAAAATCTCCATTCACTTGACACCCCTCATGTCTGTCATAGGTGGCTGGACACACCCAGGAAGCGTTGGATGAAGCCGCTCAGATGATGCATGAAGCTGTGGATGATCTGACGGGGACACTGAATGAAGCTGCCAGTGCGGCTGGAGCTGTAGGAGGAATGGTGGACTCCATCACTCAAGCCATCAACAAGGTGACAACCCAACTCCTATTTCATGATTCTCACTCTCTCCAATATACCCCCCCTACCTCCATCTCCTCCTACCCCCCCTCCCCAATCTTCTCCTTCTCCCCCCTGCCTGACCCTCATCTCCTACCCCCCCCCCCCCCCCCCCGACCCTCATCTCCTCCTACCCCCCCCGCCTGACCTCCATCTCCTTTGTCCTGGCAGCTGGATGAACAGCATATTGGTGAGCCTGAGGGATCATTTGTGGACTATCAGACAACCATGGTGAAGACGGCCAAGGCTATAGCAGTGACGGTGCAGGAGATGGTGAGTGTAGGAACTTGGTAGGTGGTGACACCGTGTCAGCTGCTGAGCGATCTGGATAATCAGTTAGCAGGAGTCAGGCGTGTCCTATAAAATGTTATGTTAATGTATAGACACCAAGCCAACGTACCTCACTTCATAGCAATGACGGGAGACACGTCTAAGATCTTTTTCTTTTCAGGTCACTAAATCCACCACCAACCCTGACGAACTGGGCACATTGGCCAACCAACTTACCAATGACTACAGTCAGCTGGCACATGAAGCCAAACCAGCTGCTATGACTGCCGAGAATGAAGAGGTAAGGACATTGTCTTAAGCCAGTTGGGCCTCTTATGTCTGTGTCTTCCCAAATCTGCACCTCTCACCAAGGCCATTCCAGGTTATTTGGCTCTCTGTTTAGCAATGACAGCGATATTTCCCTGTCCACAGCTCAGGAGGTCCTCCTCCCTGTCCACAGCTCAGGAGGTCCTCCTCCCTGTCCACAGCTCAGGAGGTCCTCCTCCCTGTCCACAGCTCAGGAGGTCCTCCTCCCTGTCCACAGCTCAGGAGGTCCTCCTCCCTGTCCACAGCTCAGGAGGTCCTCCTCCCTGTCCACAGCTCAGGAGGTCCTCCTCCCTGTCCACAGCTCAGGAGGTCCTCCTCCCTGTCCACAGCTCAGGAGGTCCTCCTCCCTGTCCACAGCTCAGGAGGTCCTCCCCCCCCCCCTGTCCACAGCTCAGGAGGTTCCCCCCCCCCCCCCCCGTCCACGGCTCAGGAGGTCCTGGTCCTTCCACGGCTCAGGAGGTCCCCCCCCCTGTCCACGGCTCAGGAGGTCCCCCCCCCTGTCCACGGCTCAGGAGGTCCCCCCCCCCTGTCCACGGCTCAGGAGGTCCTCCTCCCTGTCCACGGCTCAGGAGGTCCTCCTCCCTGTCCACGGCTCAGGAGGTCCTCCTCCCTGTCCACGGCTCAGGAGGTCCTCCTCCCTGTCCACGGCTCAGGAGGTCCTCCTCCCTGTCCACGGCTCAGGAGGTCCTCCTCCCTGTCCACGGCTCAGGAGGTCCTCCTTCCTGTCCACAGGTCAGGAGCTTCCCATACTGATAAACTCTTTTTGATAAACTAATTGATATGGCTTAGTCTTTTCTTCTCAGCAGATCACCTGATCGCTCTTTATGTCTCCTCTCAGATTGGATCTCACATCAAGCAGCGGGTGCAGGAACTGGGCCATGGCTGCTCTCTGCTGGTCACCAAAGCTGGAGCTCTGCAGTGCTGCCCAACAGACAATTACACCAAGAAGGAGCTGATTGATTGTGCACGGCGTGTGTCTGAGAAGGTGAGGAGGGCCTCTTCCTCGGATCTGCACAGGGTGGTGGTCGTCTTGCATGGTTTGTCTCTTTACCTTTCTGCTCTTAGGTTTCGCACGTCCTGGCTGCTCTCCAAGCTGGAAACCGCGGCACTCAGGCTTGTATCACTGCTGCCAGCGCCGTCTCCGGGATCATCGCCGACCTGGACACAACCATCATGTTTGCTACGGCCGGCACACTGAACCGAGAAAACGCAGAAACCTTCGCAGATCATCGGTGAGGCCAGCATGAGGATATATACCGTATTAAATAGTGTCACCTATATGTAGTATATTCCAGAAAGCAGGCAAGTTTACAGGCAGTAGATGTCTCACCTTCTGGTTATTCCTCCAGGGAAGGAATCCTGAAAACAGCAAAGGCTCTGGTGGAGGACACAAAGGTTTTGGTGCAGAACGCCACCTCCAGTCAGGAGAAGTTGGCTCAGGCCGCCCAGTCTTCAGTCTCCACCATCACACGGCTAGCAGAGAACGTTAAGCTGGGGGCGGCCAGTCTGGGCTCAGAAGACCCCGAGACTCAGGTATGACTCAGAACTCTCTCTGACCTTCCAGGTACCTATTGGGTTTAAGAGAAATCGGTGTGATTGGATGTAATAAGGACACCTCCACATGTGGTGTGACCGGCCCTTCACCTGTCCAAGAATCCCGGCCGGATTGGTGACAGTTGATATTGGACACACCCTCTCTGATTTTACCCTCTTGTTGGTCTCTCTACTCAGGTGGTCCTCATTAATGCTGTTAAAGATGTGGCCAAGGCATTGGGTGACCTCATCAGTGCCACCAAAGCAGCCGCCGGAAAGTCCAGTGATGACCCGTCAGTGTACCAGCTGAAGAACTCGGCCAAGGTGGGATATCGAGTGGGGGTGGGACAAGGGGCATTGAGGGTTATGGGGGATGGGAGAAGGGATATTGAGGGTTATGAGGGATGAGAGAAGGGGTGGGGGATGGGATATTGAGGGTTATGAGGGATGAGAGAAGGGATATGGGGGTGGGGGAAGGGATAATGAGGGTTATGAGAGAAGGGATATTGAGGGTTATGGGGGATGGGAGAAGGGATATTGAGGGTTATGAGGGATGAGAGAAGGGATATTGAGGGTTATGGGGGATGGGAGAAGGGATATTGAGGGTTATGAGGGATGAGAGAAGGGATATTGAGGGTTATGGAGGTGGGGAAAGGGATTTTGAGGGATGAAAGAAGGGATGTGGGGGAAGGGATATTGAGGGTTATGGGGGTGGGGGAAGGAATATTGAAGGTTATGAGGAATGAAAGAAGGGATATTGAGGGATGAGAGAAGGGATATTGAGGGTTATGAGGGATGAGAGAAGGGATATGGGGGTGGGGGAAGGGATAATGAGGGTTATGAGAGATGGGATATTGAGGGTTATGGGGATGGGAGAAGGGATATTGAGTTTTAGGAGGGATGAGAGAAGGGATATTGAGGGTTATGGGGGTGGGGGAAGGGATATTGAGGATTATGAGGGATGAGAGGAAGTTTTTGCCTGCCACCAATACCCTCATCACAAATCCTGTGCTTCCAGGTTATGGTGACCAATGTGACGTCTCTCCTGAAAACTGTCAAAGCCGTGGAAGATGAAGCCACCAAGGGAACCCGGGCGCTGGAGGCCACCATAGAGCACATACGGCAGGAGCTGGCGGTGAGTTTAGCTGGGACGGCCATGTGGCTGTAGGTCGGGGGGAATGTATTTCGGATGGCATTTGTCACACCATTGGCCCATCTTTACCCCTCCCCCTTGACTGTTACTCTGTATGATGTTCCATATTATCACTTGCAGACCTTCATCTCCCCCGAGCCTCCTCCCAAGACCTCCACACCAGAAGACTTTATCCGTATGACCAAAGGCATCACCATGGCAACGGCCAAGGCCGTCGCTGCCGGAAACTCCTGTCGTCAGGAAGATGTTATCGCTACGGCCAACCTGAGTCGCCGTGCTATCGCCGACATGTTGCGTTCCTGCAAGGTGTGATCATGTGACCTGGAGGGGAAGGGTGGAGACATCTTCTAGATATATATGGTCATGTGACCCGGGGGATGGGTGATGATTGGCGGGGAGGGTGGAGACTTCTTCCATATGGTCATGTGACCTGGGTGGGTAGGGTGATGATTGGCGGGGAGGGGGGAGATTTCTTCCATATGGTCATGTGACCTTGGGGGGATGGGTGATGATTGGCAGGGAGGGTGGGGACCTTTTCTATATGGTCATGTGACCCGGGGAATAGGTGATGATTGGCAGGAAGGGTGGAGACTTCTTCCATATGGTCATGTGACCTGGGGGGGATGGGTGATGATTGGCAGGGAGGGTGGGGACCTTTTCCATATGGTCATGTGACCTGCTGGGGGGGATGGGTGATGATTGGCAGGGAGGGGACCTCTTCCCATATGGTCATGTGACCTGGTGGGGATGGGTGGTGATTGGCAGGGTAGGAGGGGACCTTTTTCTATATGGTCATGTGACCTGGTGGGGGGGGAGACCTCTTCCATATGGGTGACGATTGGCAGGAAGGGTGGAGACTTCTTCTATGTGATCATGTGACTGGAGGGTGGGGACTTTTTCTATATGGTCATGTGACCTTTAGGGGGGTTTGAGGAGGATTGAAGGACATATGGCCCTTCATATAGTGTAATCTCTCTCATGTCTTGCAGGAAGCCGTCTATCACCCCGAGGTCAACCATGATGTGCGTATCCGGGCCACGCGGTTTGGCAAGGAGTGCGCCATGGGCTACCTACAGCTCCTGGAACACGTGTTACAGGTGAGAGCGCCACCTGTCTGTGTGTGTGAAGGATACATGGGAGGCCCATCTCATCATCTGTCTCTTATCATCCGTCACTCTTTGTCTGGCAGATCCTCCAGAAGCCGAGTGCAGACATGAAGCAGCAGCTGTCCGGGTTCTCCAAGCAGGTCGCCGGTTCCGTGACGGAGCTGATCCAGGCCGCTGAGGCGATGAAAGGTAGAGTGCTCCGCCCTCCGTTCCCTCCCAAACTGCGGAGTCGTGATCTTCTCCTATTGGTTACTCGCCTTTTATGGGAGTGTCTGAATGTCTGCCCAGTGGAGACTAACGCTCATCACTGCCGCCAGCTGAGAATTAGTAATATCTGATCTCTATAACCCCTCCCCCAGGCACAGAATGGGTGGATCCCGAAGACCCCACCGTCATTGCAGAGAACGAGCTGTTGGGCGCAGCGGCAGCGATAGAAGCAGCAGCCAAAAAATTGGAGCAGCTGAAACCTCGTGCTAAACCCAAGGTAAGACTCCGCCCACTCTAACCTCTGGATTTATAACCCAATCACAACATTATGTATCCTGAGGTAGCTCTTCAGCAGCGGTGGGGGCGGGGCCATACGGGACATTTCTGTCTCATGATGGAGATTCTCTCTTACAGCAAGCAGATGAGAGTCTGAACTTCGAGGAGCAAATCCTGGAGGCAGCCAAGTCCATCGCAGCCGCCACCAGCGCACTCGTCAAAGCTGCGTCCGCCGCCCAACGAGAACTGGTGGCCCAGGGCAAGGTAAGTGTCTGCTGTGCTCGTCATCACCCCCGAGTCTGTCCTCCTCGTCATCACCCCCGAGTCTGTCCTCCTCGTCATCACCCCCGAGTCTGTCCTCCTCGTCATCACCCCCGAGTCTGTCCTCCTCGTCATCACCCCCGAGTCTGTCCTCCTCGTCATCACCCCCGAGTCTGTCCTCCTCGTCATCACCCCCGAGTCTGTCCTCCTCGTCATCACCCCCGAGTCTGTCCTCCTCGTCATCACCCCCGAGTCTGTCCTCCTCGTCATCACCCCCGAGTCTGTCCTCCTCCTCATCACCCCCGAGTCTGTCCTCCTCCTCATCACCCCCGAGTCTGTCCTCCTCCTCATCACCCCCGAGTCTGTCCTCCTCCTCATCACCCCCGAGTCTGTCCTCCTCCTCATCACCCCCGAGTCTGTCCTCCTCCTCATCACCCCCGAGTCTGTCCTCCTCCTCATCACCCCCGAGTCTGTCCTCCTCCTCATCACCCCCGAGTCTGTCCTCCTCCTCATCACCCCCGAGTCTGTCCTCCTCCTCATCACCCCCGAGTCTGTCCTCCTCCTCATCACCCCCGAGTCTGTCCTCCTCCTCATCACCCCCGAGTCTGTCCTCCTCCTCATCACCCCCGAGTCTGTCCTCCTCCTCATCACCCCCGAGTCTGTCCTCCTCCTCATCACCCCCGAGTCTGTCCTCCTCCTCATCACCCCCGAGTCTGTCCTCCTCCTCATCACCCCCGAGCCTGTCCTCCTCCTCATCACCCCCGAGCCTGTCCTCCTCCTCATCACCCCCGAGCCTGTCCTCCTCCTCATCACCCCCGAGCCTGTCCTCCTCCTCATCACCCCCGAGCCTGTCCTCCTCCTCATCACCCCCGAGTCTGTCCTCCTCCTCATCACCCCCGAGTCTGTCCTCCTCCTCATCACCCCCGAGTCTGTCCTCCTCCTCATCACCCCCGAGTCTGTCCTCCTCCTCATCACCCCCGAGTCTGTCCTCCTCCTCATCACCCCCGAGTCTGTCCTCCTCCTCATCACCCCCGAGTCTGTCCTCCTCCTCATCACCCCCGAGTCTGTCGTCCTCCTCATCACCCCCGAGTCTGTCCTCCTCCTCATCACCCCCGAGTCTGTCCTCCTCCTCATCACCCCCGAGTCTGTCGTCGTCCTCATCACCCCCGAGTCTGTCGTCGTCCTCATCACCCCCGAGTCTGTCGTCGTCCTCATCACCCCCGAGTCTGTCGTCCTCCTCATCACCCCCGAGTCTGTCGTCCTCCTCATCACCCCCGAGTCTGTCGTCCTCCTCATCACCCCCGAGTCTGTCGTCCTCCTCATCACCCCCGAGTCTGTCGTCCTCCTCATCACCCCCGAGTCTGTCGTCCTCCTCATCACCCCCGAGTCTGTCGTCCTCCTCATCACCCCCGAGTCTGTCGTCCTCCTCATCACCCCCGAGTCTGTCGTCCTCCTCATCACCCCCGAGTCTGTCGTCCTCCTCATCACCCCCGAGTCTGTCGTCCTCCTCATCACCCCCGAGTCTGTCGTCCTCCTCATCACCCCCGAGTCTGTCGTCCTCCTCATCACCCCCGAGTCTGTCGTCCTCCTCATCACCCCCGAGTCTGTCGTCCTCCTCATCACCCCCGAGTCTGTCGTCCTCCTCATCACCCCCGAGTCTGTCGTCCTCCTCATCACCCCCGAGTCTGTCGTCCTCCTCATCACCCCCGAGTCTGTCGTCCTCCTCATCACCCCCGAGTCTGTCGTCCTCCTCATCACCCCCGAGTCTGTCGTCCTCCTCATCACCCCCGAGTCTGTCGTCCTCCTCATCACCCCCGAGTCTGTCGTCCTCCTCATCACCCCCGAGTCTGTCGTCCTCCTCATCACCCCCGAGTCTGTCGTCCTCCTCATCACCCCCGAGTCTGTCGTCCTCCTCATCACCCCCGAGTCTGTCGTCCTCCTCATCACCCCCGAGTCTGTCGTCCTCCTCATCACCCCCGAGTCTGTCGTCCTCCTCATCACCCCCGAGTCTGTCGTCCTCCTCATCACCCCCGAGTCTGTCGTCCTCCTCATCACCCCCGAGTCTGTCGTCCTCCTCATCACCCCCGAGTCTGTCGTCCTCCTCATCACCCCCGAGTCTGTCGTCCTCCTCATCACCCCCGAGTCTGTCGTCCTCCTCATCACCCCCGAGTCTGTCGTCCTCCTCATCACCCCCGAGTCTGTCGTCCTCCTCATCACCCCCGAGTCTGTCGTCCTCCTCATCACCCCCGAGTCTGTCGTCGTCCTCATCACCCCCGAGTCTGTCGTCGTCCTCATCACCCCCGAGTCTGTCGTCGTCCTCATCACCCCCGAGTCTGTCGTCGTCCTCATCACCCCCGAGTCTGTCGTCGTCCTCATCACCCCCGAGTCTGTCGTCGTCCTCATCACCCCCGAGTCTGTCCTCCTCCTCATCACCCCCGAGTCTGTCCTCCTCCTCATCACCCCCGAGTCTGTCCTCCTCCTCATCACCCCCGAGTCTGTCCTCCTCCTCATCACCCCCGAGTCTGTCCTTCTTATTGTCTGCCATTCATCATTCTCTTCACTGTTTGCCATTCCTCCTCCCCCCCACCCCCTGCCTTTCCCCTCCCCCCCACCCTCTGATGTTCCTCCCTCCCCCCCCCCCCACCCACTGATGTTCCTCCCTTTCTCACCTCCGGACGTTCCTTCCTTCACTCCCCCTCACCCCCCCACGTTCCTCCCTTCCTTCCCCCTCACCCCCCCCACGTTCCTCCCTTCCTTCCCCCTCACCCCCCCCATGTTCCTCCCTTCCTTCCCCCTCACCCCCCCCCCATGTTCCTCCCTTCCTTCCCCCTCACCCCCCCCATGTTCCTCCCTTCCTTCCCCCTCACCCCCCCCATGTTCCTCCCTTCCTTCCCCCTCACCCCCCCCATGTTCCTCCCTTCCTTCCCCCTCACCCCCCCATGTTCCTCCCTTCCTTCCCCCTCACCCCCTGATGTTCCGCTTCCATCACCCTCTGCTGGTCCTCCTCATCCTCTGCCATTCTCTTTATTCCTCCTGCAGGTTGGAGCGATTCCAGCGAACGCTGTAGATGATGGGCAGTGGTCTCAGGGACTTATATCTGCTGTAAGTATGTCCAGGCTGTCAGTCTGGTCTTGTATGAGGAGATGGTGGGCTCTCGGATCTCATTCATTGCTCTGTTCTTAGGCTCGAATGGTTGCTGCTGCCACCAGTAACCTGTGTGAAGCAGCAAATTCCGCTGTGCAGGGCCACGCCAGCGAGGAGAAGCTGATTTCATCTGCCAAACAGGTGGCCGCATCTACAGCTCAGCTTCTGGTGGCCTGTAAAGTGAAGGCTGACCACGATTCAGAGGCCATGAAGAGGCTGCAGGTGAGAGGGCGCAGAATGGTGAAGGGAAAAGGATGGGGAGGGCACAAGATGATGAGGGTGCAGAATAGGGAGGGTGCAGGACGGTGGGAGAGCAGGGCGGGGAGGGCTCAGGACGCTGGGAGAGCAGGACGGGGAGGGCTCAGGACGGTGGGAGAGCAGGGCAGGGAGGGCTCAGGACGGTGGGAGAGCAGGGCGGGGAGGGCGCAGGGCGGGGAGGGCTCAGGACGGTGGGAGAGCAGGGCGGGGAGGGCTCAGGACGGTGGGAGAGCAGGGCGGGGAGGGCTCGGGACGGTGGGAGAGCAGGGCGGGGAGGGCTCAGGACGGTGGGAGAGCAGGACGGGGAGGGCTCAGGACGGTGGGAGAGCAGGACGGGGAGAGTGCAGGATGGGGAGGGCTCAGGACGGTGGGAGAGCAAGACGGGGAGGGCTCAGGACGGTGGGAGAGCAGGACGGGGAGGACTCAGGACGGTGGGAGAGCAGGACGGGGAGGGCTCAGGACGGGGAGGGCTCAGGACGGTGGGAGAGCAGGACGGGGAGGGCTCAAGACAGTGGGAGAGCAGGACGGGGAGGGCTCAAGACAGTGGGAGAGCAGGACGGGGAGGGCTCAGGACGGTGGGAGGGCTCAGGACGGTGGGAAAGCAGGACAGGGAGGGCACAGGACGGTGGGAGAGCAGAACAGGGAAAGCACAGGACGGGGAGGGCTCAGGACGGTGGCAGAGCAGGACGGGGAGGGCTCAGGACGATGGGAGAGCAGGACGGGGAGGGCACAGGACGGTGGGAGAGCAGGACAGGGAGGGCGCAGGACGGTGGGAGAGCAGGACGGGGAGGGCTCAGGACGGTGGGAGAGCAGGACGGGGAGGGCTCAAGACAGTGGGAGAGCAGGACGGGGAGGGCTCAGGACGGTGGGAGGGCTCAGGACGGTGGGAAAGCAGGACAGGGAGGGCACAGGACAGTGGGAAAGCAGAACAGGGAAAGCACAGGACGGGGAGGGCTCAGGACGGTGGGAGAGCAGGACGGGGAGGGCTCAGGACGGTGGGAGAACTGGACGGGGAGGGCTCAGGATGGTGGGAGAGCAGGACGGGGAGGGCTCAAGACAGTGGGAGAGCAGGACGGTGGGAGTGCTCAGGACGGTGGGAGGGCTCAGGACGGTTAGAAAGCAGGACAGGGAGGGCACAGGACGGTGGGAGAGCAGAACAGGGAAAGCACAGGACGGGGAGGGCTCAGGACGGTGGCAGAGCAGGACAGGGAGGGCTCAGGACGGTGGGAGAGCAGGACGGGGAGGGCGCAGGACGGGGAGAGCGCAGGACGGGGAGGGCGCAGGACGGTGGGAGATTAGGACGGGGAGGGCGCAGGACGGTGGGAGAGCAGGACGGGGAGGGCTCAGGACGGTGGGAGAGCAGGACGGGGAAGGCTCAGGACGGGGAGGGCTCAGGACGGTGGGAGAGCAGAACGGGGAGGGCTCAGGATGGTGGGAGAGCAGGTGGGACAGCAGGACGGGGAGGGCGCAGGACGGTGGGAGAGCAGGACGGGGAGGGCGCAGGACGGTGGGAGAGCAGGATGGAGAGGGCCCAGGACGGGGAGGGCTCAGGACGGTGGGAGAGCAGGACGGGGAGGGCTCAGGACGGTGGGAGAGCAGGATGGGGAGGGCTCAGGGCGGTGGGAGGGCTCAGGGCGGTGGGAGAGCAGGACGGTGGGAGGGCTCAGGACGGGGAGGGCTCAGGACGGTGGGAGAGCAGGACGGGGAGCGATCAGGACGGTGAGGGATCAGGACGGGGAGAGAGCAGGACGGTGGGAGGGCTCAGGACGGTGGGAAAGCAGGACAGGGAGGGCTCAGGACGGTGGGAGAGCAGAACAGGGAAAGCGCAGGACGGGGAGGGCTCAGGACGTGGAGAGTGCAGGATGGGGAGGGCTCAGGACGGTGGGAGAGCAGGACGGGGAGGGCGCAGGACGGTGGGAGAGCTGTACGGGGAGGGTTCAGGACGGTGGGAGAGCAGAACAGGGAAAGCACAGGACGGGGAGGGCTCAGGATGGTGGGAGAGCAGGACGGGGAGGGCTCAGGACGGTGGGAGAGCAGGATGGGGAGGGCGCAGGACGGTGGGAGAGCAGGACGGGGAGGGAGCAGGACGGTGGGAGAGCAGGACGGGAGGGCTCAGGACGGTGGGAGGGCTCAGGACGGTGAGAGAGCAGGATGGGGAGGGCTTAGGACGGTGGGAGAGCAGGACGGGGAGGGCTCAGGACGGTTGGAGAGCAGGACGGTGGGACAGCAGGACGGGGAGGGCTCAGGACGGGGGGAGAGCAGGACGGGGAGGGCTCAGGACGGCGGGAGAGCAGGACGGGGAGGGCTCAGGACGGCGGGAGAGCAGGACGGGGAGGGCTCAGGACGGCGGGAGAGCAGGACGGGGAGGGCTCAGGACGGCGGGAGAGCAGGACGGGGAGGGCTCAGGACGGCGGGAGAGCAGGACGGGGAGGGCTCAGGACGGCGGGAGAGCAGGACGGGGAGGGCTCAGGGCGGCGGGAGAGCAGGACGGGGAGGGCTCAGGACGGCGGGAGAGCAGGACGGGGAGGGCTCAGGACAGTGGGAGAGCAGGACGGGGAGGGCTCAGGACAGGGGGGCTTAGGACGGTGGGAGAGCAGGACGGTGGGAGGGCTCAGGACGGGGAGGGCTCAGGACGGTGGGAGAGCAGGACGGGGAGGGCTCAGGACGGTGGGAGAGCAGGACGGGGAGGGCTCAGGACGGTGGGAGAGCAGGACGGGGAGGGCTCAGGACGGTGGAGGAGCAGGACAGTGGGAGAGCAGGACGGGGAGGGAGCAGGACGGTGGGAGAGCAGGACGGGGAGGGAGCAGGACGGTGGGAGAGCAGGACGGGGAGGGCTCAGGACGGGGAGGGCTCAGGACGGTGGGAGAGCAGGACGGGGAGGGCTCAAGACAGTGGGAGAGCAGGACGGGGAGGGCTCAAGACAGTGGGAGAGCAGGACGGGGAGGGCTCAGGACGGTGGGAGGGCTCAGGACGGTGGGAAAGCAGGACAGGGAGGGCACAGGACGGTGGGAGAGCAGAACAGGGAAAGCACAGGACGGGGAGGGCTCAGGACGGTGGCAGAGCAGGACGGGGAGGGCTCAGGACGATGGGAGAGCAGGACGGGGAGGGCACAGGACGGTGGGAGAGCAGGACGGGGAGGGCGCAGGACGGTGGGAGAGCAGGACGGGGAGGGCTCAGGACGGTGGGAGAGCAGGACGGGGAGGGCTCAAGACAGTGGGAGAGCAGGACGGGGAGGGCTCAGGACGGTGGGAGGGCTCAGGACGGTGGGAAAGCAGGACAGGGAGGGCACAGGACAGTGGGAAAGCAGAACAGGGAAAGCACAGGACGGGGAGGGCTCAGGACGGTGGGAGAGCAGGACGGGGAGGGCTCAGGACGGTGGGAGAACTGGACGGGGAGGGCTCAGGATGGTGGGAGAGCAGGACGGGGAGGGCTCAAGACAGTGGGAGAGCAGGACGGTGGGAGTGCTCAGGACGGTGGGAGGGCTCAGGACGGTTAGAAAGCAGGACAGGGAGGGCACAGGACGGTGGGAGAGCAGAACAGGGAAAGCACAGGACGGGGAGGGCTCAGGACGGTGGCAGAGCAGGACAGGGAGGGCTCAGGACGGTGGGAGAGCAGGACGGGGAGGGCGCAGGACGGGGAGAGCGCAGGACGGGGAGGGCGCAGGACGGTGGGAGATTAGGACGGGGAGGGCGCAGGACGGTGGGAGAGCAGGACGGGGAGGGCTCAGGACGGTGGGAGAGCAGGACGGGGAAGGCTCAGGACGGGGAGGGCTCAGGACGGTGGGAGAGCAGAACGGGGAGGGCTCAGGATGGTGGGAGAGCAGGTGGGACAGCAGGACGGGGAGGGCGCAGGACGGTGGGAGAGCAGGACGGGGAGGGCGCAGGACGGTGGGAGAGCAGGATGGAGAGGGCCCAGGACGGGGAGGGCTCAGGACGGTGGGAGAGCAGGACGGGGAGGGCTCAGGACGGTGGGAGAGCAGGATGGGGAGGGCTCAGGGCGGTGGGAGGGCTCAGGGCGGTGGGAGAGCAGGACGGTGGGAGGGCTCAGGACGGGGAGGGCTCAGGACGGTGGGAGAGCAGGACGGGGAGCGATCAGGACGGTGAGGGATCAGGACGGGGAGAGAGCAGGACGGTGGGAGGGCTCAGGACGGTGGGAAAGCAGGACAGGGAGGGCTCAGGACGGTGGGAGAGCAGAACAGGGAAAGCGCAGGACGGGGAGGGCTCAGGACGTGGAGAGTGCAGGATGGGGAGGGCTCAGGACGGTGGGAGAGCAGGACGGGGAGGGCGCAGGACGGTGGGAGAGCTGTACGGGGAGGGTTCAGGACGGTGGGAGAGCAGAACAGGGAAAGCACAGGACGGGGAGGGCTCAGGATGGTGGGAGAGCAGGACGGGGAGGGCTCAGGACGGTGGGAGAGCAGGATGGGGAGGGCGCAGGACGGTGGGAGAGCAGGACGGGGAGGGAGCAGGACGGTGGGAGAGCAGGACGGGAGGGCTCAGGACGGTGGGAGGGCTCAGGACGGTGAGAGAGCAGGATGGGGAGGGCTTAGGACGGTGGGAGAGCAGGACGGGGAGGGCTCAGGACGGTTGGAGAGCAGGACGGTGGGACAGCAGGACGGGGAGGGCTCAGGACGGGGGGAGAGCAGGACGGGGAGGGCTCAGGACGGCGGGAGAGCAGGACGGGGAGGGCTCAGGACGGCGGGAGAGCAGGACGGGGAGGGCTCAGGACGGCGGGAGAGCAGGACGGGGAGGGCTCAGGACGGCGGGAGAGCAGGACGGGGAGGGCTCAGGACGGCGGGAGAGCAGGACGGGGAGGGCTCAGGACGGCGGGAGAGCAGGACGGGGAGGGCTCAGGGCGGCGGGAGAGCAGGACGGGGAGGGCTCAGGACGGCGGGAGAGCAGGACGGGGAGGGCTCAGGACAGTGGGAGAGCAGGACGGGGAGGGCTCAGGACAGGGGGGCTTAGGACGGTGGGAGAGCAGGACGGTGGGAGGGCTCAGGACGGGGAGGGCTCAGGACGGTGGGAGAGCAGGACGGGGAGGGCTCAGGACGGTGGGAGAGCAGGACGGGGAGGGCTCAGGACGGTGGGAGAGCAGGACGGGGAGGGCTCAGGACGGTGGAGGAGCAGGACGGTGGGAGAGCAGGACGGGGAGGGAGCAGGACGGTGGGAGAGCAGGACGGGGAGGGAGCAGGACGGTGGGAGAGCAGGACGGGGAGGGAGCAGGACGGTGGGAGAGCAGGACGGGGAGGGCTCAGGACGGTGAGGGCTCAGGACGGTGGGGGAGCAGGACGGGGAGGGCTCAGGACGGTGGGAGAGCAGGACGGGGAGGGCTCAGGACGGTGGGAGAGCAGGACTGGGAGAGCAGGACGGGGAGGGCTCAGGACGGTGGGAGAGCAGGACGGTGGGAGAGCAGGACTGGGAGAGCAGGACGGGGAGGGCTCAGGACGGTGGGAGAGCAGGACGGGGAGGGCTCAAGACGGTGGGAGAGCAGGACGGGGAGGGCTCAAGACAGTGGGAGAGCAGGACGGGGAGGGCTCAGGACGGGGAGGGCTCAAGACAGTGGGAGAGCAGGACGGGGAGGGCTCAGGACAGTGGGAGGGCTCAGGACGGTGGGAAAGCAGGACAGGGAGGGCACAGGACAGTGGGAGAGCAGAACAGGGAAAGCACAGGTTGGGGAGGGCTCAGGACGGTGGCAGAGCAGGATGGTGGGAGAGCAGGACAGGGAGGGCTCAGGACGGTGGGAGGGCTCAGGACGGGGAGGGCTCAGGACGGTGGGAGAGCAGGACGGGGAGGGCTCAGGACGGTGGGAGAGCAAGACTGGGAGAGCAGGACGGGGAGGGCTCAAGACAGTGGGAGAGCAGGACGGGGAGTGCTCAGGATGGTGGGAGTGCTCAGGACGGTGGGAGGGCTCAGGACGGTTAGAAAGCAGGACAGGGAGGGCACAGGACGGTGGGAGAGCAGAACAGGGAAAGCACAGGATGGGGAGGGCTCAGGACGGTGGGAGAGCAGGACGGGGAGGGCTCAGGACGGTGGGAGAGCAGGACGGGGAGGGCTCAGGACGGTGGGAGAGCAGGACGGGGAGGGCTCAGGACGGTGGGAGAGCAGGACGGGGAGGGCGCAGGACGGGGAGGGCGCAGGACGGGGAGAGCGCAGGACGGGGAGAGCGCAGGACGGGGAGGGCGCAGGACGGTGGGAGATTAGGACGGGGAGGGCGCAGGACGGTGGGAGATTAGGACGGGGAGGGCGCAGGACGGTGGGAGAGCAGGACGGGGAGGGCTCAGGACGGTGGGAGAGCAGGACGGGGAGGGCTCAGGACAGGGAGGGCTCAGGACGGTGGGAGAGCAGGATGGGGAGGGCTCAGGACGGTGGGAGAGCAGGACGGGGAGGGCTCAGGACGGTGGGAGAGCAGGACTGGGAGAGCAGGACGGGGAGGGCTCAGGACGGTGGGAGAGCAGGACGGTGGGAGAGCAGGACTGGGAGAGCAGGACGGGGAGGGCTCAGGACGGTGGGAGAGCAGGACGGGGAGGGCTCAAGACGGTGGGAGAGCAGGACGGGGAGGGCTCAAGACAGTGGGAGAGCAGGACGGGGAGGGCTCAGGACGGGGAGGGCTCAAGACAGTGGGAGAGCAGGACGGGGAGGGCTCAGGACAGTGGGAGGGCTCAGGACGGTGGGAAAGCAGGACAGGGAGGGCACAGGACAGTGGGAGAGCAGAACAGGGAAAGCACAGGTTGGGGAGGGCTCAGGACGGTGGCAGAGCAGGATGGTGGGAGAGCAGGACAGGGAGGGCTCAGGACGGTGGGAGGGCTCAGGACGGGGAGGGCTCAGGACGGTGGGAGAGCAGGACGGGGAGGGCTCAGGACGGTGGGAGAGCAAGACTGGGAGAGCAGGACGGGGAGGGCTCAAGACAGTGGGAGAGCAGGACGGGGAGTGCTCAGGATGGTGGGAGTGCTCAGGACGGTGGGAGGGCTCAGGACGGTTAGAAAGCAGGACAGGGAGGGCACAGGACGGTGGGAGAGCAGAACAGGGAAAGCACAGGATGGGGAGGGCTCAGGACGGTGGGAGAGCAGGACGGGGAGGGCTCAGGACGGTGGGAGAGCAGGACGGGGAGGGCTCAGGACGGTGGGAGAGCAGGACGGGGAGGGCTCAGGACGGTGGGAGAGCAGGACGGGGAGGGCTCAGGACGGTGGGAGAGCAGGACGGGGAGGGCGCAGGACGGGGAGGGCGCAGGACGGGGAGAGCGCAGGACGGGGAGAGCGCAGGACGGGGAGGGCGCAGGACGGTGGGAGATTAGGACGGGGAGGGCGCAGGACGGTGGGAGATTAGGACGGGGAGGGCGCAGGACGGTGGGAGAGCAGGACGGGGAGGGCTCAGGACGGTGGGAGAGCAGGACGGGGAGGGCTCAGGACAGGGAGGGCTCAGGACGGTGGGAGAGCAGGATGGGGAGGGCTCAGGACGGTGGGAGAGCAGGATGGGAAGGGCTCAGGGAGGTGGGAGAGCAGAACGGGGAGGGCTCAGGATGGTGGGAGAGCAGGTGGGACAGCAGGACGGGGAGGGCGCAGGACGGTGGGAGAGCAGGACGGGGAGGGCAGGATGGAGAGGGCCCAGGACGGGGAGGGCTCAGGACGGTGGGAGAGCAGGACGGTGGGAGAGCAGGATGGGGAGGGCTCAGGGCGGTGGGAGAGCAGGACGGTGGGAGAGCAGGACGGTGGGAGAGCAGGACGGGGAGGGCTTAGGACGGGGAGGGCGCAGGACGGTGGGAGAGCAGGATGGAGAGGGCCCAGGACGGGGAGGGCTCAGGACGGTGGGAGAGCAGGACGGGGAGGGCTCAGGACGGTGGGAGAGCAGGATGGGGAGGGCTCAGGGCGGTGGGAGGGCTCAGGACGGTGGGAGAGCAGGACGGTGGGAGGGCTCAGGACGGTGGGAGGGCTCAGGACGGTGGGAGGGCTCAGGACGGTGGGAGGGCTCAGGACGGTGGGAGGGCTCAGGACGGTGGGAGAGCAGGACGGTGGGAGAGCAGGACGGTGGGAGAGCAGGACGGGGAGGGATCAGGACGGTGAGGGATCAGGACGGGGAGAGAGCAGGACGGTGGGAGGGCTCAGGACGGTGGGAAAGCAGGACAGGGAGGGCTCAGGACGGTGGGAAAGCAGGACAGGGAGGGCTCAGGACGGTGGGAAAGCAGGACAGGGAGGGCTCAGGACGGTGGGAAAGCAGGACAGGGAGGGCTCAGGACGGTGGGAAAGTAGGACAGGGAGGGCTCAGGACGGTGGGAGAGCAGAACAGGGAAAGCGCAGGACGGGGAGGGCTCAGGACGGGGAGAGTGCAGGATGGGGAGGGCTCAGGACGGTGGGAGAGCAGGACGGGGAGGGCGCAGGACGGTGGGAGAGCTGGACGGGGAGGGTTCAGGACGGTGGGAGAGCAGAACAGGGAAAGCACAGGACGGGGAGGGCTCAGGACGGTGGGAGAGCAGGACGGGGAGGGCTCAGGACGGTGGGAGAGCAGGACAGGGAGGGCTCAGGACGGTGGGAGAGCAGGACGGGGAGGGCTTAGGACGGTGGGAGAGCAGGACGGGGAGGGCGCAGGACGGGGAGGGCGCAGGACGGTGGGAGAGCAGGATGGAGAGGGCCCAGGACGGGGAGGGCTCAGGACGGTGGGAGAGCAGGACGGGGAGGGCTCAGGACGGTGGGAGAGCAGGACGGGGAGGGCTCAGGGCGGTGGGAGAGCAGGACGGGGAGGGCGCAGGACGGTGGGAGGGCGCAGGACGGGGAGGGCTTAGGACGGGGAGGGCGCAGGACGGTGGGAGAGCAGGATGGAGAGGGCCCAGGACGGGGAGGGCTCAGGACGGTGGGAGAGCAGGACGGGGAGGGCTCAGGACGGTGGGAGAGCAGGATGGGGAGGGCTCAGGGCAGTGGGAGGGCTCAGGACGGTGGGAGGGCTCAGGACGGTGGGAGAGCAGGACGGTGAGGGATCAGGACGGTGAGGGATCAGGACGGGGAGAGAGCAGGACGGTGGGAGGGCTCAGGACGGTGGGAAAGCAGGACAGGGAGGGCTCAGGACGGTGGGAAAGCAGGACAGGGAGAGCTCAGGACGGTGGGAGAGCAGAACAGGGAAAGCGCAGGACGGGGAGGGCTCAGGACGGGGAGAGTGCAGGATGGGGAGGGCTCAGGACGGTGGGAGAGCAGGACGGGGAGGGCGCAGGACGGTGGGAGAGCTGGACGGGGAGGGTTCAGGACGGTGGGAGAGGAGAACAGGGAAAGCACAGGACGGGGAGGGCTCAGGACGGTGGGAGAGCAGGACGGGGAGGGCTCAGGACGGTGGGAGAGCAGGATAGGGAGGGCTCAGGACGGTGGGAGAGCAGGATGGGGAGGGCGCAGGACGGTGGGAGAGCAGGATGGGGAGGGCGCAGGACGGTGGGAGAGCAGGACGGTGGGAGGGCTCAGGACGGTGGGAGGGCTCAGGACGGTGGGAGAGCAGGATGGGAAGGGCTCAGGACGGTGGGAGAGCAGGACGGGGAGGGCTCAGGACGGTGGGAGAGCAGGACGGGGAGGGCTCAGGACGGTGGGAGAGCAGGACGGTGGGAGAGCAGGACGGGGAGGGCTCAGGACGGCGGGAGAGCAGGACGGCGGGAGAGCAGGACGGGGAGGGCTCAGGACGGGGGGAGGGCTCAGGACGGCGGGAGAGCAGGACGGGGGGAGGGCTCAGGACGGCGGGAGAGCAGGACGGGGAGGGCTCAGGACGGCGGGAGAGCAGGACGGGGAGGGCTCAGGACGGCGGGAGAGCTCAGGACGGTGGGAGAGCAGGACGGTGGGAGAGCAGGACGGGGAGGGCTCAGGACGGGGAGAGCAGGACGGGGAGGGCTCAGGACAGGGGGGCTCAGGACGGTGGGAGAGCAGGACGGGGAGGGCTCAGGACGGTGGGAGAGCAGGACGGGGAGGGCTCAGGACGGTGGGAGAGCAGGACGGGGAGGGCTCAGGACGGTGGGAGAGCAGGACGGGGAGGGCTCAGGACGGTGGGAGAGCAGGACGGGGAGGGCTCAGGACGGTGGGAGAGCAGGACGGGGAGGGCTCAGGACGGTGGGGGAGCAGGACAGTGGGAGAGCAGGACGGTGGGAGAGCAGGACGGGGAGGGCTCAGGACGGTGGGAGAGCAGGACGGTGGGGGAGCAAGACGGTGGGAGAGCAGGACGGGGAGGGAGCAGGAAGTTGGGAGGGCTCAGGACGGTGGGAGAGCAGGACGGGGAGGGCTCAGGACGGTGGGAGAGCAGGACGGGAAGGGCTCAGGACGGTGGGAGAGCAGGACGGGGAGGGCTCAGGACGGTGGGAGAGCAGGATGGGGAGGGCTCAGGACGGGGAGGGAGCAGGACGGTGGGAGAGCAGGACAGGGAGGGCTCAGGACGGTGGGAGAGCAGGACAGGGAGGGCTCAGGACGGTGGGGGAGCAGGACGGTGGGAGAGCAGGATGGGGAGGGCTCAGGACGGGGAGGGAGCAGGACGGGGAGTGCGCAGAACAGTGGGGTCTCAGGATGGGGGAGGGTTTAGGTCGGTGACACCACAGTATCATACAAAATGGTGGCAGAACTGAACCTCCGGTGTTTGGTGTCTCCAGGTTGCCGGGAACGCTGTGAAGAGAGCGTCAGACAATTTGGTGAAGGCGGCACAGAAAGCAGCAGCATTCCAGGAACACGATGAGACGGTGGTGGTGAAGGAGAAGATGGTGGGCGGCATCGCACAGGTATGGCACCCCCCCTCCCCCACCGATGTACGCAGCACGTGTATAGCCGCCATCCCTTTGGCACGTGTTTGGGCTCTGGGGCTAATATCACACCGATGGGAAGGAACGTATAGATATATAGAATGTATAGATACATCACATGGAGCCTCTCTTTCAGTCGTCTATTTAAAAGCGGAAACTGTTACCCACTGAGCCACACCCCTCAGGCCTTTCCCCAGTGCTCACACCCCCCCCCCCCCCCCCGACCCCAACATAGGGGACCAAAATCCAATAGGCATCCAGGAGTTATTCATAAAATCTGAACCCATACATTCCTCAATAGCCACAAAGGAGACCACATGTCTTTGCCAACTCAGATATTACCCTGTGAAAGTAGAAGTGACATCATCGCTGAGCAGAGCTGTGGGCGGGACCCAGCAGGCTCCACCCACTACCAGAACTGCAGGAGGGGCGTAGATAGGGTTGCATTTCACCGATTTTATACGGGTTTATTCATTGGGTGAATGAGTTGGGGACAATAGGGATGTTCTAAGTCTGTGGCCCCTTGTGAAGTGTCTGGACTTTGTTGGGTCAGCTGATCACATGATGGGCCATTAACCAATCAGAGTTTTTGTCTCTGCAGATTATCGCGGCTCAGGAGGAAATGTTACGGAAGGAGCGGGAGTTGGAGGAAGCTCGGAAGAAGCTGGCGATGATCAGACAACAGCAGTACAAGTTCCTTCCCTCGGAGCTCCGAGAGGATTCGCAGAACTGAGCTCCACCCCCTCCCCTCCCCCCACCCTCTGACCACTGCAGGCATAACCGGCTTCTCCCGCTCACTAATGGTTCTTGCACACGTGCCTCAGTAGCAGAGACTTTATTATCCAGCGGCATGCTGGGTGTCGGGGCCACTCCTCCATTTCCCATAATCCTGTGCTGTCCCGGTGGGCGGAGCTTGCCCACTCACAGATAACGTTGTAACGGTTCATATTGTACAGGCAGTGCCTTATCGCCCTGACGCTGGCCGCTCCCCCCCGTCGTGCTTTAATATATTAATCCGTGCCTTGCTGACTCCCCCTATGCTCCTCCCAGTGTGCTGAATGAGTGACGTGTGATTGGTGGAATCTGTGTGTGGCTCTGTCTGCCCCCTCCCCCTTTTCACCTTAAGTCTATTTCATGCCAAAAGTGCCTAAACGTGCAATGCACAATCATAGTGTTACCGCCGCCGCGCGTCCCGCGTCATTTCTATGGAAATATCTATTTTTATTTTACATTTGTTGAGATTTCTATGCTGTATGTCGGACCGGCCGCCGGTCCCCTTCTATGGCTCCACCAAAAAAAGTGTTATAAGCAATAAATATTCTCACCTGGACCTCCGCCCCTCTCTGCGTCCTCTCATGATTCTTCCTTGGTGCTCCGGCGGCCATCTTGGTTATTTGATTAGTAAGGTTTTGTTTCTGGAATTCCTCTGACCAATGTAAGTCTGTTCATTGAAGGACACCGCTTCACGGGTGGGTTCAATGTCGCCACCTTCAGGAGCAGGACGCTTGGTGCAGCTTCAACTAAAAGAAGGCCTAAGAGGGCGGTCCTCCGGAGGGCTGCCAAACTTAAAAACAAATCTTCTCTTCTGTTCATTGGAGGACACAGCAGAACTTCAAGACAGATGGAGGTGTGATGGGGCAATTGTTGGTTCTGGGGCAGTGGTCCCCAGAGGAGATCAGCCTTCCCATCAACATCCTGGAACTCCAGGCAGTCTGAGCTTCGGGGGGGTAGAGTGGGATGGGGCATACATCGGGGAGGAAGGGTGGGAAATACATGGGGGCAGGGTAGGGTGGGATGGGGCATACATCAAAGGAGTACCTGTGACCCTCAATATGGCTACAAGGTCTACTTCCAGAGGCGTAACGAGAACCTTCAGGGCCCCGGTGCAAGAAACCATGAATGGCCCCTGGCTGGGGCCCTACCCTCCGAGTCCAGTGGCAGAACGCCAGGGCCTGGTCTCAGATGCAACCTTTGTGACCCTGGTAGGATCCGCCACCTCTCTGTAGCCTCAGCTGCACAGAATGAATGGACAACAAGAGCTCTGTACAGAGGCTTCCTGTTCGTTCACAAACTGAAGCATAGGAAACATTGTTATGAATGGATACAGTTTACTGTGCTTCAGTTATGCATGGACAGAGTCGGTGATCGGTACAGATCACTGGCTCTCCATTCAGACAAGGAAGAGACCAATACATTACACATTTAACGACACCTTCCCCACTCTCCATTCTGAATGCAAAAATTCCCCTCCGACCCCGGTAGAGAAAACAGGGGAGCCAGAGGAAGGCACATGGGGCTCGGGGGCAGCAGAGGGTAGCTGGATAGGAGGGGTGGTGGGGACGGCATATAGAGGGGACCCAGCCCCCCATCTTCCTGCAGCCGCTGAATTCCTGCAGGAGGGAGAGGAGCAGAATCAGGAATTCAGCGACTGCAGCAGGAAGATGGAGGGGATGGGTTCCTCTATAGACTGCTGCCACCCGGCCTATCCAGGTGTATGGGGGGGGAACCCCTGGAGCATGGGGCAAGGTCGCAATTGCAACCACGCCCCTGTCCACATCTGTAGAGCTCCAACATTGACAGATCTGGGGAAGACCTCTGGATGCAGAACCACAGACAAGGCTGAGACGTAAAGTTCTGCCTGACTGAACAAAGATGGCAAATCGGCATGCGCACCAAGCCTCGCATTAGAATAACATAGAAACTAAAGAGTTCACGTGCGCTCCTCGCCTCGCATTAGAATCACATAGAAACTAAAGAGCGCATGTGCGCTCCTCGCATTGGAATCACATAGAAATTAAAGAGCGCACGTGCGCTCCTCGCATTGGAATCACATAGAAACTAAAGAGCGCACGTGCGCTCCTCGCATTGGAATCACATAGAAACTAAAGAGCGCACGTGCACTCCTTGCCTCGCATTAGAATCACATAGAAACTAAAGAGCGCACGTGCGCTCCTCACCTCGCATTGGAATCACATAGAAACTAAAGAGCGCACGTGCGCTCCTCACCTCGCATTGGAATCACATAGAAACTAAAGAGCGCACGTGCGCTCCTCGCCTCGCATTGGAATCACATAGAAACTAAAGAGTGCACGTGCGCTCCTCGCATTGGAATCACATAGAAACTAAAGAGCGCACGTGCGCTCCTCGCCTCGCATTGGAATCACATAGAAACTAAAGAGTGCACGTGCGCTCCTCGCATTGGAATCACATAGAAACTAAAGAGTGCACGTGCGCTCCTCGCATCGCATTGGAATCACATAGAAACTAAAGAGCGCACGTCCGCTCCTCACCTCACATTAGAATCACATAGAAACTAAAGAGCGCACGTGCGCTCCTCGCATTGGAATCACATAGAAACTAAAGAGTGCACGTGCGCTCCTCACCTCGCATTGGAATCACATAGAAACTAAAGAGCGCACGTGCGCTCTTCGCATTGGAATCACATAGAAATTAAAGAGCGCACGTGCGCTCCTCGCATTGGAATCACATAGAAACTAAAGAGTGCACGTGCGCTCCTCGCCTCACATTAGAATCACATAGAAACTAAAGAGTGCACGTGCGCTCCTCGCCTCGCATTGGAATCACATAGAAACTAAAGAGTGCACTGCGCTCCTCACCTCGCATTAGAATCACATAGAAACGAAAGAGTGCACGTGTGCTCCTCGCATTGGAATCACATAGAAACTAAAGAGCGCACGTGCGCTCCTCGCATTGGAATCACATAGAAACGAAAGAGTGCACGTGCGCTCCTCGCATTGGAATCACATAGAAACTAAAGAGCGCACGTGCGCTCCTCGCATTGGAATCACATAGAAACTAAAGAGCGCACGTGTGCTCCTCGCCTCACATTAGAATCACATAGAAACGAAAGAGTGCACGTGCGCTCCTCACCTCGCATTGGAATCACATAGAAACTAAAGAGTGCACGTGCGCTCCTCGCCTCGCATTAGAATCACATAGAAACTAAAGAGCGCATGTGCGCTCCTCGCATTGGAATCACATAGAAACTAAAGAGCGCACGTGCGCTCCTCGCATTGGAATCACATAGAAACTAAAGAGCGCACGTGCGCTCCTCACCTCGCATTGGAATCACATAGAAACTAAAGAGCGCACATGCGCTCCTCGCCTCGCAATCACATAGAAACTAAAGAGTGCACGTGCGCTCCTCGCCTCGCATTAGAATCACATAGAAACTAAAGAGTGCACGTGTGCTCCTCACCTCGCATTGGAATCACATAGAAACTAAAGAGTGCACGTGCGCTCCTCGCATTGGAATCACATAGAAACTAAAGAGCGCACGTGCGCTCCTTGCCTCGCATTAGAATCACATAGAAACTAAAGAGCGCATGTGCGCTCCTCGCATTGGAATCACATAGAAACTAAAGAGCGCACGTGCGCTCCTCGCATTGGAGTCACATAAAAACTAAAGAGCGCACATGCGCTCCTCACCTCGCAATCACATAGAAACTAAAGAGCACACGTGCGCTCCTCACCTCACATTAGAATCACATAGAAACTAAAGAGCGCACGTGCGCTCCTCGCCTCGCATTGGAATCACATAGAAACTAAAAAGCGCACGTGCGGTCCTCGCCTCGCATTGGAATCACATAGAAACTAAAGAGTGCACGTGTGCTCCTCGCCTCGCATTGGAATCACATAGAAACTAAAGAGCGCACGTGCGCTCCTCACCTCGCATTAGAATCACATAGAAATGAAAGAGTGCACGTGCGCTCCTCGCATTGGAATCACATAGAAACTAAAGAGCGCACGTGCGCTCCTCGCATTGGAATCACATAGAAACTAAAGAGCGCACGTGCGCTCCTCGCCTCACATTAGAATCACATAGAAACTAAAGAGTGCACGTGCGCTCCTCGCCTCGCATTGGAATCACATAGAAACTAAAGAGTGCACGTGCGTTCCTCACCTCACATTAGAATCACATAGAAACTAAAGAGCGCACGTGCGCTCCTTGCCTCGCATTGGAATCACATAGAAATTAAAGAGAGCACGTGCGCATTGGAATCACATAGAAACTAAAGAGCGCATGTGCGCTCCTCACCTCGTATTGGAATCACATAGAAACTAAAGAGTGCACGTGCGCTCCTCGCATTGGAATCACATAGAAACTAAAGAGCGCACGTGCGCTCCTTGCCTCGCATTAGAATCACATAGAAACTAAAGAGCGCATGTGCGCTCCTCGCATTGGAATCACATAGAAACTAAAGAGCGCACGTGCGCTCCTCGCATTGGAATCACATAGAAACTAAAGAGCGCACGTGCGCTCCTCGCCTCGCATTAGAATCACATAGAAACTAAAGAGCGCATGTGTGCTCCTCGCATTGGAATCACATAGAAACTAAAGAGCGCATGTGCGCTCCTCGCCTCACATTAGAATCACATAGAAACTAAAGAGTGCACGTGCGCTCCTCGCCTCGCATTGGAATCACATAGAAACTAAAGAGTGCACGTGCGTTCCTCACCTCACATTAGAATCACATAGAAACTAAAGAGCGCACGTGCGCTCCTTGCCTCGCATTGGAATCACATAGAAATTAAAGAGAGCACGTGCGCATTGGAATCACATAGAAACTAAAGAGCGCATGTGCGCTCCTCACCTCGTATTGGAATCACATAGAAACTAAAGAGTGCACGTGCGCTTCTCACCTCACATTGGAATCACATAGAAACTAAAGAGTGCACGTGCGCTCCTCGCATTGGAATCACATAGAAACTAAAGAGCGCACGTGCGCTCCTTGCCTCGCATTAGAATCACATAGAAACTAAAGAGCGCGTGTGCGCTCCTCGCATTGGAATCACATAGAAACTAAAGAGCGCACGTGCGCTCCTCGCATTGGAATCACATAGAAACTAAAGAGCGCACGTGCGCTCCTCGCCTCGCATTAGAATCACATAGAAACTAAAGAGCGCATGTGCGCTCCTCGCATTGGAATCACATAGAAACTAAAGAGCGCACGTGCGCTCCTCGCCTCGCATTAGAATCACATAGAAACTAAAGAGCGCACGTGCGCTCCTCACCTCGCATTAGAATCACATAGAAACTAAAGAGCGCACATGCGCTCCTCGCCTCGCATTAGAATCACATAGAAACTAAAGAGTGCACGTGCGCTCCTCACCTCGCATTGGAATCACATAGAAACTAAAGAGCGCACGTGCGCTCCTCACCTCGCATTGGAATCACATAGAAACTAAAGAGCGCACGTGCGCTCCTCACCTCGCATTGAAATCACATACAAACTAAAGAGCGCACGTGCGCTCCTCGCCTCGCAATCACATAGAAACTAAAGAGCGCACGTGCGTTCCTCACCTCGCATTGGAATCACATAGAAACTAAAGAGCGCTCCTCGCCTCGCATTGGAATCACATAGAAACTAAAGAGCGCACGTGCGCTCCTCGCCTCGCTCCACGGAAAGTGAATGGATAGGCTAGATGTGTGTCCAGCCCATCAATAATTGGCCAGGCGCGTATACAGCCGAAGCACGTCACTCCCCCTAGAACAAATGAGGACGCGCATCGCGCATCTCTCACAAGGAGATGTGCACCGAATAACCCTCAATGGGAAGGCACAATGACGTACACACCCAAAGGGGAGCGAGAACATGACGTCCAAACATGCCTTAAAGTGCCTGTACTGATATCAATTCAAAAACATGGAATAACGGTCCAACAATAATTGATATTAAACACCCAGAAGGACAGTAAAGGACCAGATCCCACAGCGGCACGTGCACATGCTCTAATGATTAGTTCATGGATAAATATGAACCGACCACTCATAATAAAAAGAAAACAAGATAGATAGGAACCCATATAATATTCTTTACATGCAGGGCCGCGCCCGCCATCGGGGGTACAGCCGTTACAACTGTAAGGGGGCCCGCCCGGGCCAGAAGAAGGCAGGATAGGTGAAGGGGATCCGTGCTTTGCAGTACAGAAATTATCTCCGTTTCTGCAGTTCTCGTGTCATTGAGCTCAGACATCGAGCACTTTACTGCCACCTCTGGCTACTATGTGCATGTGCACCCCTCGTGTGACAGTGATCTGCCTGTACTCTGCTTCTCAGCAACATGTCAGCTTTGTAAAATCGAGCCGGGACAAGTAGAGGCTGTGAAGGTAAGGGAGGGGCCAGAGGCGTGTGTGTACAGATTTGTGTATGTGGGGCTGACATATATACAGGTGTGTGGGGCGGTGGCTGACATATATATAAATATATATAAAATCATTTAAGTTCATTTTTTTTCCTCATTAATGTACACACAGCACCCCATATTGTACACACAGCACCCCATATTGTACACACAGCACCCCATATTGTACACACAGCTCCCCATATTGTACACACAGCCCCCCATATTGTACACACAGCCCCCCATATTGTACACACAGCACCCCATATTGTACACACATCACCCCATATTGTACACACAGCCCCCCATATTGTACACACAGCACTCCATATTGTACACACAGCCCCCCATATTGTACACACAGCACCCCATATTGTACACACAGCACCCCATATTGTACACACAGCACCCCATATTGTACACACAGCACCCCATATTGTACACACATCACCCCATATTGTACACACAGCACCCCATATTGTACACACAGCACCCCATATTGTACACACAGCACCCCATATTGTACACACAACACCCCATATTGTACACACAGCACTCCATATTGTACACACAACACCCCATATTGTACACACAACACCCCATATTGTACACACAGCACTCCATATTGTACACACAACACCCCATATTGTACACACATCACCCCATATTGTACACACAGCACTCCATATTGTACACACAACACCCCATATTGTACACACAGCCCCCCATATTGTACACACAGCACCCCATATTGTACACACAGCCCCCCATATTGTACACACATCACCTCATATTGTACACACAGCTCCCCATATTGTACACACAGCACCCCATATTGTACACACAGCCCCCCATATTGTACACACAGCCCCCCATATTGTACACACAGCACCCCATATTGTACACACAGCCCCCCATATTGTACACACAGCTCCCATATTGTACACACAGCCCCCCATATTGTACACACAGCACCCCATATTGTACACACAGCTCCCATATTGTACACACATCACCCCATATTGTACACACAGCTCCCATATTGTACACACATCACCCCATATTGTACACACAGCACTCCATATTGTACACACAACACCCCATATTGTACACACATCACCCCATATTGTACACACAGCACCCCATATTGTACACACAGCCCCTCATATTGTACACACAGCCCCCCATATTGTACACACAGCACCCCATATTGTACACACAGCACCCCATATTGTACACACAGCCCCCCATATTGTACACACAGCACCCCATATTGTACACACAGCGCCCCATATTGTACACACAGCACCCCATATTGTACACACAGCACCTCATATTGTACACACAGCACCCCATATTGTACACACAGCACTCCATATTGTACACACAGCACCTCATATTGTACACACAGCACCTCATATTGTACACACATCACCCCATATTGTACACACAGCCCCCCATATTGTACACACAGCACCTCATATTGTACACACAGCACCTCATATTGTACACACAGCACCCCATATTGTACACACAGCACTCCATATTGTACACACAACACCTCATATTGTACACACAGCACCTCATATTGTACACACATCACCCCATATTGTACACACAGCCCCCCATATTGTACACACATCACCCCATATTGTACACACAGCCCCCCATATTGTACACACAACACCCCATATTGTACACACAGCACCCCATATTGTACACACAGCACCCCATATTGTACACACAGCATCCCATATTGTACACACAGCACTCCATATTGTACACACAGCACTCCATATTGTACACACAGCACCCCATATTGTACACACAGCACCCCATATTGTACACACAGCACCCCATATTGTACACACAGCACCCCATATTGTACACACAACACCCCATATTGTACACACGGCACCCCATATTGTACACACGGCACCCCATATTGTACACACGGCACCCCATATTGTACACACGGCACTCCATATTGTACACACGGCACCCCATATTGTACACACGGCACCCCATATTGTACACACGGCCCCCATATTGTACACACGGCACCCCATATTGTACACACAGCACCCCATATTGTACACACAGCACCTCATATTGTACACACAGCGCCCCATATTGTACACACAGCGCCCCATATTGTACACACATCACCCCATATTGTACACACAGCACCTCATATTGTACACACAGCACCCCATATTGTACACACATCACCCCATATTGTACACACAGCACCCAATATTGTACACACAGCACCCCATATTGTACACACAGCACCCCATATTGTACACACAGCACTCCATATTGTACACACATCACCCCATATTGTACACACATCACCCCATATTGTACACACATCACCCCATATTGTACACACAGCCCCCCATATTGTACACACATCACCCCATATTGTACACACAGCCCCCCATATTGTACACACAGCCCCTCATATTATACACACAGCACCCCATATTGTACACACAGCACCTCATATTGTACACACAGCACCCCATATTGTACACACAGCACTCCATATTGTACACACAGCACTCCATATTGTACACACATCACCCCATATTGTACACACAGCACTCCATATTGTACACACATCACCCCATATTGTACACACAGCGCCCCATATTGTACACACAGCACCCCATATTGTACACACAGCACCCCATATTGTACACACAGCACCCCATATTGTACACACAGCACCTCATATTGTACACACAGCACCTCATATTGTACACACAGCCCCCCATATTGTACACACAGCCCCCCATATTGTACACACAGCACCCCATATTGTACACACAGCACCCCATATTGTACACACAGCTCCCCATATTGTACACACAGCACCCCATATTGTACACACAACACCCCATATTGTACACACAGCACCTCATATTGTACACACAACACCCCATATTGTACACACAGCACCTCATATTGTACACACAGCCCCCCATATTGTACACACATCACCCCATATTGTACACACATCACCCCATATTGTACACACAGCACCCCATATTGTACACACAGCACCTCATATTGTACACACAGCACCTCATATTGTACACACAGCACCTCATATTGTACACACAGCCCCCCATATTGTACACACAACACCCCATATTATACACACAACACCCCATATTGTACACAGCACCCCATATTGTACACACAGCACCTCATATTGTACACAGCACCCCATATTGTACACACAGCCCCCCATATTGTACACAGCACCCCATATTGTACACACAGCCCCCCATATTGTACACAGCACCCCATATTGTACACACAACACCCCATATTGTACACAGCACCCCATATTGTACACACAGCCCCCCATATTGTACACACAACACCCCATATTATACACACAACACCCCATATTGTACACAGCACTCCATATTGTACACACAGCACCTCATATTGTACACACAACGCCCCATATTGTACACACAACGCCCCATATTGTACACACGGCACCTCATATTGTACACACGGCCCCCCATATTGTACACACGGCACCCCATATTGTACACACAACGCCCCATATTGTACACACGGCCCCCCATATTGTACACACGGCCCCCCATATTGTACACACGGCACCCCATATTGTACACACGGCCCCTCATATTGTACACACGGCCCCCCATATTGTACACACGGCCCCCCATATTGTACACACGGCCCCCCATATTGTACACACGGCACCCCATATTGTACACACGGCCCCTCATATTGTACACACGGCCCCCCCATATTATACACACAACACCCCATATTGTACACACAGCCCCCCATATTGTACACACATCACCCCATATTGCACACACAGCCCCCCATATTGCACACACAGCCCCCCATATTGTACACACAGCACCCCATATTGTACACACAGCCCCCCATATTATACACACAACACCCCCCATATTGTACACACATCACCCCATATTGTACACACATCACGCCATATTGTATACACAGCCCCCATATTGTACACACAGCCCCCCATATTGTACACACATCACCCCATATTGCACACACAGCCCCCCATATTGCACACACAGCCCCCCATATTGTACACACAGCACCCCATATTGTACACACAGCCCCCCATATTGTACACACAGCCCCCCATATTAACAGAAAAACACAGATTTGTTGACATTTTTGCAGATTTATTAAAAAAGAAAACCTGAAATATCACATGGTCCTAAGTATTCAGACCCTTTGCTCAGTATTTAGTAGAAGCCCCTTTTGATGAGTCTTTTTGGGAAAGATACAACAAGTTTTTCACACCTGGATTTGGGGATCCTCTGCCATTCCTCCTTGTAGATCCTCTCCAGTTCTGTCAGGGGGGATGGTAAACGTTGGTGGACAGCCATTTTTAGGTCTCTCCAGAGATACTCAATTGGGTTTAAGTCAGGGCTCTGGCTGGGCCATTCAGGAACAGTCATGGAGTTGTTGTGAAGCCCCTCCTACGTTATTTTAGCTGTGTGCTTAGGGTCATTGTCTTGTTGGAAGGTAAACCTTCGGCCCAGTCTGAGGTCCTGAGCACTCTGGAGAAGGTTTTCGTCCAGGATATCCCTGTACTTGGCCGCATTCATCTTTCCCTCGATTGCAACCAGTCGTCCTGTCCCTGCAGCTGAAAAACACCCCCACAGCATGATGCTGCCACCACCATGCTTCACTGTTGGGACTGTATTGGACAGGTGATGAGCAGTGCCTGGTTTTCTCCACACATACCGCTTAGAATTAAGGCCAAAAAGTTCTATCTTGGTCTCATCAGACCAGAGAATCTTATTTCTCACCATCTTGGAGTCCTTCAGGTGTTTTTTAGCAAACTCCATGTGGCTTTCATGTGTCTTGCACTGAGGAGAGGCTTCCGTCGGGCCACTCTGCCATAAAGCCCCGACTGGTGGAGGGCTGCAGTGATGGTTGACTTTCTACAACTTTCTCCCATCTCCCGACTGCATCTCTGGAGCTCAGCCACAGTGATCTTTGGGTTCTTCTCTCTCACCAAGGCTCTTCTCCCCCAATAGCTCAGTTTGGCCGGACGGCCAGCTCTAGGAAGGGTTCTGGTCGTCCCAAACGTCTTCCATTTAAGGATTATGGAGGCCACTGTGCTCTTAGGAAACTTAAGTGCAGCAGAAATGTTTTTGTAACCTTGGCCAGATCTGTGCCTTGCCACAATTCTGTCTCTGAGCTCTGTGCCTTGCCACAATTCTGTCTCTGAGCTCTGTGCCTTGCCACAATTCTGTCTCTGAGCTCTTCAGGCAGTTCCTTTGACCTCATGATTCTCATTTGCTCTGACATGCACTGTGAGCTGTAAGGTCTTATATAGACAGGTGTGTGGCTTTCCTAATCATGTCCAATCAGAATAATCAAACACAGCTGGACTCAAATGAAGGTGTAGAAACATCTCAAGGATGATCAGAAGAAATGGACAGCACCTGAGTTATATATATGAGTGTCACAGCAAAGGGTCTGAATACTTAGGACCATGTGATATTTCCGTTTTTCTTTTTTAATAAATCAGCAAAAATGTCAACAATTCTGTGTTTTTCTGTCGATATGGGGTGCTGTGTGTACAATATGAGGTGCTGTGTGTACAATATGGGGTGTTGTGTGTACAATATGGGGTGTTGTGTGTACAATATGGGGTGCTGTGTGTACAATATGGGGTGCTGTGTGTACAATATGGGGTGTTGTGTGTATAATATGGGGTGTTGTGTGTACAATATGGGGTGATGTGTGTACAATATGGGGTGTTGTGTGTATAATATGGGGTGTTGTGTGTACAATATGAGGTGCTGTGTGTACAATATGGGGGGCTGTGTGTACAATATGGGGGGCTGTGTGTACAATATGGGGTGCTGTGTGTATAATATGGGGTGTTGTGTGTACAATATGGGGTGATGTGTGTACAATATGGGGGGCTGTGTGTACAATATGGGGGGCTGTGTGTACAATATGGGGGGCTGTGTGTACAATATGGAGTGCTGTGTGTACAATATGAGGTGATGTGTGTATAATATGGAGTGCTGTGTGTACAATATGGGGTGTTGTGTGTACAATATGGGGTGCTGTGTGTACAATATGGGGGGCTGTGTGTACAATATGGGGTGTTGTGTGTATAATATGGGGTGATGTGTGTACAATATGAGGTGCTGTGTGTACAATATGGGGTGCTGTGTGTACAATATGGGGTGCTGTGTGCACAATATGGGGGGCTGTGTGTACAATATGGAGTGCTGTGTGTACAATATGGGGGGCTGTGTGTACAATATGGGGTGATGTGTGTACAATATGGGGTGCTGTGTGCACAATATGGGGAGCTGTGTGTACAATATGGGGTGATGTGTGTACAATATGGGGTGATGTGTGTACAATATGGGGTGCTGTGTGTACAATATGGGGTGCTGTGTGTACAATATGGGGTGCTGTGTGCACAATATGGGGAGCTGTGTGTACAATATGGGGTGCTGTGTGTACAATATGGGGTGCTGTGTGTACAATATGGGGTGCTGTGTGTACAATATGGGGTGATGTGTGTACAATATGGGGTGATGTGTGTACAATATGGGGTGCTGTGTGTACAATATGGGGTGCTGTGTGTACAATATGGGGTGCTGTGTGTACAATATGAGGGGATGTGTGTACAATATGGGGTGCTGTGTGTACAATATGGGGTGCTGTGTGTACAATATGGGGTGATGTGTGTACAATATGGGGTGCTGTGTGTACAATATGGGGTGCTGTGTGTACAATATGGGGTGCTGTGTGTACAATATGAGGTGCTGTGTGTACAATATGGGGTGCTGTGTGTACAATATGGGGTGCTGTGTGTACAATATGGGGTGATGTGTGTACAATATGGGGTGCTGTGTGTACAATATGGGGGGCTGTGTGTACAATATGGGGTGCTGTGTGTACAATATGGGGGTGCTGTGTGTACAATATGGGGTGCTGTGTGTACAATATGGGGGGCTGTGTGTACAATATGAGGTGTTGTGTGTACAATATGGGGTGCTGTGTGTACAATATGGGGTGCTGTGTGTACAATATGGGGGGCTGTGTGTACAATATGGGGGGCTGTGTGTACAATATGGGGTGCTGTGTGTACAATATGGGGGGCTGTGTGTACAATATGGGGTGTTGTGTGTACAATATGGGGTGCTGTGTGTACAATATGGGGTGCTGTGTGTACAATATGGGGGGCTGTGTGTACAATATGGGGTGCTGTGTGTACAATATGGGGGGATGTGTGTACAATATGGGGTGCTGTGTATACAATATGGGGTGCTGTGTGTACAATATGGGGTGCTGTGTGTACAATATGAGGTGCTGTGTGTACAATATGGGGTGCTCTGTGTACAATATGGGGGGCTGTGTGTACAATATGGGGTGCTGTGTGTACAATATGGGGTGCTGTGTGTACAATATGGGGTGCTGTGTGTACAATATGAGGTGCTGTGTGTACAATATGGGGTGCTGTGTGTACAATATGGGGGGATGTGTGTACAATATGGGGTGCTGTGTGTACAATATGAGGTGCTGTGTGTACAATATGGGGTGCTCTGTGTACAATATGGGGTGCTGTGTGTACAATATGGAGTGCTGTGTGTACAATATGGGGTGCTGTGTGTACAATATGGGGGGCTGTGTGTACAATATGGGGTGCTGTGTGTACAATATGGGGGGATGTGTGTACAATATGGGGTGCTGTGTGTACTATAATGAGGAAAAAAATGAACTTAAATGATTTTAGCAAATGGCTGCAATATAACAAAGAGTGAGAAATGTAGGGGGGTCTGAATACTTTCCCTCCCCATTGTAGATTTGTAAGGTTGCTACCTGGTCTTCAGTGCTTACGTTCTCAAAATTTTATGAAGTGGATGTTTTGATCATCTGAAGATTCGCCTTTTGGCCGTAGTTTTACTACAAGCTGCCATTTAAAGTCTGATGTGTATTTTTGTGTGGCAGGGTGTCTCCCTCCCCTCATGGTTATTGCTCGGGGACATCTCAGTAGGCGATGAGTATGAGCCTCACTCTGTGTCCCGTAATTTATGATAAAAAGAAAATACTTACCTGTAAAATCCTTTTCTTTGAGTACACAGAGGTCCCGCCCCTCTATTTGAGGATTCAATACAAAACTGAAGTACTTCCTGTATGGGAGGGGTTATATAGAGGATCACTTCCTGTCTACCAGTGTCCGTTCACCTGGAGATGGCGTATAACCCAGCAGGTCATGACTATGAGCCTGGCTCTGTGTCCTGTGATGTATGATAAAGAAAAGGATTTTACAGGTAAGTATGATGAAAAAAAATCCCATTTTATACTGAGATGAAATGACACACAGGTGGATGATATTTACTAATTAGGTGACTTCTGAAGACAATTGGTTCCTCTAGATTGTAGTTAGGGGTATCAGAGTAAAGGGGGCGCCATACAAATGCCCCTCCCCCCCACACTTTTCACATATTTATTTGTATCATTTATCATTTTCCTTCCACTTCACAATTATGTGACACTTTGTGTTGGTCTATCACATAAAATCCCAATAAAATACATTTATGGTTTTGGTTGTAACAAAATGTGGAACATTTCAAGGGGTATGAATACTTTTTCAAGGCACTGTACATGTGACATTGTACAGAGTCCCCCCTCAGAGATGGTGCCAGTGGAGGACAGGAAGGCCAGAAAACATGACAAATCACATGAGCCAGAAACAAACAACGGATCCAGAGGATGTGTGTTGTGATGGGGGACCAGGAGTGACGGCGCGTGTTGTGATATGGGGATTATGGGGTGACGGTGAGTGTTGTGATGGGGGACCAGGGGTGACGGCGCGTGTTGTGATGGGGGACCAGGGGTGACGCCGTGTTGTGATAGGGGACCAGGGGTGACGGCGTGTTGTGATAGGGGACCAGGGGTGACGGCGTGTTGTGATAGGGGACCAGGGGTGACGGCGTGTGTTGTGATATGGGGATTATGGGGTGACGGTGAGTGTTGTGATAGGGGACCAGGGGTGACGGCGTGTGTTGTGATATGGGGATTATGGGGTGACGGCGTGTGTTGTGATAGGGGACCAGGGGTGACGGCGTGTGTTGTGATATGGGGATTATGGGGTGACGGTGAGTGTTGTGATAGGGGACCAGGGGTGACGGCGTGTTGTGATGGGGGACCAGGGGTGACGGCGTGTTGTGATAGGGGACCAGGGGTGACGGCGTGTTGTGATAGGGGACCAGGGGTGACGGCGTGTGTTGTGATATGGGGATTATGGGGTGACGGCGTGTGTTGTGATAGGGGACCAGGGGTGACGGCGTGTGTTGTGATATGGGGATTATGGGATGACGGTGTGTATTGTGATAGGGGACCAGGGGTGACGGCGTGTTGTGATAGGGGTCCAGGGGTGACAGCGTGTTGTGATAGGGGACCAGGGGTGACGGCGCGTGTTCTGAAGAGGGATCAGGCATGAAGGTGAGTGTTGTGATATGGGGATTATGGGGTGACGGTGTGTATTGTGATAGGGGACCAGGGGTGACAGCGTATTGTGATAGGGGACCAGGGGTGACAGCTTGTTGTGATAGGGGTCCAGAGGTGACGGCGTGTTGTGATAGGGGACCAGGGGTGACGGCGTGTTGTGATAGGGGACCAGGGGTGACGGCGTGTGTTGTGATATGGGGATTATGGGGTGACGGTGAGTGTTGTGATAGGGGACCAGGGGTGACGGTGCGTGTTGTGATGGGGGACCAGGGGTGACGGTGAGTGTTGTGATAGGGAACCAGGGGTGATGGCGTGTTGTGATAGGGGACCAGGGGTGACGGCGTGTTGTGATAGAGGACCAGGGGTGACGGTGAGTGTTGTGATAGGGGACCAGGGGTGATGGCGTGTTGTGATAGGGGACCAGGGGTGACGGCGTGTTGTGATAGGGGACCAGGGGTGACGGCGTGTTGTGATAGGGGTCCAGGGGTGACGGCGTGTTGTGATAGGGGACCAGGGGTGACGGCGCGTGTTCTGAAGAGGGATCAGGCATGAAGGTGAGTGTTGTGATATGGGGATTATGGGGTGACGGTGTGTATTGTGATAGGGTACCAGGGGTGACAGCATGTTGTGATAGGGGTCCAGGGGTGACGGCGTGTTGTGATAGGGGACCAGGGGTGACGGCGTGTTGTGATAGGGGACCAGGGGTGATGGCGTGTTGTGATAGGGGACCAGGGGTGACGGCGTGTGTTGTGATATGGGGATTATGGGGTGACGGTGAGTGTTGTGATAGGGGACCAGGGGTGACGGTGCATGTTCTGAAGAGGGATCAGGCATGAAGGTGAGTGTTGTGATATGGGGATTATGGGGTGACGGTGAGTGTTGTGATAGGGGACCAGGGGTGAAGGCGTGTGTTGTGATATGGGGATTATGGGGTGACGGTGAGTGTTGTGATAGGGGACCAGGGGTGACGGCGTGTGTTGTGATATGGGGATTATGGGGTGACGGTGAGTGTTGTGATAGGGGACCAGGGGTGACGGTGAGTGTTGTGATAGGGGACCAGGGGTGATGGCGTGTTGTGATAGGGGACCAGGGGTGACGGCGTGTTGTGATAGGGGACCAGGGGTGACGGCGTGTGTTGTGATATGGGGATTATGGGGTGACGGTGAGTGTTGTGATAGGGGACCAGGGGTGACGGCGTGTGTTGTGATAGGGGACCAGGGGTGACGGCGTGTTGTGATGGGGGACCAGGGGTGACGGCGTGTTGTGATAGGGGACCAGGGGTGACGCCGTGTTGTGATAGGGGACCAGGGGTGACGGCGTGTGTTGTGATATGGGGATTATGGGGTGACGGTGAGTGTTGTGATAGGGGACCAGGGGTGATGGCATGTTGTGATAGGGGACCAGGGGTGACGGCGTGTTGTGATGGGGGACCAGGGGTGACGGCGTGTTGTGATAGGGGACCAGGGGTGACGGCGTGTTGTGATAGGGGACCAGGGGTGACGGCGTGTGTTGTGATATGGGGATTATGGGGTGACGGTGAGTGTTGTGATAGGGGACCAGGGGTGACGGCGTGTGTTGTGATATGGGGATTATGGGGTGACGGTGAGTGTTGTGATAGGGGACCAGGGGTGACGGCGTGTGTTGTGATAGGGGACCAGGGGTGACGGCGTGTTGTGATGGGGGACCAGGGGTGACGGCGTGTTGTGATAGGGGACCAGGGGTGACGCCGTGTTGTGATAGGGGACCAGGGGTCACGGCGTGTGTTGTGATATGGGGATTATGGGGTGACGGTGAGTGTTGTGATAGGGGACCAGGGGTGACGGCGTGTGTTGTGATATGGGGATTATGGGGTGACGGCGTGTGTTGTGATAGGGGACCAGGGGTGACGGCGTGTGTTGTGATATGGGGATTATGGGATGACGGTGAGTGTTGTGATAGGGGTCCAGGGGTGACAGCGTGTTGTGATAGGGGACCAGGGGTGACGGCGCGTGTTCTGAAGAGGGATCAGGCATGAAGGTGAGTGTTGTGATATGGGGATTATGGGGTGACGGTGTGTATTGTGATAGGGGACCAGGGGTGACAGCGTATTGTGATAGGGGACCAGGGGTGACAGCTTGTTGTGATAGGGGTCCAGAGGTGACGGCGTGTTGTGATAGGGGACCAGGGGTGACGGCGTGTTGTGATAGGGGACCAGGGGTGACGGCGTGTGTTGTGATATGGGGATTATGGGGTGACGGTGAGTGTTGTGATAGGGGACCAGGGGTGACGGTGCGTGTTGTGATGGGGGACCAGGGGTGACGGTGAGTGTTGTGATAGGGAACCAGGGGTGATGGCGTGTTGTGATAGGGGACCAGGGGTGACGGCGTGTTGTGATAGAGGACCAGGGGTGACGGTGAGTGTTGTGATAGGGGACCAGGGGTGATGGCGTGTTGTGATAGGGGACCAGGGGTGACGGCGTGTTGTGATAGGGGACCAGGGGTGACGGCGTGTTGTGATAGGGGTCCAGGGGTGACGGCGTGTTGTGATAGGGGACCAGGGGTGACGGCGCGTGTTCTGAAGAGGGATCAGGCATGAAGGTGAGTGTTGTGATATGGGGATTATGGGGTGACGGTGTGTATTGTGATAGGGTACCAGGGGTGACAGCATGTTGTGATAGGGGTCCAGGGGTGACGGCGTGTTGTGATAGGGGACCAGGGGTGACGGCGTGTTGTGATAGGGGACCAGGGGTGACGGCGTGTTGTGATAGGGGACCAGGGGTGACGGCGTGTGTTGTGATATGGGGATTATGGGGTGACGGTGAGTGTTGTGATAGGGGACCAGGGGTGACGGTGCATGTTCTGAAGAGGGATCAGGCATGAAGGTGAGTGTTGTGATATGGGGATTATGGGGTGACGGTGAGTGTTGTGATAGGGGACCAGGGGTGAAGGCGTGTGTTGTGATATGGGGATTATGGGGTGACGGTGAGTGTTGTGATAGGGGACCAGGGGTGACGGCGTGTGTTGTGATATGGGGATTATGGGGTGACGGTGAGTGTTGTGATAGGGGACCAGGGGTGACGGTGAGTGTTGTGATAGGGGACCAGGGGTGATGGCGTGTTGTGATAGGGGACCAGGGGTGACGGCGTGTTGTGATAGGGGACCAGGGGTGACGGCGTGTTGTGATAGGGGACCAGGGGTGACGGCGTGTTGTGATAGGGGACCAGGGGTGACGGCGTGTGTTGTGATAGGGGACCAGGGGTGACGGCGTGTTGTGATAGGGGACCAGGGGTGACGGCGTGTTGTGATAGGGGACCAGGGGTGACGGCGTGTTGTGATAGGGGACCAGGGGTGATGGTGAGTGTTGTGATAGGGGACCAGGGGTGACGGTGCGTGTTGTGATAGGGGACCAGGGGTGACGGTGCGTGTTGTGATAGGGGTCCAGGGGTGACGGCGTGTTGTGATAGGGGACCAGGGGTGATGGCGCGTGTTCTGAACAGGGATCAGGCATGAAGGTGAGTGTTGTGATATGGGGATTATGGGGTGACGGTGAGTGTTGTGATAGGGGACCAGGGGTGACGGTGAGTGTTGTGATAGGGGACCAGGGGTGACGGCGTGTGTTGTGATATGGGGATTATGGGGTGACGGTGAGTGTTGTGATAGGGGACCAGGGGTGATGGCGTGTGTTGTGATATGGGGATTATGGGGTGACGGTGAGTGTTGTGATAGGGGACCAGGGGTGACGGCGTGTGTTGTGATATGGGGATTATGGGGTGACGGTGAGTGTTGTGATAGGGGACCAGGGGTGACGGTGAGTGTTGTGATAGGGGACCAGGGGTGATGGCGTGTTGTGATAGGGGACCAGGGGTGACGGCGTGTTGTGATAGGGGACCAGGGGTGACGGCGTGTGTTGTGATATGGGGATTATGGGGTGACGGTGAGTGTTGTGATAGGGGACCAGGGGTGACGGCGCGTGTTGTGATGGGGGACCAGGGGTGACGGTGCATGTTCTGAAGAGGGATCAGGCATGAAGGTGAGTGTTGTGATATGGGGATTATGGGGTGACGGTGAGTGTTGTGATAGGGGACCAGGGGTGACGGAGTGTGTTGTGATATGGGGATTATGGGGTGACGGTGAGTGTTGTGATAGGGGACCAGGGGTGACGGCGTGTGTTGTGATATGGGGATTATGGGGTGACGGTGAGTGTTGTGATAGGGGACCAGGGGTGACGGCGTGTGTTGTGATATGGGGATTATGGGGTGATGGTGAGTGTTGTGATAGGGGACCAGGGGTGACGGTGAGTGTTGTGATAGGGGACCAGGGGTGATGGCGTGTTGTGATAGGGGACCAGGGGTGACGGCGTGTTGTGATAGGGGACCAGGGGTGACGGCGTGTTGTGATAGGGGACCAGGGGTGACGGCGTGTTGTGATAGGGGACCAGGGGTGACGGCGTGTGTTGTGATAGGGGACCAGGGGTGACGGTGCGTGTTGTGATAAGGGACCAGGGGTGACGGTGCGTGTTGTGATAGGGGACCAGGGGTGACGGCGCGTGTTGTGATGGGGGACCAGGGGTGACGGTGCGTGTTGTGATGGGGGACCAGGGGTGACGGTGCGTGTTGTGATAGGGGACCAGGGGTGACGGCGCGTGTTGTGATGGGGGACCAGGGGTGACGGTGCATGTTCTGAAGAGGGATCAGGCATGAAGGTGAGTGTTGTGATATGGGGATTATGGGGTGACGGTGAATGTTGTGATAGGGGACCAGGGGTGACGGCGTTTTGTGATAGGGGACCAGGGGTGACGGCGTGTTGTGATAGGGGACCAGGGGTGACGGCGTGTGTTGTGATATGGGGATTATGGGGTGACGGTGAGTGTTGTGATAGGGGACCAGGGGTGACGGCGTGTGTTGTGATATGGGGATTATGGGGTGACGGCGTGTGTTGTGATAGGGGACCAGGGGTGACGGCGTGTGTTGTGATAGGGGACCAGGGGTGACGGCGTGTTGTGATAGGGGTCCAGGGGTGACAGCGTGTTGTGATAGGGGACCAGGGGTGACGGCGTGTTGTGATAGGGGACCAGGGGTGACGGCGCGTGTTCTGAAGAGGGATCAGGCATGAAGGTGAGTGTTGTGATATGGGGATTATGGGGTGACGGTGTGTATTGTGATAGGGGACCAGGGGTGACAGCGTATTGTGATAGGGGACCAGGGGTGACAGCGTGTTGTGATAGGGGTCTAGGGGTGACGGCGTGTTGTGATAGGGGACCAGGGGTGACGGCGTGTTGTGATAGGGGACCAGGGGTGACGGCGTGTGTTGTGATATGGGGATTATGGGGTGACGGTGAGTGTTGTGATAGGGGACCAGGGGTGACGGTGCGTGTTGTGATGGGGGACCAGGGGTGACGGTGAGTGTTGTGATAGGGAACCAGGGGTGATGGCGTGTTGTGATAGGGGACCAGGGGTGACGGCGTGTTGTGATAGGGGACCAGGGGTGACGGCGTGTTGTGATAGGGGACCAGGGGTGACGGCGTGTGTTGTGATAGGGGACCAGGGGTGACGGTGCGTGTTGTGATAAGGGACCAGGGGTGACGGTGCGTGTTGTGATAGGGGACCAGGGGTGACGGCGCGTGTTGTGATGGGGGACCAGGGGTGACGGTGCATGTTCTGAAGAGGGATCAGGCATGAAGGTGAGTGTTGTGATATGGGGATTATGGGGTGACGGTGAGTGTTGTGATAGGGGACCAGGGGTGACGGCGTGTGTTGTGATATGGGGATTATGGGGTGACGGTGAATGTTGTGATAGGGGACCAGGGGTGACGGCGTTTTGTGATAGGGGACCAGGGGTGACGGCGTGTTGTGATAGGGGACCAGGGGTGACGGCATGTGTTGTGATATGGGGATTATGGGGTGACGGTGTGTGTTGTGATAGAGGACCAGGGGTGACAGTGCGTGTTGTGATAGGGGACCAGGGGTGACAGTGCGTGTTGTGATAGGGGACCAGGGGTGACGGCGTGTGTTGTGATATGGGGATTATGGGGTGACGGTGTGTGTTGTGATAGAGGACCAGGGGTGACAGTGCGTGTTGTGATAGGGGACCAGGGGTGACAGTGCGTGTTGTGATAGGGGACCAGGGGTGACAGTGCGTGTTGTGATAGGGGACCAGGGGTGACAGTGCGTGTTGTGATGGGGGACCAGGGGTGACGGCGCGTGTTGTGATGGGGGACCAGGGGTGACGGCGCGTGTTGTGATAGGGGACCAGGGGTGACGGCGCGTGTTGTGATAGGGGACCAGGGGTGACGGCGTGTGTTGTGATAGGGGACCAGGGGTGACGGCGTGTGTTGTGATAGGGGACCAGGGGTGACGGCGTGTGTTGTGATGGGGGACCAGGGGTGACGGTGCGTGTTGTGATAGGGGACCAGGGGTGACGGTGCGGTTTGTGATGGGGGACCAGGGGTGACGGCGCGTGTTGTGATAGGGGACCAGGGGTGACGGCGTGTTGTGATAGGGGACCGGGGGTGACGGCGTGTGTTGTGATATGGGGATTATGGGGTGACGGTGAGTGTTGTGATAGGTGACCAGGGGTGACGGTGCGTGTTGTGATGGGGGACCAGGGGTGATGGTGCGTGTTGTGATGGGGGACCCGGGGTGACGGTGCGTGTTGTGATGGGGGACCAGGGGTGACGGCGCGTGTTATGATAGGGGTCCAGGGGTGACGGCGCGTGTTATGATAGGGGTGACTGTGCGTGTTGTGAGGAGGGATCAGGCATGAAGGTGTGTGTTGTGATAGGGGACCAGGGGTGACGGTGTGTTGTGATAGGGGACCAGGGGTGACAGTGCGTGTTGTGATGGGGGACCAGGGGTGACGGCGCGTGTTGTGATGGGGGACCAGGGGTGACGGCGCGTGTTGTGATGGGGGACCAGGGGTGACGGCGCGTGTTGTGATAGGGGACCAGGGGTGACGGTGCGTGTTGTGACCAGGGGTGACGGTGCGTGTTATGATGGGGGACCAGGGGTGAAGTTGCACGTTGTGATGAGGGGTGACGGTGCGTGTTGTGATGAGGGGTGACGGTGCGTGTTGTGATGAGGGGTGACGGTGCATGTTATGATAGAGGACCAGGGGTGACGGTGCGTGTTGTGATGAGGGGTGACGGTGCGTGTTGTGATGAGGGATGACGGTGCGTGTTGTGATTGTTTACTGCGAGTGTACCAGACTGAAGACTGTAAACTCTGCAGTGGCATGGAACATCTAGAATGATTCTGGTTCCTGTACATAATGGAACCAGGTTGCCAAGGCTTTAGGTCACATGACCTAGCTGAGCAGCACTGTGGCATTTCTGGCATTACATATATTGAGGACATGATCTGTGATGGTGACAAGTACAGAGATGATTCAGATGACATATTGGTTTAGACAGCCGCGTCTTATCAGACCATTCACTGGCTAGCGCCAGGCCGGCATGTCCACAGTGGGCAGCGTTCATTGTGCTTGTGGGAATTAGCTGGATGAGTTCTGTGATATGGAAAGGGGATCACCATCATCTGAGTGACCTCTCAACTGGGCATTGACCAGAGCCGAGGAAGACTCTTGGATGAGTGGCAAAACGTCTTCACCATCACAGACCATGTCTGCATGTGACTGACCACTGGCAGCCATAATAAAGTCTGGCATCGGTATGAGACGCTTCTGAGGTCATTCAGAATTCATAGGTAGATGCATTAGACCTGCAGTTGGTGTCCATTGGACCTTCTTCAAAAGGAATTGTATGCGGGAGAGGAGCAGTTCTGAGATGAACAAAATCCTGTCCACAAAGACCCCAATCATACTACCGGACCATGACTGGAGTCAGTGAAGACCTCTACACTCTCAAACATCTCAGATAATGTCCTTCACAGGGACATGAAAACTAGCTCCTATATTCTCCATTGCGGGGACATCCATCATCTGCTGTGTGGTATTCATGGAGGACCTGAAGCTGAAATGAAGAATGTCCACCTAGATAATGACATCACACATCCCGCTGCTCTACACTCTACCCAGGAATGTGTGCCATGAGACCAGGATAGAGACATGGTCAGTATAAAGATGTGGCTGGTATAGAGACAAGATCAGTATAAAAACTTGACTGATGTGAAGATGTGATTGGTATAGAGCAATGTTTCTCAACTCCAGTCCTCAAGGTGCCCCAACAGGTCATGTTTTCAGGCTTCACATTATTTTGCACAGGTGATTAGATCAGTTTCACTGTCTTAGTAATTACCACAGCCATTTCATCTGAGGGAAAGAGGACTTCATATATATTTTGTCCAAACATGGTGACAATGTTATGAATTGTTTATGCATTCCATATTTTAGCTATTATGCGTAACTATGAATAAATTCAATTGAATCGACTGGTGTAGAGATGAGACCAGTATAGAGATGTGACCAGTGTAGAGAAGAGACCAGTATAGAGACGTGACCGGTGTAGAGAAGAGGCCAGTATAGAGATGTGACCGGTGTAGAGACGTGACCGGTGTAGAGACGTGACCGGTGTAGAGATGAGACTAGTATAGAGATGTGACCGGTGTAGAGACGTGACCAGTATAGAGACGTGACCGGTGTAGAGATGAGACCAGTATAGAGATGTGACCGGTGTAGAGACGTGACCGGTGTAGAGACGTGACCGGTGTAGAGATGAGACTAGTATAGAGATGTGACCGGTGTAGAGACGTGACCGGTGTAGAGATGAGACCAGCATAGAGACGTGACCGGTGTAGAGATGTGACCGGTGTAGAGACGTGACCGGTGTAGAGATGAGACCAGTATAGAGACATGACTGGTGTAGAGATGAGACCAGTATAGAGACGTGACCGGTGTAGAGATGAGACCAGTATAGAGATGAGACCAGTATAGAGACGTGACCGGTGTAGAGATGAGACCAGTATAGAGACGTGACCAGTGTAGAGATGTGACCGGTGTAGAGATGAGACCAGTATAGAGATGTGACCGGTGTAGAGAAGAGACCAGTATAGAGACGTGACCGGTGTAGAGAAGAGACCTGTATAGAGACATGACTGGTGTAGAGATGAGACCAGTATAGAGACGTGACCAGTATAGAGATGTGACCGGTGTAGAGATGAGACCAGTATAGAGACGTGACCGGTGTAGAGATGAGACCAGTATAGAGACGTGACCGGTGTAGAGATGAGACCAGTATAGAGACGTGACCGGTGTAGAGATGAGACCAGTATAGAGACGTGACCGGTGTAGAGATGAGACCAGTATAGAGATGTGACCGGTGTAGAGATGAGACCAGTATAGAGACGTGACCGGTGTAGAGATGAGACCAGTATAGAGATGAGACCAGTATAGAGATGTGACCGGTGTAGAGATGAGACCAGTATAGAGACGTGACCGGTGTAGAGACGTGACCAGTATAGAGATGTGAACGGTGTAGAGAAGAGAACGGTGTAGAGAAGAGACCAGTATAGAGATGTGACTGGTGTAGAGATGAGACCAGTATAGAGACGTGACCGGTGTAGAGATGAGACCAGTATAGAGACGTGACCGGTGTAGAGACGTGACCAGTATAGAGATGTGAACGGTGTAGAGAAGAGAACGGTGTAGAGAAGAGACCAGTATAGAGATGTGACTGGTGTAGAGATGAGACCAGTATAGAGACGTGACCGGTGTAGAGACGTGACCAGTATAGAGATGTGAACGGTGTAGAGAAGAGAACGGTGTAGAGAAGAGACCAGTATAGAGACGTGACCAGTATAGAGACGTGACCGATGTAGAGATGTGACCGGTGTAGAGATGAGACCAGTATAGAGATGTGACCGGTGTAGAGAAGAGACCAGTATAGAGACGTGACCGGTGTAGAGATGAGACCAGTATAGAGACGTGACCGGTATAGAGACGTGACCGATGTAGAGATGTGACCGGTGTAGAGATGAGACCAGTATAGAGATGTGACCGGTGTAGAGAAGAGACCAGTATAGAGACGTGACCGGTGTAGAGATGAGACCAGTATAGAGACGTGACCGGTGTAGAGATGAGACCAGTATAGAGACGTGACCAGTATAGAGACGTGACCGATGTAGAGACGTGACCGGTGTAGAGATGAGACCAGTATAGAGACGTGACCAGTATAGAGACGTGACCGATGTAGAGATGTGACCGGTGTAGAGATGAGACCAGTATAGAGATGTGACCGGTGTAGAGAAGAGACCAGTATAGAGACGTGACCGGTGTAGAGATGAGACCAGTATAGAGACGTGACCGGTGTAGAGATGAGACCAGTATAGAGACGTGACCGGTGTAGAGATGAGACCAGTATAGAGACGTGACCGGTGTAGAGATGAGACCAGTATAGAGACGTGACCGGTGTAGAGATGAGACCAGTATAGAGACGTGACCGGTGTAGAGATGAGACCAGTATAGAGATGTGACCGGTGTAGAGATGAGACCAGTATAGAGACGTGACCGGTGTAGAGACGTGACCAGTATAGAGATGTGAACGGTGTAGAGAAGAGAACGGTGTAGAGAAGAGACCAGTATAGAGATGTGACTGGTGTAGAGATGAGACCAGTATAGAGACGTGACCGGTGTAGAGATGAGACCAGTATAGAGACGTGACCGGTGTAGAGACGTGACCAGTATAGAGATGTGAACGGTGTAGAGAAGAGAACGGTGTAGAGAAGAGACCAGTATAGAGATGTGACTGGTGTAGAGATGAGACCAGTATAGAGATGTGACCGGTGTAGAGAAGAGACCAGTATAGAGACGTGACCGGTGTAGAGAAGAGACCAGTATAGAGACGTGACCGGTGTAGAGAAGAGACCAGTATAGAGACGTGACCGGTGTAGAGATGAGACCAGTATAGAGACGTGACCGGGGTTGAGATGTGACCAGTATAGAGACGTGACCAGTATAGAGACGTGACCGATGTAGAGATGTGACCGGTGTAGAGATGAGACCAGTATAGAGATGTGACCGGTGTAGAGAAGAGACCAGTATAGAGACGTGACCGGTGTAGAGAAGAGACCTGTATAGAGACATGACTGGTGTAGAGATGAGACCAGTATAGAGACGTGACCAGTATAGAGACGTGACCGGTGTAGAGATGAGACCAGTATAGAGATGTGACCGGTGTAGAGATGAGACCAGTATAGAGACGTGACCGGTGTAGAGACGTGACCAGTATAGAGATGTGAACGGTGTAGAGAAGAGAACGGTGTAGAGAAGAGACCAGTATAGAGATGTGACTGGTGTAGAGATGAGACCAGTATAGAGATGTGACCGGTGTAGAGATGAGACCAGTATAGAGATGTGACCGGTGTAGAGAAGAGACCAGTATAGAGACGTGACCGGTGTAGAGAAGAGACCAGTATAGAGATGTGACCGGTGTAGAGATGAGACCAGTATAGAGACGTGACCGGTGTAGAGAAGAGACCAGTATAGAGACGTGACCGGTGTAGAGATGAGACCAGTATAGAGATGTGACCGGTGTAGAGAAGAGACCAGTATAGAGATGTGACTGGTGTAGAGATGAGACCAGTATAGAGATGTGACTGGTGTAGAGATGAGACCAGTATAGAGATGTGACCGGTGTAGAGAAGAGACCAGTATAGAGACGTGACCGGTGTAGAGAAGAGACCAGTATAGAGATGTGAACGGTGTAGAGAAGAGAACGGTGTAGAGAAGAGACCAGTATAGAGACGTGACCGGTGTAGAGAAGAGACCAGTATAGAGACGTGACCGGTGTAGAGAAGAGACCAGTATAGAGACGTGACCGGTGTAGAGAAGAGACCAGTATAGAGACGTGACCGGTGTAGAGAAGAGACCAGTATAGAGATGTGAACGGTGTAGAGAAGAGAACGGTGTAGAGAAGAGACCAGTATAGAGACGTGACCGGTGTAGAGAAGAGACCAGTATAGAGACGTGACCGGTGTAGAGAAGAGACCAGTATAGAGACGTGACCGGTGTAGAGAAGAGACCAGTATAGAGACGTGACCGGTGTAGAGAAGAGACCAGTATAGAGACGTGACCGGTGTAGAGAAGAGACCAGTATAGAGATGTGACTGGTGTAGAGATGAGACCAGTATAGAGATGTGACCGGTGTAGAGAAGAGACCAGTATAGAGATGTGACTGGTGTAGAGATGAGACCAGTATAGAGATGTGACCGGTGTAGAGAAGAGACCAGTATAGAGATGTGACTGGTGTAGAGATGAGACCAGTATAGAGATGTGACCGGTGTAGAGAAGAGACCAGTATAGAGACGTGACCGGTGTAGAGAAGAGACCAGTATAGAGACGTGACCGGTGTAGAGAAGAGACCAGTATAGAGACGTGACCGGTGTAGAGAAGAGACCAGTATAGAGACGTGACCGGTGTAGAGAAGAGACCAGTATAGAGACGTGACCGGTGTAGAGAAGAGACCAGTATAGAGATGTGACCGGTGTAGAGAAGAGACCAGTATAGAGACGTGACCGGTGTAGAGAAGAGACCAGTATAGAGACGTGACCGGTGTAGAGAAGAGACCAGTATAGAGATGTGACCGGTGTAGAGATGTGATCGGTGTAGAGAAGAGATGTTGGGGGGAGCTCAGGGCACTGAAGAACTATTTACTGGCGATGTGTTTTCATTACTTTCATAAACCTGAACTTCCTCCAGAAGGGGGCGGGTCATCCAATCTCCAGCTTTCTCTATTACTCTCCAGAATAATTTTGTATTTTCTCTATTAGTGGAAGCAGCGGTCTCTCTGCAGTGGTCCAACATGCCACCTTCTGATTGGAGAGCTCTTTCTCTGACTCAGTCGGGGGCATGATGGACTTCTGCGGGGATCCTTCTGAGCTGCATGCTGGCAGGGGACAGGATTTTCCACCATGCTGTGGCTGCTTTTTAAGGAAATTGATTTATAACACAACTTTTGTATTGATGCACCTGGAATGGATTTTGCTGATCTTAAATGGAAGGTTTGATAGATCTTTAATGTGGGTGTCGGGGTTAGTTGGCTTCCAGCCTGGTCTCGGATTGATGAAAGGAGATCATTAATGCCCGTTGCACACTTAAAAACCTCCAAATGACCTTCATTTTACCTTCCCCCATCCCTAATCCCAGATTGTGGGACACCAGAGACCCCCAACCCCTCTGAGGTAAGAAAACAACGTATCTCACACGGTGGGGACATATCCTTATGATATGATACAAGGGGGGGAGTTTTATTGGATGTCCACCAATGTGAGTTCCTGGCTGTCCCGATGTGTCTGCTGAAGCTGAGGTTCTAAGAGATGGGACAATTCATATCTAAGATTTGACCCCTAAAAAACTCAACGACAAACACTACCGTCTATTACCGGACATGGGAGGCCTTCTGTGGGGTCTACAAGATTTCACCAAAGGGACTTCCTCCATGGGGCAGATACTATCTTTACTGGACAGTGACTCTCCCCCCCACAATTCCCTAAAGCACCGTGACTCCCCCCCACCATTCCCAACAGCATCATGACTCACCCCCCACCATTCCCAACAGCACCGTGACTCCCCCCACCACCACCATTCCCACCCGCACTGTGACTCTCCTCGCACCATTCCTAACAGCACCGTGACTCCCCCCCACCATTTCCAACTGCACCACAACTCTCCCCACCATCACCATTCCCACCCGCACTGTGACTCTCCTCCCACCATTCCCAACCGCACAACTCTCCAAACCATCACCACTCCCAACAGCACCGTGACTCCCCCCACCATTCCCAACAGCATCATGACTCACCCCCCACCATTTCCAACAGCACCGTGACTCCCCCCCCACCATTTCCAACAGCACCGTGACTCCCCCCCCACCATTTCCAACAGCACCGTGACTCCCCCCCCACCATTTCCAACAGCACCGTGACTCCCCCCACCACCACCATTCCCACCCGCACTGTGACTCTCCTCGCACCATTCCTAACAGCACCGTGACTCCCCCCCACCATTCCCAACTGCACCACAACTCTCCCCACCATCACCATTCCCACCCGCACTGTGACTCTCCTCCCACCATTCCCAACCGCACAACTCTCCAAACCATCACCACTCCCAACAGCACCGTGACTCCCCCCCACCATTCCCAACCGCACCACAACTCTCCCCACCATCACCATTCCCACCTGCACCGTGACTTTCCCCCCACCATTCCCAATCCCACCGACTCTCCCCACCACCACCATTTCCAACAGCACCGTGACTCTCCCCCCACCATTCCTAACTGCACCACAACTCTCCCCACCACCACCATTGCCAACAGCACCGTGACGCTCCACCCACCATTCCCAACCGCACCAAAACTCCCCCCACCACCACCATTCCCAACTGCACCATGAGTCTCCCCCCACCATTCCCAACTTCACCACAACTCTCCCCACCACCACCATTCCCAACAGCACCATGACTCTCCCCCCACCATTCCCAACAGCACCGTGACTCCCCCCCACCACCACCATTCCCACCTGCACCGTGACTCACCCTGCACCATTCCCAACAGCACCGTGACCCCCCCACCATTCCCAACCGCACCAAAACTCCCCCCACCACCACCATTCCCAACTGCACCATGACTCTCCCCCCACCATTCCCAACCGCGCCACAACTCCCAACAGCACCATGACTCCCCCCCACCATTCCCAACTGCACCACAACTCTCCCCACCATCACCATTCCCAACAGCACCGTGACTCTCCACCCACCATTCCCAATCCCACCCACCATTCCCAACTGCATGTCAACTCTCCCCACCACCACCATTCCCACCCGCACCGTGACTCTCCCCCCACCATTCCCAATCCCACCCGACTCTCCCCACCATCACCATTCCCAACAGCACCGTGACTCTCCACCCACCATTCCCAACCGCACCAAAACTCCCCCCACCACCACCATTCCCAACTGCACCATGACTCTCCCCCCACCATTCCCAACCACACCACAACTCCTCCCACCACCACCATTCCTAACAGCTCCATGACTCTCCCCCCACCATTCCCAACCGCACCACAACTCTCCCCACCATCACCATTCCCAACAGCACCGTGACTCTCCACCCACCATTCCCAATCCCACCCACCATTCCCAACTGCATGTCAACTCTCCCCACCACCACCATTCCCACCCGCACCGTGACTCTCCCCCCACCATTCCCAATCCCACCCGACTCTCCCCACCACCATTCCCAACAGCACCGTGACTCTCCACCCACCATTCCCAACCGCACCAAAACTCCCCCCACCACCACCATTCCCAACTGCACCATGACTCTACCCCCACCATTCCCAACCTCACCACAACTCTCCTCACCACCACCATTCCCAACAGCACCGTGACTCTCCCCCCACCAATCCCAATCCCATCAAGACTCTCCCCCCACCACCACCATTCGCACCTGCGTCGTGACTCTCCCCCCACCATTCCCAACTGCACCACAACTCTCTAAACCGCCACAACTCCCAACAGCACCGTGACTCTCCCCACCATTCCCAACCGCACCACAACTCTCCCCACCATCACCATTCCCAACAGCACCGTGACTCTCCACCCACCATTCCCAACCGCACCAAACAACCACCATTCCCACCCACGCCGTGACTCTTCCCCCACCATTCCTAACCGCACCATGACTCTCCCCCCACCATTCCCAACCACACCACAACTCCCCCCACCACCACCATTCCCAACAGCACCATGACTCTCCCCCTACCATTCCCAATTGAACCACAACTCTCCCCACCATCACCATTCCCACCCGCACTGTGACTCTCCCCCCACCATTCCCAACCGCACCACAACTCTCCCCACCACCACCATTCCCACCCGCACTGTGACTCTCCCCCCACCATTCCCAACCACACCACAACTCTCCAAACCACCACCACTCCCAACAGCACCGTGACTCCCCCCCATCATTCCCAACCGCACCACAACTCTCCCCACCATCACCATTCCCAACAGCACCGTGACTCTCCACCCACCATTCCCAATCCCACCCACCATTCCCAACTGCATGTCAACTCTCCCCACCACCACCATTCCCAACAGCACCGTGACTCTCCCCCCAGCATTCCCAACTGCACCACAACTTCCCTCACCACCACCATTCCCAACAGCACCATGACTATCACCCCACCATTCCCAACCCCACCCGACTCTCCCCCCACTGCCACCATTCCCATCAGCACTGTGACCCCCCCAACCATTCCCAGCTGCATCACAACTCTCCAAACCACCACCATTCCCACCCGCACCGTGACTCTCCCCCCACCATTCCCAACTGCACCACAACTCTCCAAACCACCACCATTCCACAACTATCCTCACCATCACCATTCCCACCCGCACCGTGACTCTCCCCCCACCATTCCCAACCACACTTTAACTCTCCAAACAACCACCACTCCCAAAAGCACCGTGACTCCCCCCCACTATTCCCAACCGCACCAAAACTCCCCCCACCACCACTATTCCCAACTGCACCATGACTCTCCCCCCACCATTCCCAACCACACAACAACTCTTCAAACCACCACCATTCCCAACAGCACCGTGACTCTCCCCCTACCATTCCCCATTGAACCACAACTCTCCCCACCATCACCATTCCCACCCGCACTGTGACTCTCCCCCCACCATTCCCAACCGCACCACAACTCTCCCCACCACCACCATTCCCACCTGCACCGTGACTCTCCCCCCACCACTCCCAACCACACTTTAACTCTCCAAACAACCACCACTCCCAAAAGCACCATGACTCCCCCCCACCATTCCCAACCGCACCAAAACTCCCCCCACCACCACTATTCCCAACTGCACCATGAATCTCCCCCCACCATTCCCAACCACACCACAACTCTCCAAACCACCACCACTCCCAAAAGCACCGTGACTCCCCCCCACCATTCCCAACCGCACCACAACTCTCCCCACCATCACCATTCATAACAGCACCGTGACTCTCCACCCACCATTCCCAACTGCACCACAACTTCCCTCACCACCACTATTCCCAACAGCACCGTGACTCTCCACCCACCATTCCCAGCTGCATCACAACTCTCCAAACCACCACCATTCCCACCCACACTGTGACTCTCCCCCCACCATTCCCAACTGCACCACAACTCTCCAAACCACCACCATTCCCACCCGCACCATGACTATCACCCCACCATTCCCAACCCCACCCCGACTCTCCCCCCACTGCCACCATTCCCATCAGCACTGTGACCCCCCCACCATTCCCAACTGCCCCACAACTCCCCCCAACACCACCAATCCCAACTGCACTCTGCCCCCCCAACCCCACCATTCCTAACTGCACCACAACTTCCCCCACCACCACCATTCCCAACAGCACTGTGACTCTTCCCCCCCACCATTCCCAACAACACCGTGACTCTCACCCCCTACCATTCCCAACAGAATCTTGACTCTTCCCCCCTACCATTCCCAACAGCACCGTGACTCTCCCCCCCACCATTCCCAACAGCACCGTGACTCCCCCCACCATTCCCAACAGCACCGTGACTCTCTCCCCCACCATTCCCAACAGCACCATGACTCTCCCCCCACCATTCAAAACAGCAACGTGACTCTCCTCCCCCACCATTCCCAACAGCACCGTGACTCTCCTCCCCACCATTTGCAACAGCACTGTGACTCTCCCCCCACCATTCCCAACAGCACCGTGACCCCCCCCACCATTCCCAACAGCACCGTAACTCTCCCCCCACCATTCCCAAAAACATAGTGACTCTCCCCACACCATTCCCAACAGCACCATAACTCTGCACCCCACCATTCCCAACAGCACCGTGACCCCCCACCATTAAAAACAGCACCATGACTCTCCCCACCACCACCATTCCCAACAGCACCGTTACTCTCCCCCCACCAATCCCAATCCCATCAAGACTCTCCCACCACCACCACCATTCCCACCTGCGCCGTGACTCTCCCCCCACCATTCCCAACCACACTATAACTCTCCAAACAACCACCACTCCCAAAAGCACAGTGACTCCCCCCCACCATTCCAAACCGCATCACAACTCTCCCCACCATCACCATTCCCACCCACACCGTGACTCTCCCCCCCACCATTCCCAATCCCACCCGACTCTCCCCACCACCACCATTTCCAACAGCACCGTGACTCTCCCCCCACCATTCCTAACCACACAACTCTCCCCACCACCACCATTCCCAACAGCACCGTGACTCTCCACCCACCATTCCCAACCGCACCAAAACTCCCCCCACCACCACCATTCCCAACTGCACCATGACTCTCCCCCCACCATTCCCAACCGCACCACAACTCCCAACAGCACCGTGACTCCCCCCCACCATTCCCAACTGCACCACAACTCTCCCCACCATCACCATTCCCACCCGCACCGTGACTCTCCCCACCACCACCATTTTCAACAGCACCGTGACTCTCCCCCCACCATTCCTAACCGCCCCACAACTCTCCCCACCACCACCATTCCCAACAGCACCGTTACTCTCCCCCCACCAATCCCAATCCCATCAAGACTCTCCCACCACCAACATTCCCACCTGCGCCGTGACTCTCCCCCCACCGTTCCCAACCACACAACAACTCTCCAAACCACCACCATTCCCAACAGCACCGTGACTCTCCACCCACCATTCCCAACCGCACCAAAACTCCCCCCACTACCACCATTCCCAACTGCACCATGACTCTCCCCCCACCATTCCCAACCACACCACAACTCCCCCCACCACCACCATTCCTAACAGCACCATGACTCTCCCCCCACCATTTCCAACCTCACCACAACTCTCCTCACCACCACCATTCCCAACAGCACCGTGACTCTCCCCCCACCAATCCCAATCCCATCAGGACTCTCCCCCCATCACCACCATTCCCACCTGCGTCGTGACTCTCCCCCCACCATTCCCAACCACACAACTCTCCAAACCACCACCATTCCCAACAGCACCGTGACTCTCCCCCTACCATTCCCAATTGAACCACAACTCTCTAAACCACCACCATTCCCAACAGCACCGTGACTCCCCCCACCATTCCCAACCGCACCACAACTCTCCCCACCACCACCATTCCCACCCGCACTGTGACTCTCCCCCCACCATTCCCAACCGCACCACAACTCTCTAAACCACCACCACTCCCAACAGCACCGTGACTCCCCCCACCATTCCCAACTGCACCACAACTCTCCCCACCACCACCATTCCCACCCGCACTGTGACTCTCCCCCCCACCATTCCCAACCGCACCACAACTCTCCCCACCATCACCATTCCCAACAGCACCGTGACTCTCCACCCACCATTCCCAACCGCACCACAACTCCCCCCACCACCACCATTCCTAACAGCACCATGACTCTCCCCCCCACCATTCCCAACCACACCACAACTCCCCCCACCACCACCATTCCTAACAGCACCATGACTCTCCCCCCACCATTCCCAACCTCACCACAACTCTCCTCACCACCACCATTCCCAACAGCACCGTGACTCTCCCCCCCAATCCCATCAAGACTCTCCCCCCACCACCACCATTCCCACCTGCGTCGTGACTCTCCCCCCACCATTCCCAACCACACAACAACTCTCCAAACCACCACCATTCCCAACAGCACCGTGACTCTCCCCCCTACCATTCCCCATTGAACCACAACTCTCCCCACCATCACCATTCCCACCCGCACTGTGACTCTCCCCCCACCATTCCCAACCACACCACAACTCTCCCCACCACCACCATTCCCACCTGCACTGTGACTCTCCCCCCACCATTCCCAACCACACCACAACTCTCCAAACCACCACCACTCCCAACAGCACCGTGACTCCCCCCCACCATTCCCAACCGCACCACAACTCTCCCCACCATCACCATTCCCAACAGCACCGTGACTCTCCACCCACCATTCCCAGCTGCATCACAACTCTCCAAACCACCACCATTCCCACCCACACTGTGACTCTCCCCCCACCATTCCCAACTGCACCACAACTCTCCAAACCACCACCATTCCCACCCGCACCATGACTATCACCCCACCATTCCCAACCCCACCCCGACTCTCCCCCCACTGCCACCATTCCCATCAGCACTGTGACCCCCCCACCATTCCCAACTGCACCACAACTCCCCCCAACACCACCAATCCCAACTGCACTCTGTCTCTCCCCCTACCATTCCTAACTGCACCACAACTTCCCCCACCACCACCATTCCCAACAGCACTGTGACTCTTCCCCCCCACCATTCCCAACAACACCGTGACTCTCACCCCCTACCATTCCCAACAGAATCTTGACTCTCCCCCCTACCATTCCCAACAGCACCGTGACTCTCCCCCCCACCATTCCCAACAGCACCGTGACTCCCCCCACCATTCCCAACAGCACCGTGACTCTCTCCCCCACCATTCCCAACAGCACCATGACTCTCCCCCACCATTCAAAACAGCAACGTGACTCTCCTCCCCCACCATTCACAACAGCACCGTGACTCTCCTCCCCACCATTCCCAACTGCACCACAACTTCCCTCACCACCACTATTCCCAACAGCACCGTGACTCTCCTCCCCACCATTCCCAACAGCACTGTGACTCTCCCCTCACCATTCCCAACAGCATCGTGACCCCCCCCACCATTCCCAACAGCACCGTAACTCTCCCCCCCACCATTCCCAAAAACACAGTGACTCTCCCCACACCATTCCCAACAGCACCATAACTCTCCACCCCACCATTCCCAACAGCACCGTGACCCCCCACCATTCCCAACAGCACTGTGACTCCCCCCACCATTCAAAACAGCACCCTGACTCTCCCCCCCACCATTCCCAACAGCACTGTGACTCTCCCCCCACCATTCCCAACAGCACCGTGACTCCCTCCCCCACCATTCCCAACAGCACCGTGACTCTCCCCCCACCATTTCCAACAACACCGTGACTCTCCCCCCACCATTTCCAACAACACTGTGACTCTCCCCCCACCATTCCCAACAGCACCGTCACTCTCCCCCCACCATTCCCAACAGCACCGTGACTCTCCCCCCACCATTCCCAACAACACCGTGACTCTCCACCCACCATTCCCAACAGCACCGTGAGTCTCCCCCACCATTCCCAACAGCACCATGACTCCCCCCACCATTCCCAACAGCACCGTGACTCTCCACCCCCACCATTCCCAACAGAACTGTGACTCTCCCCCACCATTCCCAACAGCACTCTGACCCCCCCTCCCACCATTCCCAACAGCACCGTGACTCTCCACCCCCCACCATTCCCAACAGCACTGTGACTCTCCCCCCCTTCATTCCCAACAGCACCGTGACTCTCCCCCACCATTCCCAACAGCACCATGACTCCCCCTCACCATTCCCAACAACACGGTGACTCCCCCCCACCAATCCCAACAGAACCGTGACTCCCCCCCACCATTCCCAAAAGCACTGTGACTCTCCCCCCACCATTCAAAACAGCACTGTAACTCCCCCCCACCGTTCCCAACAGCACTGTGACTCTCCCCCCCCACCATTCCCAACAGCACTGTGACTCTCCCCCCCACCATTCCCAACAGCACCATGACTCTCCCCACACCATTCAAAACAGCACCGCGACTCTCCCCCCCACCATTCCCAACAGCACTGTGACTCTTCCCCCCACCATTCCCAACAGCACTGTGACTCTCCCCCCCACCATTCCCAACAACACCGTGACTCTCCCCTCCACCATTCCCAACAGCACCGTGACTCTCCCCTCCACCATTCCCAACAGCACCGTGACTCTCCACTCACCATTCCCTACAGCACCGTGACTCTCCCCCCACCATTCCCAACAGCACCGTGACTCTCCGCCCACCATTTTCAACAACACCATGACTCTCCCCCGACCATTCCCAACAGCAGCGTGACTCCCCTCCCCCCACCATTTCCAACAATACCGTGACTCTCCACTCCCACCATTCCCAACAGCAGCGTGACTCTCCACCCCCACCATTCCCAACAGCAGCGTGACTCTCCACCCCCACCATTCCCAACAGCAGCGTGACTCTCCACCCCCACCATTCCCAACAGCAGCGTGACTCTCCACCCCCCACCATTCCCAACAGCACCGTGACTCTCCCCCCCAAAATTCCCAACAGCACTGTGACTCTCCCCCCCACCATTCCCAACAGCACCGTAACTCCCCCCACCATTTCCAACAGCACAGTGACTCCCCCCACCATTCCCAACAGCACCGTGACTCTCCCCCCTACCATTCCCAACAGCACCGTGACTCTCCCCCTACCATTCCCAAAAGCACCGTGACTCTCCACCCCCACCATTCCCGACAGAACTGTGACTCTCCCTCCCAGCATTCCCAACAGCACTGTGACCCCCCCTCCCACCATTCCCAACAGCACCGTGACTCCCCCCTCACCATTCCCAACAGCACTGTGACTCTCCCCCCCATCATTCCCAACAGCACCGTGACTCTCCCTCCTACCATTCCCAACAACACCCTGACTCTCCCCCACCATTCCCAACAGCACCGTGACTCTCCCACCCACCATTCCCAACAACACCATGACTCCCCCCCACCAATCCCAACAGCAGCGTGACTCTCCCCCCCACCATTCCCAACGGCACCGTGACTCTCCACTCCCACCATTCCCAACAGCAGCGTGACTCTCCACCCCCCACCATTCATAGTGGGTGAGGTTGAAAAAAGACACAAGTCCATCAAGTCCAACCTATGTGTGTGATTATGTGTCAGTATTACATTGTATATCCCTGTATATTGCGGTCATTCAGGTGATTATCTAATAGTTTCTTGAAGCTATCAATGCTCCCCGCTGAGACCACCGCCTGTGGAAGGGAATTCCACATCCTTACCGCTCTTACAGTAAAGAACCCTCTACGTAGTTTAAGGTTAAACCTCTTTTCTTCTCATTGTAATGAGTGGCCACGAGTCTTATTAAACTCTCTTCTGCGAAAAAGTTTTCTCCCTATTGTGGGGTCACCAGTCCGGTATTTATATATTGTGGGGTCACCAGTCCGGTATTTGTATATTGTGGGATCACCAGTCCGGTATTTATATATTGTGGGGTCACCAGTCCGGTATTTGTATATTGTGGGGTCACCAGTCCGGTATTTATATATTGTGGGGTCACCAGTCCGGTATTTGTATATTGTGGGGTCACCAGTCTGGTATTTATATATTGTGGGGTCACCAGTCTGGTATTTATATATTGTGGGGTCACCAGTCTGGTATTTATATATTGTGGGGTCACCAGTCCGGTATTTATATATTGTGGGGTCACCAGTCCGGTATTTATATATTGTGGGGTCACCAGTCCGGTATTTATATATTGTGGGGTCACCAGTCTGGTATTTATATATTGTGGGGTCACCAGTCCGGTATTTGTAAATTGAAATCATATCCCCTCTCAAGCGTCTCTTCTCCAGAGAGAATAAGTTCAGAGCTCACAACTTTTCCTCATAACTAATATCCTCCAGACCCTTTATTAGCTTTGTTGCCCTTCTTTGTACTCGCTCCATTTCCAGTACATCCTTCCTGAGGACTGGTGCCCAGAACTGGACAGCATACTCCAGGTGCGGCCGGACCAGAGTCTTGTAGAGCGGGAGAATTATCGTTTTATCTCTGGAGTTGATCCCCTTTTAATGCCAATATTCTGTTTGCTTTATTAGCAGCAGCTTGGCATTGCATGTCATTGCTGAGCCTATCATCCACTAGGACCCCCAAGTCCTTTTCCATCCTAGATCCCCCCAGAGGTTCTCCCCCCAGTCTATAGATTGCATTCAGATTTTTGCCATTCCTAACAGCACTGTGACTCCCCCCCCCCCACCATTCCCAAAAGCACCGCGACTCCCCCCCCACCATTCCCAACAGCACTGTGACTCTCCCCCCACCATTCAAAACAGCACCGTGACTCTCCCCCCCACCATTCCCAACAGCACTGTGACTCTCCCCCCACCATTCAAAACAGCACCATGACTCTCCTCCCACCATTCCCAACAACACCATGACACTCCCCACACCATTCAAAACAGCACCGTGACTCTCCCCCCACCATTCCCAACAACACTGTGACTCTCCCCACACCATTCCCAACAACACCGTGACTCCCCCCCCACCATTCCCAACAGCACCATGACTCTCCTCCCACCATTCCCAACAGCACCGTGACTCTCCCCCCACCATTCCCAACAACACTGTGACTCTCCCCACACCATTCCCAACAGCACCGTGACTCTCCTCCCACCATTCCCAACAGCACCGTGACTCTTCCCCCCACCATTACCAACAACACCATGACACTCCCCACACCATTCAAAACAGCACCGTGACTCTCTCCCCACCATTCCCAACAACACCATGACTCTTCCCCACCATTCCCAACAGCATCATGACTCCTTCCACCATTCCAAACAGCGCCGTGACTCTCCACCCCCACCATTCCCGACAGCACCGTGACTCTCCCCCACCATGCCCAACAGCACTGTGACTTCCCCCCACCATTCCCAACAGCACCGTGACTCTCGCCCCACCATTCCCAACAACACCGTGACTCTCCCCCTGCCATTCCCAAGAGCAGCGTGACTCTTCCCCACCATTCCCAACAGCACCATGACTCCTTCCACCATTCCAAACAGCGCCGTGACTCTCCACCCCCACCATTCCCGACAGCACCGTGACTCTCCCCCACCATGCCCAACAGCACTGTGACTTCCCCCCACCATTCCCAACAGCACCGTGACTCTCGCCCCACCATTCCCAACAACACCGTGACTCTCCCCCTGCCATTCCCAACAGCAGCGTGACTCTCCCCCCAACATTCCCAACAGCACCGTGACTCCCCCCATGATTCCCAGCAGCACCGTGACTCTCCCCCCCACCATTCCCAACAGCACCGTGACTCTCCCCCTACCATTCCCAACAGCACCGTGACTCTCCCCCCCACCATTCCCAACAGCACCGTGACTCTCCCCCCACCATTCCCAACAGCACCGTGACTCTCCCCCCACCATTCCCAACAGCACCGTGACTCTCCAACCCCCACCATTCCCAACAACACCGTGACTCTCCCCCCACCATTCCCAACAGCACTGTGACTCTCCCCCCCACCATTCCCAACAGCACTGTGACTCTCCCCCCACCATTCAAAACAGCACCGTGACTCTCCCCCCCGCCATTCCCAACAGCAAGGTGACTCTTCCCCCCTCAATACCAACAACACCATGACACTCCCCACACCATTCAAAACAGCACCGTGACTCTCCCCCCACCATTCCCAACAACACCGTGACTCTCCCCACACCATTCCCAACAGCACCGTGACTCTCCCCCCCACCATTTCCAACAACACCTGACTCTTCCCCACCATTCCCAACAGCACCATGACTCCTTCCACCATTCCAAACAGCACCGTGACTCTCCACCCCCACCATTCCCGACAGAACTTTGACTCTCCTCCCCCACCATTCCCAACAGCACCGTGACTCTCCCCCACCATGCCCAACAGCACCGTGACTCTCCCCCCCACCATTCCCAACAGCACCGTGACTCTCCCCCACCATTCCAAACAGCACCGTGACTCTCCACCCCCACCATTCCCGACAGAACTGTGACTCTCCTCCCCCACCATTCACGCCAGAACCGTGACTCTCCCCCACCATTCCCAACAGCAACGTGACTCCCCCCACCATTTCCAATAGCCCCGTGACTCCCTCCACCATTCCCATCAGCACCGTGACTCTCCAACTACCGTTCCCAACAGCACCGTGACTCTCCCCCCACCATTCCCAACAGCACCGTGACTCTCCAACCCCCACCATTCCCAACAGCACAGTGACTCCCCCCACACCATTCGCAACATCACCGTGACTCTCCCCCCCACCATTCCCAACAGCACTGTGACTCTCCTCCCCCAACATTCCCAACAGCACTGTGACTCTCCCCCCCACCATTCCCAACAGCACCGTAACTCCCCCCACTATTCCCAACAGCACTGTGACTCCCCCCCACAATTCCGAGCAGCACTGTGACTCTCCCCCACCATTCAAATCAGCACCGTGACTCTCCCTTCCACCATTCCCAACAACACCGTGACTCTCCCCTCCACCATTCCCAACAGCACTGTGACTCTCCCCTCCACCATTCCCAACAGCACCATGACTCTCCACCCCCCACCATTCCCAACAGCACCGTGACTCTCCACCCCCCACCATTCCCAGCAGCACCCTGAGTTTCCCCCCCAAAATTCCCAACAGCACTGTGACTCTCCACCCCCAACATTCCCTAAACCAGCATGACTCTCCACCCCCCACCATTCCCAACAGCACCGTGACTCTCCACCCCCACCATTCCTGACAGAACTGTGACTCTCCTCCCCCACCATTCCCGACAGAACCGTTACTCTCCCCCACCATTCCCAACCGCAACATGACTCCCCCCACCATTTCCAACAGCACCGTGACTCCCTCCACCATTCCCAACAGCACCGTGACTCTCCAACCCCCACCATTCCCAACAGCACCGTGACTCTCCCCCCCACCATTCCCAGCAGCACTGTGATTCTCCCCCCACCATTCACAACAGCACCGTGACTCTCCCCCCCACCATTCCCAAAAGCACCGTGACTCTTCCCCCCACCATTCCCAACATCACCATGACTCTCCCCCACCATTCCCAACTTCACCACAACTCTCCCCCACCATTCCCAACAGCACCGTGATTCTCCCCCCACCATTCCAAACAGCACCGTGACTCTCCCCCCCACCATTCCCAAAAGCACCGTGACTCTCCCCCCCCACCATTCCCAACATCACCATGACTCTCCCCCACCATTCCCAACTTCACCACAACTCTCCCCCACCATTCCCAACAGCACTGTGACTCTCCCCCCACCATTCCCAAACCACAACTCCCCCCCACCACCAATCCCAACTGCACTCTGACTCTCCCCCCCACCATTCCCAACAGCACTGTGACTCTCCCCCCACCATTCCCAAACCACAACTCCCCCCACCACCATTCCTAACTGCACCGTGACTCTTCCCCACACTTTAGTTCTACACAGTTGGGAGCGCCATTTCGATTTCCATATCTGGTCTGCAGGTGGCAGCAGAGACAACAGATTATCTCCTTCCACTGAATATAGAGAGAGACAACTTTTCCCACAGCAGAGAGGAAGTGCGGGGGAGGGGCGGGCAGAATATGAACTTCTCACAGATCCTCCATGAGAATGAGGGGGGAGGGGCAGAAATTCTCCAGATCCCCTCCCCCTCTCCATCCTCCTAGTGATCTCTGTGTCCCCTATAATGCCGAAGTCACTGCTGCCCCCCTAGTGACCTCTCCATAGAGATGTATAATACTGGAGTCACCGCCCCCTAGTGATCACTCCATAGAGATGTATAATACTGGAGTCACTGCCCCCTAGTGACCTCTCCATAGAGATGTATAATACTGGAGTCACCGCCCCCTAGTGACCACTCCATAGAGATGTATAATACTGGAGTCACCGCCCCCTAGTGACCACTCCATAGAGATGTATAATACTGGAGTCACCGCCCCCTAGTGACCACTCCATAGAGATGTATAATACTGGAGTCACCGCCCCCTAGTGACCACTCCATAGAGATGTATAATACTGGAGTCACCGCCCCCTAGTGACCACTCCATAGAGATGTATAATACTGGAGTCACCGCCCCCTAGTGATCACTCCATAGAGATGTATAATACTGGAGTCACTGCCCCCTAGTGACCACTCCATAGAGATGTATAATACTGGAGTCACCGCCCCCTAGTGATCACTCCATAGAAATGTATAATACTGGAGTCACCGCCCCCTAGTGATCACTCCATAGAAATGTATAATACTGGAGTCACCGCCCCCTAGTGACCACTCCATAGAGATGTATAATACTGGAGTCACCACCCCCTAGTGACCTCTCCATAGGGATGTATAATACTGAAGTCACCGCCCCCTAGTGACCACTCCATAGAGCTCTATAATACTGGAGTCACCACCCCCTAGTGACCACTCCATAGAGATGTATAATACTGGAGTCACCGCCCCCTAGTGACCACTCCATAGAGCTCTATAATACTGGAGTCACTGCCCCCTAGTGATCACTCCATAGAGATGTATAATACTGGAGTCACCGCCCCCTAGTGATCACTCCATAGAGATGTATAATACTGGAGTCACCGCCCCCTAGTGATCACTCCATAGAAATGTATAATACTGGAGTCACCGCCCCCTAGTGACCACTCCTTAGAAATGTATAATACTGGAGTCACCGCCCCCTAGTGACCACTCCATAGAGATGTATAATACTGGAGTCACCGCCCCCTAGTGACCACTCCATAGAGATGTGTAATACTGGAGTCACCGCCCCCTAGTGACCACTCCATAGAGATGTGTAATACTGGAGTCACCGCCCCCTAGTGACCACTCCATAGAGCTCTATAATACTGGAGTCACCACCACCTAGTGACCACTCCATAGAGATGTATAATACTGGAGTCACCGCCCCCTAGTGATCACTCCATAGAAATGTATAATACTGGAGTCACCGCCCCCTAGTGACCACTCCTTAGAAATGTATAATACTGGAGTCACCGCCCCCTAGTGACCACTCCATAGAGATGTATAATACTGGAGTCACCGCCCCCTAGTGACCACTCCATAGAGATGTGTAATACTGGAGTCACCGCCCCCTAGTGACCACTCCATAGAGATGTGTAATACTGGAGTCACCGCCCCCTAGTGACCACTCCATAGAGCTCTATAATACTGGAGTCACCACCCCCTAGTGACCACTCCATAGAAATGTATAATACTGGAGTCACCGTCCCCTAGTGATCACTCCATAGAGATGTATAATACTGGAGTCACCACCCCCTAGTGACCACTCCATAGAAATGTATAATACTGGAGTCACCGTCCCCTAGTGATCACTCCATAGAGATGTATAATACTGGAGTCACCGCCCCCTAGTGACCACGCCATAGAGATGTATAATACTGGAGTCACCGCCCCCTAGTGACCACTCCATAGAGATGTATAATACTGAAGTCACCGTCCCCTAGTGATCACTCCATAGAGATGTATAATACTGGAGTCTCTGCCCCCTAGTGACCACTCCATAGAGCTCTATAATACTGGAGTCACCACCCCCTAGTGACCACTCCATAGAGATCTATAATACTGGAGTCACCACCCCCTAGTGACCACGCCATAGAGATGTATAATACTGGAGTCACCGCCCCCTAGTGACCACTCCATAGAGATGTATAATACTGAAGTCACCGTCCCCTAGTGATCACTCCATAGAGATGTATAATACTGGAGTCTCTGCCCCCTAGTGACCACTCCATAGAGCTCTATAATACTGGAGTCACCGCCCCCTAGTGATCACTCCATAGAAATGTATAATACTGGAGTCACCGCCCCCTAGTGACCACTCCATAGAGATGTATAATACTGGAGTAACCGCCCCCTAGTGACCACTCCATAGAGATCTATAATACTGGAGTCACCGCCCCCTAGTGACCATTCCATAGAGATCTATAATACTGGAGTCACCGCCCCCTAGTGATCACTCCATAGAGATGTATAATACTGGAGTCACCGCCCCCTAGTGACCACTCCATAGAGATGTGTAATACTGGAGTCACCTCCCCCTAGTGACCTCTCCATAGAGATGTATAATACTGGAGTCACCACCCCCTAGTGACCACTCCATAGAGATGTGTAATACTGGAGTCACCGCCCCCTAGTGACCACTCCATAGAGATGTATAATACTGGAGTCACCGCCCCTAGTGACCACTCCATAGAGATGTATAATACTGGAGTCACCGCCCCCTAGTGATCACTCCATAGAGATCTATAATACTGGAGTCACCGCCCCTAGTGACCACTCCATAGAGCTCTATAATACTGGAGTCACCGCCCCCTAGTGATCACTCCATAGAGATGTATAATACTGGAGTCACTGCCCCCTAGTGACCACTCCATAGAGATGTATAATACTGGAGTCACCGCCCCCTAGTGACCACTCCATAGAGCTCTATAATACTGGAGTCACCGCCCCTAGTGACCACTCCATAGAGCTCTATAATACTGGAGTCACCGCCCCCTAGTGATCACTCCATAGAGATGTATAATACTGGAGTCACCGCCCCCTAGTGACCACTCCATAGAGCTCTATAATACTGGAGTCACCGCCCCCTAGTGATCACTCCATAGAGATGTATAATACTGGAGTCACCTCCCCCTAGTGATCACTCCATAGAGATGTATAATACTGGAGTCACTGCCCCCTAGTGACCACTCCATAGAGATGTATAATACTGGAGTAACCGCCCCCTAGTGACCACTCCATAGAGATGTATAATACTGGAGTCACCGCCCCCTAGTGACCACTCCATAGAGCTCTATAATACTGGAGTCACCGCCCCTTAGTGATCACTCCATAGAGATGTATAATACTGGAGTCACCGCCCCCTAGTGACCACTCCATAGAAATGTATAATACTGGAGTCACCGCCCCCTAGTGACCACTCCATAGAAATGTATAATACTGGAGTCACCTCCCCCTAGTGATCACTCCATAGAGATGTATAATACTGGAGTCACTGCCCCCTAGTGACCAATCCATAGAGATGTATAATACTGGAGTAACCGCCCCCTAGTGACCACTCCATAGAGATGTATAATACTGGAGTCACCGCCCCCTAGTGACCACTCCATAGAAATGTATAATACTGGAGTCACCGCCCCCTAGTGACCACTCCATAGAGATGTATAATACTGGAGTCACCGCCCCCTAGTGATCACTCCATAGAGATGTATAATACTGGAGTCACCGCCCCCTAGTGACCACTCCATAGAGATGTATAATACTGGAGTCACCGCCCCCTAGTGACCACTCCATAGAGATGTATAATACTGGAGTCACCGCCCCCTAGTGACCACTCCATAGAAATGTATAATACTGGAGTCACCGCCCCCTAGTGACCACTCCATAGAGATGTATAATACTGGAGTCACCGCCCCCTAGTGACCACTCCATAGAGATGTATAATACTGGAGTCACCGCCCCCTAGTGACCACTCCATAGAGATGTATAATACTGGAGTCACCACCCCCTAGTGATCACTCCATAGAAATGTATAATACTGGAGTCACCGCCCCCTAGTGACCACTCCATAGAAATGTATAATACCGGAGTCACCGCCCCCTAGTGACCACTCCATAGAGATGTATAATACTGGAGTCACCGCCCCCTAGTGATCACTCCATAGAAATGTATAATACTGGAGTCACCGCCCCCTAGTGACCTCTCCATAGAGATGTATAATACTGGAGTCACCGCCCCCTAGTGACCACTCCATAGAAATGTATAATACTGGAGTCACCTCCCCCTAGTGATCACTCCATAGAGATCTATAATACTGGAGTCACCGCCCCCTAGTGACCACTCCATAGAGATGTATAATACTGAAGTCACCGTCCCCTAGTGATCACTCCATAGAGATGTATAATACTGGAGTCTCCACCCCCTAGTGACCACTCCATAGAGCTCTATAATACTGGAGTCACCACCCCCTAGTGACCACTTCATAGAGATCTATAATACTGGAGTCACCGCCCCCTAGTGACCACTCCATAGAGCTCTATAATACTGGAGTCACCACCCCCTAGTGACCACTCCATAGAGCTCTATAATACTGGAGTCACCACCCCCTAGTGACCACTCCATAGAGATGTATAATACTGGAGTCACCACCCCCTAGTGACCACTCCATAGAGATGTATAATACTGGAGTCACCGCCCCCTAGTGATCACTCCATATAGATCTATAATACTGGAGTCACCGCCCCCTAGTGACCACTCCATAGAAATGTATAATACTGGAGTCACTGCCCCCTAGTGACCTCTCCATAGAGATGTATAATACTGAAGTCACCGCCCCCTAGTGACCACTCCATAGAGATCTATAATACTGGAGTCACCGCCCCCTAGTGACCACTCCATAGAGCTCTATAATACTGGAGTCACCGCCCCCTAGGGATCACTCCATAGAGATGTATAATACTGGAGTCACCGCCCCTAGTGACCACTCCATAGAAATGTATAATACTGGAGTCACCGCCCCCTAGTGACCACTCCATAGAAATGTATAATACTGGAGTCACCGCCCCCTAGTGACCACTCCATAGAGCTCTATAATACTGGAGTCACCGCCCCTAGTGACCACTCCATAGAGCTCTATATTACTGGAGTCACCGCCCCCTAGTGATCACTCCATAGAGATGTATAATACTGGAGTCACTGCCCCCTAGTGACCACTCCATAGAGATGTATAATACTGGAGTAACCGCCCCCTAGTGACCACTCCATAGAGATGTATAATACTGGAGTCACCGCCCCCTAGTGACCACTCCATAGAGCTCTATAATACTGGAGTCACCGCCCCCTAGTGATCACTCCATAGAGATGTATAATACTGGAGTCACCTCCCCCTAGTGACCACTCCATAGAGATGTATAATACTGGAGTCACCGCCCCCTAGTGACCACTCCATAGAGATGTATAATACTGGAGTCACCGCCCCCTAGTGACCAATCCATAGAGATGTATAATACTGGAGTCACTGCCCCCTAGTGACCACCCCATAGAAATGTATAATACCGGAGTCACCGCCCCCTGGTGACCACTCCATAGAGATGTATAATACTGGAGTCACCACCCCCTAGTGACCACTCCTTAGAGATGTATAATACTGGAGTCACCGCCCCCTAGTGACCACTTCTTAGAGATGTATAATACTGGAGTCACCGCCCCCTAGTGACCACTCCATAGAGATGTGTAATACTGGAGTAACCGCCCCCTAGTGACCACTCCATAGAGATGTGTAATACTGGAGTCACCGCCCCCTAGTGACACCTCCATAGAAATGTATAATATTGGAGTCACCGCCCCCTAGTGACCACTCCATACAGATGTTTAGTACTGGAGTAACCGCCCCCTAGTGACCACTCCATAGAGATGTATAATACTGGAGTCACCCCCCCCCTAGTGACCACTCCATAGAGATCTAAAATACTGGAGTCACCGCCCCCTAGTGATCACTCCATAGAGATGTATAATACTGGAGTCACCGCCCCCTAGTGACCACTCCATAGAGATGTATAATACTGGAGTCACCGCCCCCTAGTGACCAATCCATAGAGATGTATAATACTGGAGTCACCGCCCCCTAGTGACCACTCCATAGAGATGTATAATACTGGAGTCACCGCCCCCTAATGACCACTCCATAGAGATGTATAATACTGGAGTCACCGCCCCCTAGTGACCACTCCATAGAGATGTATAATACTGGAGTCACCGCCCCCTAGTGACCAATCCATAGAGATGTATAATACTGGAGTCACTGTCCCCTAGTGACCACTCCATAGAAATGTATAATACTGGAGTCACCGCCCCCTAGTGACCACTCCATAGAGATGTATAATACTGGAGTCACCGCGCCCTAGTGACCACTCCGTAGAGATGTATAATACTGGAGTCACCGCCCCCTAGTGACCACTCCATAGAGATGTATAATACTGGAGTCACCGCGCCCTAGTGACCACTCCGTAGAGATCTATAATACTGGAGTCACCGCCCCCTAGTGACCACTCCATAGAAATGTATAATACTGGAGTCACCAACCCCTAGTGACCACTCCATAGAGATGTGTAATACTGGAGTCACCGCCCCCTAGTGACCACTCCATACAGATGTTTAGTACTGGAGTAACCGCCCCCTAGTGACCACCACATAGAGATGTATAATACTGGAGTCACCGCCCCCTAGTGACCACTCCATACAGATGTTTAGTACTGGAGTAACCGCCCCCTAGTGACCACTCCATAGAGATGTATAATACTGGAGTCACCGCCCCCTAGTGACCACTCCATAGAGATGTATAATACTGGAGTCACCGCCCCCTAGTGACCACTCCATAGAGATGTATAATACTGGAGTCACCGCCCCTAGTGACCACTCCATAGAGATGTATAATACTGGAGTCACCGCCCCCTAGTGACCACTCCATAGAGATCTATAATACTGGAGTCACCGCCCCCTAGTGACCACTCCATAGAGATGTATAATACTGGAGTCACCGTCCCCTAGTGACCACTCCATAGAAATGTATAATACTGGAGTCACCGCCCCTAGTGACCACTCCATAGAGATGTATAATTCTGGAGTCACCGCCCCCTAGTGACCACTCCATAGAGATGTATAATACTGGAGTCACCGCCCCTAGTGACCACTCCATAGAGATGTATAATACTGGAGTCACCGCCCCCTAGTGACCACTCCATAGAGATCTATAATACTGGAGTCACCGCCCCCTAGTGACCACTCCATAGAGATGTATAATACTGGAGTCACCGTCCCCTAGTGACCACTCCATAGAAATGTATAATACTGGAGTCACCGCCCCTAGTGACCACTCCATAGAGATGTATAATTCTGGAGTCACCGCCCCCTAGTGACCACTCCATAGAGATGTATAATACTGGAGTCACCGCCCCTAGTGACCACTCCATAGAGATGTATAATACTGGAGTCACCGCCCCCTAGTGACCACTCCATAGAGATCTATAATACTGGAGTCACCGCCCCCTAGTGACCACTCCATAGAGATGTATAATACTGGAGTCACCGTCCCCTAGTGACCACTCCATAGAAATGTATAATACTGGAGTCACCGCCCCTAGTGACCACTCCATAGAGATGTATAATTCTGGAGTCACCGCCCCCTAGTGACCACTCCATAGAGATGTATAATACTGGAGTCACCGCCCCTAGTGACCACTCCATAGAGATGTATAATACTGGAGTCACCGCCCCTAGTGACCACTCCATAGAGATGTATAATACTGGAGTCACCGCCCCCTAGTGATCACTCCATATAGATGTATAATAATGGAGTCACCGCCCCGTAGTGACCACTCCATAGAAATGTATAATTCGGGAGTCACCGCCCCCTAGTGAACACTCCATAGAGATGTATAATTCTGGAGTCACCGCCCCCTAGTGACCACTCCATAGAGATGTATAATTCTGGACTCACCGCCCCCTAGTGATCACTCCATAGAGATGTATAATACTGGAGTCACCGCCCCCTAGTGACCACTCCATAGAGATGTATAATACTGGAGTCACCACCCCCTAGTGACCACTCCATAGAGATGTATAATACTGGAGTCACCACCCCCTAGTGACCACTCCATAGAGATGTATAATACTGGAGTCACCGCCCCCTATTGACCAATCCTTAGATATGTATAATACTGGAGTCACTGCCCCCTAGTGACCACTCCATAGAAATGTATAATACCGGAGTCACCGCCCCCTGGTGACCACTCCATAGAGATGTATAATACTGGAGTCACCGCCCCCTAGTGACCACTCCATAGAAATGTATAATACTGGAGTCACCGCCCCCTAGTGACCACTCCATAGAGATGTATAATACTGGAGTCACCGCCCCCTAGTGATCACTCCATAGAGATGTATAATACTGGAGTCACCGCCCCCTGGTGACCACTCCATAGAAATGTATAATACTGGAGTCACCACCCCCTAGTGACCACTCCATAGAGATGTGTAATACTGGAGTCACCGCCCCCTAGTGATCACTCCATAGAGATGTGTAATACTGGAGTCACGGCCCCCTAGTGACACCTCCATAGAAATGTATAATATTGGAGTCACCGCCCCCTAGTGACCACTCCGTAGAGATGTATAATACTGGAGTCACCGCGCCCTAGTGACCACTCCGTAGAGATGTATAATACTGGAGTCACCGCCCCCTAGTGACCACTCCATAGAAATGTATAATACTGGAGTCACCAACCCCTAGTGACCACTCAATAGAGATGTGTAATACTGGAGTCACCGCCCCCTAGTGACCACTCCATACAGATGTTTAGTACTGGAGTAACCGCCCCCTAGTGACCACTCCATAGAGATGTATAATACTGGAGTCACCGCCCCCTAGTGACCACTCCATAGAGATGTATAATACTGGAGTCACCGCCCCCTAGTGACCACTCCATAGAGATGTATAATACTGGAGTCACCGCCCCCTAGTGACCACTCCATAGAGATGTATAATACTGGAGTCACCGCCCCTAGTGACCACTCCATAGAGATGTATAATACTGGAGTCACCGCCCCTAGTGATCACTCCATAGAGATGTATAATACTGGAGTCACCGCCCCCTAGTGACCACTCCATAGAGATCTACAATACTGGAGTCACCGCCCCTAGTGACCACTCCATAGAGATGTATAATACTGGAGTCACCGCCCCCTAGTGACCACCACATAGAGATGTATAATACTGGAGTCACCGCCCCCTAGTGACCACTCCATAGAGATGTATAATACTGGAGTCACCGCCCCTAGTGACCACTCCATAGAGATGTATAATACTGGAGTCACCGCCCCCTAGTGACCACTCCATAGAGATCTATAATACTGGAGTCACCGCCCCTAGTGACCACTCCATAGAGATGTATAATACTGGAGTCACCGCCCCCTAGTGACCACTCCATAGAAATGTATAATTCGGGAGTCACCGCCCCCTAGTGACCACTCCATAGAGATCTATAATACTGGAGTCACCGTCCCCTAGTGACCACTCCATAGAAATGTATAATACTGGAGTCACCGCCCCTAGTGACCACTCCATAGAGATGTATAATTCTGGAGTCACCGCCCCCTAGTGACCACTCCATAGAGATCTATAATACTGGAGTCACCGCCCCCTAGTGACCACTCCATAGAGATCTATAATACTGGAGTCACCGCCCCCTAGTGACCACTGCATAGAGATGTGTAATACTGGAGTCACCGCCCCCTAGTGACCACTCCATAGAGATGTATAATACTGGAGTCACCACCCCCTAGTGACCACTCCATAGAGATGTATAATACTGGAGTCACCGCCCCCTATTGACCAATCCTTAGATATGTATAATACTGGAGTCACTGCCCCCTAGTGACCACTCCATAGAAATGTATAATACCGGAGTCACCGCCCCCTGGTGACCACTCCATAGAGATGTATAATACTGGAGTCACCGCCCCCTAGTGACCACTCCATAGAAATGTATAATACTGGAGTCACCGCCCCCTAGTGACCACTCCATAGAGATGTATAATACTGGAGTCACCGCCCCCTGGTGACCACTCCATAGAAATGTATAATACTGGAGTCACCACCCCCTAGTGACCACTCCATAGAGATGTGTAATACTGGAGTCACCGCCCCCTAGTGATCACTCCATAGAGATGTGTAATACTGGAGTCACCGCCCCCTAGTGACACCTCCATAGAAATGTATAATATTGGAGTCACCGCCCCCTAGTGACCACTCCATACAGATGTTTAGTACTGGAGTAACCGCCCCCTAGTGACCACTCCATAGAGATGTATAATACTGGAGTCACCGCCCCCTAGTGACCACTCCATAGAGATGTATAATACTGGAGTCACCCCCCCTAGTGACCACTCCTTAGAGATGTATAATACTGGAGTCACCGCGCCCTAGTGATCACTCCATAGAGATGTATAATACTGGAGTCACCCCCCCTAGTGACCACTCCTTAGAGATGTATAATACTGGAGTTACCGCCCCCTAGTGACCACTCCGTAGAGATGTATAATACTGGAGTCACCGCCCCCTAGTGACCACTCCATAGAAATGTATAATACTGGAGTCACCAACCCCTAGTGACCACTCCATAGAGATGTATAATACTGGAGTCACCGCCCCCTAGTGACCACTCCATACAGATGTTTAGTACTGGAGTAACCGCCCCCTAGTGACCACCACATAGAGATGTATAATACTGGAGTCACCGCCCCCTAGTGACCACTCCATACAGATGTTTAGTACTGGAGTAACCGCCCCCTAGTGACCACTCCATAGAGATGTATAATACTGGAGTCACCGCCCCCTAGTGACCACTCCATAGAGATGTATAATACTGGAGTCACCGCCCCTAGTGACCACTCCATAGAGATGTATAATACTGGAGTCACCGCCCCCTAGTGACCACTCCATAGAGATCTATAATACTGGAGTCACCGTCCCCTAGTGACCACTCCATAGAAATGTATAATACTGGAGTCACCGCCCCTAGTGACCACTCCTTAGAGATGTATAATACTGGAGTCACCGCCCCCTAGTGACCACTCCATAGAGATCTATAATACTGGAGTCACCGCCCCCTAGTGACCACTCCATAGAGATGTATAATACTGGAGTCACCGCCCCCTAGTGACCACTCCATAGAAATGTATAATACTGGATTCACCGCCCCGTAGTGACCACTCCATAGAAATGTATAATTCGGGAGTCACCGCCCCCTAGTGAACACTCCATAGAGATGTATAATTCTGGAGTCACCGCCCCCTAGTAACCACTCCATAGAGATGTATAATTCTGGAGTCACCGCCCCCTAGTGACCACTCCATAGAGATGTATAATACTGGAGTCACCACCCCCTAGTGACCACTCCATAGAGATGTATAATACTGGAGTCACCGCCCCCTTTTGACCAATCCTTAGATATGTATAATACTGGAGTCACTGCCCCCTAGTGACCACTCCATAGAAATGTATAATACCGGAGTCACCACCCCCTGGTGACCACTCTATAGAGATGTATAATACTGGAGTCACCGCCCCCTAGTGACCACTCCATAGAAATGTATAATACTGGAGTCACCGCCCCCTAGTGACCACTCCATAGAGATGTATAATACTGGAGTCACCGCCCCCTGGTGACCACTCCATAGAAATGTATAATACTGGAGTCACCACCCCCTAGTGACCACTCCATAGAGATGTGTAATACTGGAGTCACCGCCCCCTAGTGACCACTCCATAGAGATGTGTAATACTGGAGTCACGGCCCCCTAGTGACACCTCCATAGAAATGTATAATATTGGAGTCACCGCCCCCTAGTGACCACTCCATACAGATGTTTAGTACTGGAGTCACCGCCCCCTAGTGACCACTCCATAGAGATGTATAATACTGGAGTCACCGCCCCCTAGTGATCACTCCATAGAGATGTATAATACTGGAGTCACCGCCCCCTTGTGACCACTCCATAGAGATGTAAAATACTGGAGTCACCGCCCCCTAATGACCACTCCATAGAGATGTATAATACTGGAGTCACAGCCCCCTAGTGACCACTCCATAGAAATGTATAATACTGGAGTCACCGCCCCCTAGTGATCACTCCATAGAGATGTATAATACTGGAGTCACCGCCCCCTAGTGATCACTCCATAGAGATGTATAATACTGGAGTCACTGCCCCCTAGTGACCACTCCATAGAAATGTATAATACTGGAGTCACCGCCCCCTAGTGATCACTCCATAGAAATGTATAATACTGGAGTCACCACCCCCTAGTGACCACTCCATAGAGATGTATAATAGTGGAGTCACCGCCCCCTAGTGACCACTCCTTAGAGATGTATAATACTGGAGTCACCACCCCCTAGTGACCACTCCATAGTGATGTATAATAATGGAGTCACCGCCCCTTAGTGATCACTCTATAGAGATTTATAATACTGGAGTCACCGCCCCCTAGTGATCACTCCGTAGAGATATATATTACTGGAGTCACCGCCCCCTAGTGACCAGTCCATAGAGATCTATAATACTGGAGTAACCTCCCCCTAGTGACCACTCCATAGAGATGTATAATACTGGAGTCACCGCCCCGTAGTGATCACTCCATAGAGATGTGTAAAACTGGAGTCACCGCCCCTTAGTGACCACTCCATAGAGATCTATAATACTGGAGTAACCTCCCCCTAGTGACCACTCCATAGAAATGTATAATTCGGGAGTCACCGCCCCCTAGTTACCACTCCATAGAGATTTATAATTCTGGAGTCACCGCCCCCTAGTGACCACTCCATAGAGATGTATAATACTGGAGTCACCGCCCCCTAGTGACCACTCCATAGAAATGTACAATACTGGAGTCACCGCCCCCTAGTGACCACTCCATGGAAATGTATAATACTGGATTCACCGCCCCCTAGTGACCACTCCTTAGAGATGTATAATACTGGAGTCACCGCCCCCTAGTAACCACTCCATAGAGCTCTATAATACTGGAGTCACTGCCCCCTAGTGACCACTCCATAGAAATGTATAATACTGGAGTCACCGCTCCTTAGTGACCACTCCATAGAAATGTATAATACTGGAGTCACCACCCCCTAGTGACCAGTCCATAGAAATTTATAAATACTGGAGTCACCGCCCCCTAGTGATCACTCCATAGAAATGTATAATACTGGAGTCACCGCCCCCTAGTGACCACTCCATGGAGATGTATAATACTGGAGTCACCGCCCCCTAGTGACCACTCCATAGTGATGTATAATAATGGAGTCACCGCCCCCTAGTGACCACTCCTTTGAGATGTATAATACTGGAGTCACCGCCCCCTAGTGACCAGTCCATACAAATGTATAATACTGGATTCACCGCCCCCTAGTGACTACTCCTTAGAGATGTATAATACTGGAGTCACCGCCCCCTAGTAACCACTCCATAGAGCTCTATAATACTGGAGTCACCGCCCCCTAGTGACCACTCCATAGAAATGTATAATACTGGAGTCACCGCTCCTTAGTGACCACTCCATAGAAATGTATAATACTGGAGTCACCGCCCCCTAGTGACCAGTCCATAGAAATTTATAAATACTGGAGTCACCGCCCCCTAGTGATCACTCCATAGAAATGTATAATACTGGAGTCACCGCCCCCTAGTGACCACTCCATGGAGATGTATAATACTGGAGTCACCGCCCCCTAGTGACCACTCCATAGTGATGTATAATAATGGAGTCACCGCCCCCTAGTGACCACTCCTTTGAGATGTATAATACTGGAGTCACCACCCCCTAGTGACCACTCCTTTGAGATGTATAATACTGGAGTCACCGCCCCCTAGTGACCAGTCCATACAAATGTATAATACTGGAGTCACCGCCCCCTAGTGATCACTCCATAGAGATGTGTAAAACTGGAGTCACCGCCCCTTAGTGACCACTCCATAGAAATGTATAATTCTGGAGTAACCGCCCCCTAGTGATCACTCCATAGAGATGTATAATACTGGAGTCACTGCCCCCTAGTGACACCTCCATAGAAATGTATAATATTGGAGTCACCGCTCCCTAGTGACCACTCCATACAGATGTTTAGTACTGGAGTAACCGCCCCCTAGTGACCACTCCATAGAGATCTATAATACTGGAGTCACCGCCCCCTAGTGACCACTCCATAGAGATGTATAAAACTGGAGTCACCGCCCCTAGTGACCACTCCATAGAGATATATAATACTGGAGTCACCGCCCCCTAGTGATCACTCCATAGAGATGTATAATACTGGAGTCACCGCCCCCTAGTGACCACTCCATGGAAATTTATAATACTGGAGTCTCCTCCCCCTAGTGACCATTCCATAGAGATCTATAATACTGTAGTCACCGCCCCCTAGTGATCATTCCATATAGATCTATAATACTGGAGTCACCGCCCCCTAGTGACCACTCCATAGAGATGTATAATACTGGAGTCACCGCCCCCTAGTGATCACTCCATAGAAATATGTAATACTGGAGTCACCGCCCCCTAGTGACCACTCCATAGAGATGTATAATACTGGAGTCACCGCCCCCTAGTGACCACTCCATAGAGATGTATAATACTGGAGTCACCGCCCCCTAGTGATCACTCCATAGAAATATATAATAGTGGAGTCACCGCCCCCTAGTGACCACTCCATAGAGATCTATAATACTGGAGTCACCGCCCCCTAGTGACCACTCCATAGAGATGTATAATACTGGAGTCACCGCCCCCTAGTGACCACTCCATAGAGATGTATAATACTGGAGTCACCGCCCCCTAGTGATCACTCCATAGAAATATATAATACTGGAGTCACCGCCCCCTAGTGACCACTCCATAGAGATGTGTAATACTGGAGTCACCGCCCCCTAGTGACCACTCCATAGAGATGTATAATACTGGAGTCACCGCCCCCTAGTGACCACTCCATAGAGATGTGTAATACTGGAGTCACCGCCCCCTAGTGACCACTCCATAGAGATGTATAATACTGGAGTCTCCGCCCCCTAGTGATCACTCCATAGAGATGTATAATACTGGAGTCACCGCCCCCTAGTGACCACTCCATAGAGATGTATAATACTGGAGTCTCCGCCCCCTAGTGATCACTCCATAGAGATCTATAATACTGGAGTCACCGCCCCCTAGTGACCACTCCATGGAAATGTATAATACTGGAGTCACCGCCCCCTAGTGACCACTCCATGGAAATGTATAATACTGGAGTCTCCTCCCCCTAGTGACCATTCCATAGAGATCTATAATACTGTAGTCACCGCCCCCTAGTGATCATTCCATATAGATCTATAATACTGGAGTCACCGCCCCCTAGTGACCACTCCATGGAAATGTATAATACTGGAGTCTCCTCCCCCTAGTGACCATTCCATAGAGATCTATAATACTGTAGTCACCGCCCCCTAGTGATCATTCCATATAGATCTATAATACTGTAGTCACCGCCCCCTAGTGATCATTCCATATAGATCTATAATACTGGAGTCTCCGCCCCCTAGTGACCACTCCATAGAGATGTATAATACTGGAGTCACCGCCCCCTAGTGACCACTCCATAGAGATGTGTAATACTGGAGTCACCGCCCCCTAGTGATCACTCCATAGAGATCTATAATACTGGAGTCACCGCCCCCTAGTGACCACTCCATAGAGATGTATAATACTGGAGTCACCGCCCCCTAGTGACCACTCCATAGAGATGTATAATACTGGAGTCACCGCCCCCTAGTGATCACTCCATAGAAATATATAATACTGGAGTCACCGCCCCCTAGTGACCACTCCATAGAGATGTGTAATACTGGAGTCACCGCCCCCTAGTGACCACTCCATAGAGATGTGTAATACTGGAGTCACCGCCCCCTAGTGACCACTCCATAGAGATCTATAATACTGGAGTCACCGCCCCCTAGTGACCACTCCATAGAGATGTATAATACTGGAGTCTCCGCCCCCTAGTGATCACTCCATAGAGATGTATAATACTGGAGTCTCCGCCCCCTAGTGACTACTCCATAGAGATGTATAATACTGGAGTCTCCGCCCCCTAGTGATCACTCCATAGAGATCTATAATACTGGAGTCACCGCCCCCTAGTGACCACTCCATAGAGATGTATAATACTGGAGTCACCGCCCCCTAGTGACCACTCCATGGAAATGTATAATACTGGAGTCTCCTCCCCCTAGTGACCATTCCATAGAGATCTATAATACTGTAGTCACCGCCCCCTAGTGATCATTCCATATAGATCTATAATACTGGAGTCACCGCCCCCTAGTGACCACTCCATAGAGATGTATAATACTGTAGTCACCGCCCCCTAGTGATCACTCCATAGAAATGTATAATACTGGAGTCACCGCCCCCTAGTGATCACTCCATATAGATCTATAATACTGGAGTCACCGCCCCCTAGTGATCACTCCATAGAAATGTATAATACTGGAGTCACCGCCCCCTAGTGATCACTCCATATAGATCTATAATACTGGAGTCACCGCCCCCTAGTGATCACTCCATAGAGATGTATAATACTGGAGTCACCGCCCCCTAGTGACCACTCCATAGAGATCTATAATACTGTAGTCACCGCCCCCTAGTGACCACTCCATACAGATGTATAATACTGAAGTCACTGCCCCCTAGTGACCACTCCATAGAAATGTATAATACTGGAGTCACCGCCCCCTAGTGATCACTCCATATAGATCTATAATACTGGAGTCACTGCCCCCTAGTGACCACTCCATAGAAATGTATAATACTGGAGTCACCGCCCCCTAGTGACCACTCCATAGAGATGTATAATACTGAAGTCACTGCCCCCTAGTGACGACTCCATAGAAATGTATAATACTGGAGTCACCGCCCCCTAGTGACCACTCCATAGAGCTCTATAATACTGGAGTCACCGCCCCCTAGTGACCACTCCTTAGAAATGTATAATACTGGAGTCACCGCCCCCTAGTGACCACTCCATAGAGATGTATAATACTGAAGTCACTGCCCCCTAGTGACGACTCCATAGAAATGTATAATACTGGAGTCACCGCCCCCTAGTGACCACTCCATAGAGCTCTATAATACTGGAGTCACCGCCCCCTAGTGACCACTCCTTAGAAATGTATAATACTGGAGTCACCGCCCCCTAGTGACCACTCCTTAGAGATGTATAATACTGGAGTCACCGCCCCCTAGTGATCACTCCATAGAAATGTATAATACTGGAGTCACCGCCCCCTAGTGACCACTCCATAGAAATGTATAATACTGGAGTCACCGCCCCCTAGTGACCACTCCATGGAGATGTATAATACTGGAGTCACCACCCCCTAGTGACCACTCCATAGAGATGTATAATACTGGAGTCACCACCCCCTAGTGACCACTCCATAGAGATGTATAATACTGGAGTCACCACCCCCTAGTGACCACTCCTTTGAGATGTATAATACTGGAGTCACCGCCCCCTAGTGTCCACTCCATAGAGATGTATAATACTGGAGTCACCAACCCCTAGTGACCAGTCCATACAAATGTATAATACTGGAGTCACCGCCCCCTAGTGATCACTCCATAGAGATGTGTAAAACTGGAGTCACCGCCCCTTAGTGACCACTCCATAGAAATGTATAATTCTGGAGTAACCGCCCCCTAGTGATCACTCCATAGAGATGTATAATACTGGAGTCACCTCCCCCTAATGACCACTCCATAGAGCTCTATAATACTGGAGTCACTGCCCCCTAGTGACCAATCCATAGAGCTCTATAATACTGGAGTCACCGCCCCCTAGTGACCACTCCATAGAGATGTATAATACTGGAGTCACCGCCCCTAGTGACCACTCCATAGAGATATATAATACTGGAGTCACCGCCCCCTAGTGATCACTCCATAGAGATGTATAATACTGGAGTCACCGCCCCCTAGTGACCACTCCATAGTGATGTATAATACTGGAGTCACCGCCCCCTAGTGACCACTCCATAGAGATGTATAATACTGGAGTCACCGCCCCTAGTGACCACTCCATAGAGATGTATAATACTGGAGTCACCGCCCCCTAGTGACCACTCCATAGAAATGTATAATACTGGAGTCACCGCCCCCTAGTGATCACTCCATAGAGATGTATAATACTGGAGTCACCTCCCCCTAGTGATCACTCCATAGAGATGTATAATACTGGAGTCACCGCCCCCTAGTGATCACTCCATAGAAATATATTATACTGGAATCACCGCCCCCTAGTGACCACTCCATAGAGATGTGTAATACTGGAGTCACCGCCCCCTAGTGATCACTCCATAGAGATCTATAATACTGGAGTCACCGCCCCCTAGTGACCACTCCATAGAGATGTATAATACTGGAGTCACCGCCCCCTAGTGACCACTCCATAGAGATGTATAATACTGGAGTCACCGCCCCCTAGTGATCACTCCATAGAAATATATAATACTGGAGTCACCGCCCCCTAGTGATCACTCCATAGAGATGTATAATACTGGAGTCACCGCCCCCTAGTGACCACTCCATAGAGATGTGTAATACTGGAGTCACCGCCCCCTAGTGATCACTCCATAGAGATGTATAATACTGGAGTCACCGCCCCCTAGTGACCACTCCATAGAGATGTGTAATACTGGAGTCACCGCCCCCTAGTGATCACTCCATAGAGATCTATAATACTGGAGTCACCGCCCCCTAGTGACCACTCCATAGAGATGTATAATACTGGAGTCACCGCCCCCTAGTGACCACTCCATAGAGATGTATAATACTGGAGTCACCGCCCCCTAGTGATCACTCCATAGAAATATATAATACTGGAGTCACCGCCCCCTAGTGATCACTCCATAGAGATGTATAATACTGGAGTCACCGCCCCCTAGTGACCACTCCATAGAGATGTGTAATACTGGAGTCACCGCCCCCTAGTGATCACTCCATAGAGATCTATAATACTGGAGTCACCGCCCCCTAGTGACCATTCCATAGAGATCTATAATACTGGAGTCACCGCCCCCTAGTGACCACTCCATAGAGATCTATAATACTGGAGTCACCGCCCCCTAGTGATCACTCCATAGAAATGTATAATACTGGAGTCACCGCCCCCTAGTGATCACTCCATATAGATCTATAATACTGGAGTCACCGCCCCCTAGTGATCACTCCATAGAGATGTATAATACTGGAGTCACCGCCCCCTAGTGACCACTCCATACAGATGTATAATACTGAAGTCACTGCCCCCTAGTGATCACTCCATATAGATCTATAATACTGGAGTCACCGCCCCCTAGTGACCACTCCATAGAAATGTATAATACTGGAGTCACCGCCCCCTAGTGATCACTCCATATAGATCTATAATACTGGAGTCACCGCCCCCTAGTGACCACTCCATAGAAATGTATACTACTGGAGTCACTGCCCCCTAGTGACCACTCCATAGAGATGTATAATACTGAAGTCACTGCCCCCTAGTGACCACTCCATAGAAATGTATAATACTGGAGTCACCGCCCCCTAGTGACCACTCCATAGAGCTCTATAATACTGGAGTCACCGCCCCCTAGTGACCACTCCTTAGAAATGTATAATACTGGAGTCACCGCCCCCTAGTGATCACTCCATAGAGATGTATAATACTGGAGTCACCACCACCTAGTGACCACTCCATAGAGATGTATAATAATGGAGTCACCGCCCCCTAGTGACCACTCCATACAGATGTATAATAATTGAGTCACCGCCCCCTAGTGACCACTCCATAAAGATGTATAATACTGGAGTCTCCGCCCCCTAGTGATCACTCCATAGAGATGTATAATACTGGAGTCACCGCCCCCTAGTGACCACTCCATAGAGATGTATAATACTGGAGTCTCCGCCCCCTAGTGATCACTCCATAGAGATCTATAATACTGGAGTCACCGCCCCCTAGTGACCACTCCATAGAGATGTATAATACTGGAGTCACCGCCCCCTAGTGACCACTCCATGGAAATTTATAATACTGGAGTCTCCTCCCCCTAGTGACCATTCCATAGAGATCTATAATACTGTAGTCACCGCCCCCTAGTGATCATTCCATATAGATCTATAATACTGGAGTCACCGCCCCCTAGTGACCACTCCATAGAAATATATTATACTGGAATCACCGCCCCCTAGTGACCACTCCATAGAGATGTGTAATACTGGAGTCACCGCCCCCTAGTGATCACTCCATAGAGATCTATAATACTGGAGTCACCGCCCCCTAGTGACCACTCCATAGAGATGTATAATACTGGAGTCACCGCCCCCTAGTGACCACTCCATAGAGATGTATAATACTGGAGTCACCGCCCCCTAGTGATCACTCCATAGAAATATATAATACTGGAGTCACCGCCCCCTAGTGACCATTCCATAGAGATCTATAATACTGGAGTCACCGCCCCCTAGTGACCACTCCATGGAGATGTATAATACTGGAGTCACCACCACCTAGTGACCACTCCATAGTGATGTATAATAATGGAGTCACCGCCCCCTAGTGACCACTCCATAAAGATGTATAATACTGGAGTCACCGCCCCCTAGTGACCACTCCATAGAGATGTATAATACTGGAGTCTCCGCCCCCTAGTGATCACTCCATAGAGATGTATAATACTGGAGTCACCGCCCCCTAGTGACCACTCCTTAGAGATGTATAATACTGGAGTCACCGCCTCCTAGTGACCACTCCTTAGAGATCTATAATACTGGAGTCACCTCCCCCTAGTGATCACTCCATAGAGATCTATAATACTGGAGTCACCACCCCCTAGTGACCACTCCATAGAGATCTATAATACTGGAGTCACCTCCCACTAGTGATCACTCCATAGAGATCTATAATACTGGAGTCACCTCCCCCTAGTGATCACTCCATAGAGATGTATAAAAATGAAGTCACCGCCCCCTAGTGACCACTCCATAGAGATCTATAATACTGGAGTCACCGCCCCCTAGTGACCCCTCCATAGAGATGTATAATACTGGAGTCACCTCCCCCTAGTGATCACTCCATAGAGATGTATAATACTGGAGTCACCGCCCCCTAGTGACCACTCCATAGAGATGTATAATACTGGAGTCACCGCCCCCTAGTGACCACTCCATAGATATGTATAATACTGGAGTCACCGCCCCCTAGTGATCACTCCATAGAGATCTATAATACTGGAGTCACCGCCCCCTAGTGACCACTCCATAGAGATGTATAATACTGGAGTCACCGCCCCCTAGTGACCACTCCATAGAGATGTATAATACTGGAGTCACCGCCCCCTAGTGACCACTCCATAGAAATGTATAATACTGGAGTCACCGCCCCCTAGTGACCACTCCATAGAGATGTATAATACTGGAGTCACCGCCCCCTAGTGATCACTCCATAGAGATGTATAATACTGGAGTCACCGCCCCCTAGTGACCACTCCATAGAGATCTATAATACTGGAGTCACCGCCCCCTAGTGACCACTCCATAGAGATGTATAATACTGGAGTCACCGCCCCCTAGTGATCACTCCATAGAGATGTATAATACTGGAGTCACCGCCCCCTAGTGACCACTCCATAGAGATCTATAATACTGGAGTCACCGCCCCCTAGTGACCACTCCATAGAGATGTATAATACTGGAGTCACCGCCCCCTAGTGATCACTCCATAGAGATGTATAATACTGGAGTCACCGCCCCCTAGTGACCACTCCATAGAGATCTATAATACTGTAGTCACCGTCCCCTAGTGACCACTCCATAGAAATGTATAATACCGGAGTCACCGCCCCCTAGTGATCACTCCATAGAGATGTATAATACTGGAGTCACCGCCCCCTAGTGACCACTCCATAGAGATCTATAATACTGGAGTCACCGCCCCCTAGTGACCACTCCATAGAGATGTATAATACTGGAGTCACCGCCCCCTAGTGACCACTCCATAGAAATATATAATACTGGAGTCACCGCCCCCTAGTGACCACTCCATAGAGATGTATAATACTGGAGTCATCGCCCCCTAGTGACCACTCCATAGAGATCTATAATTCTGGAGTCTCCTCCCCCTAGTGACCATTCCATAGAGATCTATAATACTGTACTCACCGCCCCCTAGTGATCACTCCATATAGATCTATAATACTGGAGTCACCGCCCCCTAGTGACCACTCCATAGAAATGTATAATACTGGAGTCATCGCCCCCTAGTGACCACTCCATAGAGATGTGTAATACTGGAGTCACCGCCCCCTAGTGATCACTCCATAGAGATCTATAATACTGGAGTCAACGCCCCCTAGTGACCATTCCATAGAGATCTATAATACTGGAGTCACCGCCCCCTAGTGACCACTCCATGGAGATGTATAATACTGGAGTCACCACCACCTAGTGACCACTCCATAGTGATGTATAATAATGGAGTCACCGCCCCCTAGTGACCACTCCATAAAGATGTATAATACTGGAGTCACCGCCCCCTAGTGACCACTCCATAGAGATGTGTAATACTGGAGTCACCGCCCCCTAGTGACCACTCCATAGAGATGTATAATACTGGAGTCTCCGCCCCCTAGTGATCACTCCATAGAGATGTATAATACTGGAGTCACCGCCCCCTAGTGACCACTCCATAGAGATGTATAATACTGGAGTCTCCGCCCCCTAGTGATCACTCCATAGAGATCTATAATACTGGAGTCACCGCCCCCTAGTGACCACTCCATAGAGATGTATAATACTGGAGTCACCGCCCCCTAGTGACCACTCCATGGAAATGTATAATACTGGAGTCTCCTCCCCCTAGTGACCATTCCATAGAGATCTATAATACTGTAGTCACCGCCCCCTAGTGACCACTCCATAGAGATCTATAATACTGTAGTCACCGCCCCCTAGTGACCACTCCATACAGATGTATAATACTGAAGTCACTGCCCCCTAGTGACCACTCCATAGAAATGTATAATACTGGAGTCACCGCCCCCTAGTGATCACTCCATATAGATCTATAATACTGGAGTCACCGCCCCCTAGTGACCACTCCATAGAAATGTATACTACTGGAGTCACTGCCCCCTAGTGACCACTCCATAGAAATGTATAATACTGGAGTCACCGCCCCCTAGTGACCACTCCATAGAGCTCTATAATACTGGAGTCACCGCCCCCTAGTGACCACTCCTTAGAAATGTATAATACTGGAGTCACCGCCCCCTAGTGACCACTCCTTAGAGATGTATAATACTGGAGTCACCGCCCCCTAGTGATCACTCCATAGAAATGTATAATACTGGAGTCACCGCCCCCTAGTGACCACTCCATAGAAATGTATAATACTGGAGTCACCGCCCCCTAGTGACCACTCCATGGAGATGTATAATACTGGAGTCACCACCCCCTAGTGACCACTCCATAGAGATGTATAATACTGGAGTCTCCATCCCCTAGTGATCACTCCATAGAGATGTATAATAATGGAATCACCACCCCCTAGTGACCACTCCATAGAGATGTATAATACTGGAGTCTCCGCCCCCTAGTGATCACTCCATAGAGATGTATAATACTGGAGTCACCGCCCCCTAGTGACCACTCCTTAGAGATGTATAATACTGGAGTCACCGCCCCCTAGTGACCACTCCTTAGAGATGTATAATACTGGAGTCACCGCCCCCTAGTGACCACTCCATAGAGATCTATAATTCTGGAGTCTCCTCCCCCTAGTGACCACTCCTTAGAAATGTATAATACTGGAGTCACCGCCCCCTAGTGACCACTCCTTAGAGATGTATAATACTGGAGTCACCTCCCCCTAGTGATCACTCCATAGAAATGTATAATACTGGTGTCACCGCCCCCTAGTGACCACTCCATAGAAATGTATAATACTGGAGTCACCGCCCCCTAGTGACCACTCCATAGAAATGTATAATACTGGAGTCACCGCCCCCTAGTGACCACTCCATGGAGATGTATAATACTGGAGTCACCACCCCCTAGTGACCACTCCGTAGAGATGTATAATACTGGAGTCTCCGCCCCCTAGTGATCACTCCATAGAGATGTATAATAATGGAATCACCGCCCCCTAGTGACCACTCCATAGAGATGTATAATACTGGAGTCACTGCCCCCTAGTGACCACTCCATAGAGATGTATAATACTGGAGTCTCCGCCCCCTAGTGATCACTCCATAGAGATGTATAATACTGGAGTCTCCGCCCCCTAGTGACCACTCCTTAGAGATGTATAATACTGGAGTCACCGCCCCCTAGTGACCACTCCTTAGAGATGTATAATACTGGAGTCACCGCCCCCTAGTGACCACTCCATAGAGATCTATAATTCTGGAGTCACCGCCCCCTAGTGACCATTCCATAGAGATCTATAATACTGTACTCACCGCCCCCTAGTGATCACTCCATATAGATCTATAATTCTGGAGTCACCGCCCCCTAGTGACCATTCCATAGAGATCTATAATACTGTACTCTCCGCCCCCTAGTGACCACTCCTTAGAGATGTATAATACTGGAGTCACCGCCCCCTAGTGACCACTCCATAGAGATCTATAATTCTGGAGTCACCGCCCCCTAGTGACCATTCCATAGAGATCTATAATACTGTACTCTCCCCCCCTACTAGTGACCACTCCTTAGAGATGTATAATACTGGAGTCACCGCCCCCTAGTGACCACTCCATAGAAATGTATAATACTGGAGTCATCGCCCCCTAGTGACCACTCCATAGAGATGTATAATACTGGAGTCACCTCCCCCTAGTGATCACTCCATAGAGATCTATAATACTGGAGTCACCACCCCCTAGTGACCACTCCATAGAGATCTATAATACTGGAGTCACCTCTCCCTAGTGATCACTCCATAGAGATCTATAATACTGGAGTCACCACCCCCTAGTGACCACTCCATAGAGATCTATAATACTGGAGTCACCTCCCCCTAGTGATCACTCCATAGAGATCTATAATACTGGAGTCACCTCCCCCTAGTGATCACTCCATAGAGATGTATAAAAATGAAGTCACCGCCCCCTAGTGACCACTCCATAGAGATCTATAATACTGGAGTCACCGCCCCCTAGTGACCCCTCCATAGAGATGTATAATACTGGAGTCACCTCCCCCTAGTGATCACTCCATAGAGATGTATAATACTGGAGTAACCGCCCCCTAGTGACCACTCCATAGAGATGTGTAATACTGGAGTCACCGCCCCCTAGTGATCAATCCATAGAAATATATAATACTGGAGTCACCGCCCCCTAGTGACCACTCCATAGAGATGTATAATACTGGAGTCACCGCCCCCTAGTGACCACTCCATAGATATGTATAATACTGGAGTCACCGCCCCCTAGTGATCACTCCATAGAGATCTATAATACTGGAGTCACTGCCCCCTAGTGATCACTCCATAGAGATCTATAATACTGGAGTCACCGCCCCCTAGTGACCACTCCATAGAGATGTATAATACTGGAGTCACCGCCCCCTAGTGACCACTCCATAGAGATGTATAATACTGGAGTCACCGCCCCCTAGTGACCACTCCATAGAGATGTATAATACTGGAGTCACCGCCCCCTAGTGATCACTCCATAGAGATGTATAATACTGGAGTCACCGCCCCCTAGTGACCACTCCATAGAGATGTATAATACTGGAGTCACCGCCCCCTAGTGACCACTCCATAGAGATCTATAATACTGGAGTCACCTCCCCCTAGTGATCACTCCATAGAGATGTATAAAAATGAAGTCACCGCCCCCTAGTGACCACTCCATAGAGATCTATAATACTGTACTCACCGCCCCCTAGTGACCACTCCATAGAGCTCTATAATACTGGAGTCACCTCCCCCTAGTGATCACTCCATAGAGATGTATAATACTGGAGTCACCTCCCTCTAGTGATCACTCCATAGAGATCTATAATACTGGAGTCACCTCCCCCTAGTGACCACTCCATAGAGATCTATAATACTGGAGTCACCTCCCCCTAGTGACCACTCCTTAGAGATGTATAATACTGGAGTCACCGCCCCCTAGTGATCACTCCATAGAGATCTATAATACTGGAGTCACCTCCCCCTAGTGATCACTCCATAGAGATGTATAATACTGGAGTCACCTCCCTCTAGTGATCACTCCATAGAGATCTATAATACTGGAGTCACCTCCCCCTAGTGACCACTCCATAGAGATCTATAATACTGGAGTCACCTCCCCCTAGTGACCACTCCTTAGAGATGTATAATACTGGAGTCACCGCCCCCTAGTGATCACTCCATAGAGATGTATAATACTGGAGTCACCGCCCCCTAGTGATCACTCCATAGAGATGTATAATACTGGAGTCATCGCCCCCTAGTGACCACTCCATAGAGATCTATAATACTGGAGTCACCGCCCCCTAGTGATCACTCCATAGAGATGTATAATACTGGAGTCACCGCCCCCTAGTGACCACTCCATAGAAATGTATAATACTGGAGTCACCGCCCCCTAGTGATCACTCCATAGAGATGTATAATACTGGAGTCACTGCCCCCTAGTGACCACTCCATAGAAATGTATAATACTGGAGTCACCGCCCCCTAGTGACCACTCCATAGAGATGTATAATACTGGAGTCACCGCCCCCTAGTGACCACTCCATAGAAATGTATAATACTGGAGTCACCACCCCCTAGTGACCACTCCATAGAGATGTATAATAGTGGAGTCACCGCCCCCTAGTGACCACTCCTTAGAGATGTATAATACTGGAGTCACCACCCCCTAGTGACCAGTCCATAGAGATCTATAATACTGGAGTAACCTCCCCCTAGTGACCACTCCATAGAGATGTATAATACTGGAGTCACCGCCCCGTAGTGATCACTCCATAGAGATGTGTAAAACTGGAGTCACCGCCCCTTAGTGACCACTCCATAGAGATCTATAATACTGGAGTCACCACCCCCTAGTGACCACTCCATAGAGATGTATAATACTGGAGTCACCGCCCCCTAGTGACCACTCCATAGAAATGTATAATACTGGAGTCACCGCCCCCTAGTGACCACTCCATGGAAATGTATAATACTGGAGTCACCGCCCCCTAGTGACTACTCCTTAGAGATGTATAATACTGGAGTCACCGCCCCCTAGTAACCACTCCATAGAGCTCTATAATACTGGAGTCACTGCCCCCTAGTGACCACTCCATAGAAATGTATAATACTGGAGTCACCGCCCCCTAGTGATCACTCCATAGAAATGTATAATACTGGAGTCACCGCCCCCTAGTGACCACTCCATAGTGATGTATAATAATGGAGTCACCGCCCCCTAGTGACCACTCCATAGTGATGTATAATATTGGAGTCACCGCCCCCTAGTGACCACTCCATAGAGATGTATAATAACGGAGTCACCGCCCCCTAGTGATCACTCCATAGAGATGTGTAATACTGGAGTCACCGCCCCCTAGTGATCACTCCATAGAGATGTGTAATACTGGAGTCACCGCCCCCTAGTGATCACTCCATAGAGATGTATAATACTGGAGTCACCGCCCCCTAGTGACCACTCCTTAGAGATGTATAATACTGGAGTCACTGCCCCCTAGTGACCACTCCATAGAAATCTATAATACTGGAGTCACTGCCCCCTAGTGACCACTCCATAGAAATGTATAATACTGGAGTCACCACCCCCTAGTGACCACTCCTTTGAGATGTATAATACTGGAGTCACCGCCCCCCAGTGTCCACTCCATAGAGATGTATAATACTGGAGTCACCAACCCCTAGTGACCACTCCATAGAGATCTATAATACTGGAGTCACCGCCCCCTAGTGATCACTCCATAGAGATGTGTAAAACTGGAGTCACCACCCCCTAGTGACCACTCCATAGAGCTCTATAATACTGGAGTCACTGCCCCCTAGTGACCACTCCATAGAGCTCTATAATACTGGAGTCACCGCCCCCTAGTGACACCTCCATAGAAATGTATAATATTGGAGTCACCGCTCCCTAGTGACCACTCCATACAGATGTTTAGTACTGGAGTAACCGCCCCCTAGTGACCACTCCATAGAGATCTATAATACTGGAGTCACCGCCCCCTAGTGACCACTCCATAGAGATATATAATACTGGAGTCACCGCCCCCTAGTGATCACTCCATAGAGATGTATAATACTGGAGTCTCCGCCCCCTAGTGACCACTCCATACAGATGTATAATAATTGAGTCACCGCCCCCTAGTGACCACTCCATAGAAATGTATAATACTGGAGTCACCGCCCCCTAGTGATCACTCCATAGAGATGTATAATACTGGAGTCACCTCCCCCTAGTGATCACTCCATAGAGATGTATAATACTGGAGTCACCGCCCCCTAGTGATCACTCCATAGAAATATATTATACTGGAATCACCGCCCCCTAGTGACCACTCCATAGAGATGTGTAATACTGGAGTCACCGCCCCCTAGTGATCACTCCATAGAGATCTATAATACTGGAGTCACCGCCCCCTAGTGACCACTCCATAGAGATGTATAATACTGGAGTCACCGCCCCCTAGTGATCACTCCATAGAAATATATAATACTGGAGTCACTGCCCCCTAGTGATCACTCCATAGAGATGTAAAATACTGGAGTCACAGCCCCCTAGTGACCATTCCATAGAGATCTATAATACTGGAGTCACCGCCCCCTAGTGACCACTCCATACAGATGTATAATAATTGAGTCACCGCCCCCTAGTGACCACTCCATAAAGATGTATAATACTGGAGTCTCCGCCCCCTAGTGATCACTCCATAGAGATGTATAATACTGGAGTCACCGCCCCCTAGTGACCACTCCATAGAGATGTATAATACTGGAGTCTCCGCCCCCTAGTGATCACTCCATAGAGATCTATAATACTGGAGTCACCGCCCCCTAGTGACCACTCCATAGAGATGTTTAATACTGGAGTCACCGCCCCCTAGTGACCACTCCATGGAAATTTATAATACTGGAGTCTCCTCCCCCTAGTGACCATTCCATAGAGATCTATAATACTGTAGTCACCGCCCCCTAGTGATCATTCCATATAGATCTATAATACTGGAGTCACCGCCCCCTTGTGACCACTCCATAGAGATGTATAATACTGTAGTCACCGCCCCCTAGTGAACACTCCATAGAAATGTATAATACTGGAGTCACCGCCCCCTAGTGATCACTCCATAGAAATGTATAATACTGGAGTCACCGCCCCCTAGTGACCACTCCATAGAGATGTATAATACTGGAGTCACCGCCCCCTAGTGACCACTCCATAGAGATCTATAATACTGTAGTCACCGCCCCCTAGTGACCACTCCATACAGATGTATAATACTGAAGTCACTGCCCCCTAGTGACCACTCCATAGAAATGTATAATACTGGAGTCACCGCCCCCTAGTGATCACTCCATATAGATCTATAATACTGGAGTCACTGCCCCCTAGTGACCACTCCATAGAGATGTATAATACTGAAGTCACTGCCCCCTAGTGACCACTCCATAGAAATGTATAATACTGGAGTCACCGCCCCCTAGTGACCACTCCATAGAGCTCTATAATACTGGAGTCACCGCCCCCTAGTGACCACTCCTTAGAAATGTATAATACTGGAGTCACCGCCCCCTAGTGACCACTCCTTAGAGATGTATAATACTGGAGTCACCGCCCCCTAGTGATCACTCCATAGAAATGTATAATACTGGAGTCACCGCCCCCTAGTGACCACTCCATAGAAATGTATAATACTGGAGTCACCGCCCCCTAGTGATCACTCCATAGAGATGTATAATAATGGAATCACCGCCCCCTAGTGACCACTCCATAGAGATGTATAATACTGGAGTCACTGCCCCCTAGTGACCACTCCATAGAGATGTATAATACTGGAGTCTCCGCCCCCTAGTGATCACTCCATAGAGATGTATAATACTGGAGTCACCGCCCCCTAGTGACCACTCCTTAGAGATGTATAATACTGGAGTCACCGCCCCCTAGTGACCACTCCTTAGAGATGTATAATAATGGAGTCACCGCCCCCTAGTGACCACTCCATAGAGATCTATAATTCTGGAGTCTCCTCCCCCTAGTGACCACTCCTTAGAAATGTATAATACTGGAGTCACTGCCCCCTAGTGACCACTCCTTAGAGATGTATAATACTGGAGTCACCGCCCCCTAGTGACCACTCCATAGAAATGTATAATACTGGAGTCACCGCCCCCTAGTGACCACTCCATAGAAATGTATAATACTGGAGTCACCGCCCCCTAGTGACCACTCCATGGAGATGTATAATACTGGAGTCACCGCCCCCTAGTGATCACTCCATAGAGATGTGTAAAACTGGAGTCACCGCCCCTTAGTGACCACTCCATAGAAATGTATAATTCTGGAGTAACCGCCCCCTAGTGATCACTCCATAGAGATGTGTAATACTGGAGTCACCTCCCCCTAGTGACCACTCCATAGAGCTCTATAATACTGGAGTCACTGCCCCCTAGTGACCACTCCATAGAGCTCTATAATACTGGAGTCACCGCCCCCTAGTGACACCTCCATAGAAATGTATAATATTGGAGTCACCGCTCCCTAGTGACCACTCCATACAGATGTTTAGTACTGGAGTAACCGCCCCCTAGTGACCACTCCATAGAGATCTATAATACTGGAGTCACCGCCCCCTAGTGACCACTCCATAGAGATGTATAATACTGGAGTCACCGCCCCTAGTGACCACTCCATAGAGATATATAATACTGGAGTCACCGCCCCCTAGTGATCACTCCATAGAGATGTATAATACTGGAGTCACCGCCCCCTAGTGACCACTCCATAGTGATGTATAATACTGGAGTCACCGCCCCCTAGTGACCACTCCATAGAGATGTATAATACTGGAGTCACCGCCCCTAGTGACCACTCCATAGAGATGTATAATACTGGAGTCACCGCCCCCTAGTGACCACTCCATAGAGATGTATAATACTGGAGTCACCGCCCCCTAGTGATCACTCCATAGAGATGTATAATACTGGAGTCACCTCCCCCTAGTGATCACTCCATAGAGATGTATAATACTGGAGTCACCGCCCCCTAGTGATCACTCCATAGAAATATATTATACTGGAATCACCGCCCCCTAGTGACCACTCCATAGAGATGTGTAATACTGGAGTCACCGCCCCCTAGTGATCACTCCATAGAGATCTATAATACTGGAGTCACCGCCCCCTAGTGACCACTCCATAGAGATGTATAATACTGGAGTCACCGCCCCCTAGTGATCACTCCATAGAAATATATAATACTGGAGTCACCTCCCCCTAGTGATCACTCCATAGAGATGTATAATACTGGAGTCACAGCCCCCTAGTGACCATTCCATAGAGATCTATAATACTGGAGTCACCGCCCCCTAGTGACCACTCCATGGAGATGTATAATACTGGAGTCACCACCACCTAGTGACCACTCCATAGTGATGTATAATAATGGAGTCACCGCCCCCTAGTGACCACTCCATACAGATGTATAATAATTGAGTCACCGCCCCCTAGTGACCACTCCATAAAGATGTATAATACTGGAGTCTCCGCCCCCTAGTGATCACTCCATAGAGATGTATAATACTGGAGTCACCGCCCCCTAGTGACCACTCCATAGAGATGTATAATACTGGAGTCTCCGCCCCCTAGTGATCACTCCATAGAGATCTATAATACTGGAGTCACCGCCCCCTAGTGACCACTCCATAGAGATGTATAATACTGGAGTCACCGCCCCCTAGTGACCACTCCATGGAAATTTATAATACTGGAGTCTCCTCCCCCTAGTGACCATTCCATAGAGATCTATAATACTGTAGTCACCGCCCCCTAGTGATCATTCCATATAGATCTATAATACTGGAGTCACCGCCCCCTAGTGACCACTCCATAGAAATATATTATACTGGAATCACCGCCCCCTAGTGACCACTCCATAGAGATGTGTAATACTGGAGTCACCGCCCCCTAGTGATCACTCCATAGAGATGTATAATACTGGAGTCACCGCCCCCTAGTGACCACTCCATAGAGATGTATAATACTGGAGTCACCGCCCCCTAGTGATCACTCCATAGAAATATATAATACTGGAGTCACCGCCCCCTAGTGACCACTCCATAGAGATGTGTAATACTGGAGTCACCGCCCCCTAGTGACCACTCTATAGAGATGTATAATACTGGAGTCACCGCCCCCTAGTGACCACTCCATAGAGATGTGTAATACTGGAGTCACCGCCCCCTAGTGATCACTCCATAGAGATCTATAATACTGGAGTCACCGCCCCCTAGTGACCATTCCATAGAGATCTATAATACTGGAGTCACCGCCCCCTAGTGACCACTCCATGGAGATGTATAATACTGGAGTCACCGCCCCCTAGTGACCACTCCATAGTGATGTATAATAATGGAGTCACCGCCCCCTAGTGACCACTCCATAGTGATGTATAATAATGGAGTCACCGCCCCCTAGTGACCACTCCATAAAGATGTATAATACTGGAGTCACCGCCCCCTAGTGACCACTCCATAGAGATGTATAATACTGGAGTCTCCGCCCCCTAGTGATCACTCCATAGAGATGTATAATACTGGAGTCACCGCCCCCTAGTGACCACTCCATAGAGATGTATAATACTGGAGTCTCCGCCCCCTAGTGATCACTCCATAGAGATCTATAATACTGGAGTCACCGCCCCCTAGTGACCACTCCATAGAAATGTATAATACTGGAGTCACCGCCCCCTAGTGACCACTCCATAGAGATCTATAATACTGGAGTCACCGCCCCCTAGTGACCACTCCATAGAGATGTATAATACTGGAGTCACCGCCCCCTAGTGACCACTCCATGGAAATGTATAATACTGGAGTCTCCTCACCCTAGTGACCATTCCATAGAGATGTATAATACTGTAGTCACCGCCCCCTAGTGATCATTCCATATAGATCTATAATACTGGAGTCACCGCCCCCTAGTGACCACTCCATAGAGATGTATAATACTGTAGTCACCGCCCCCTAGTGAACACTCCATAGAAATGTATAATACTGGAGTCACCGCCCCCTAGTGATCACTCCATATAGATCTATAATACTGGAGTCACCGCCCCCTAGTGATCACTCCATAGAGATGTATAATACTGGAGTCACCGCCCCCTAGTGACCACTCCATACAGATGTATAATACTGAAGTCACTGCCCCCTAGTGACCACTCCATAGAAATGTATAATACTGGAGTCACCGCCCCCTAGTGACCACTCCATAGAAATGTATACTACTGGAGTCACTGCCCCCTAGTGACCACTCCATAGAGATGTATAATACTGAAGTCACTGCCCCCTAGTGACCACTCCATAGAAATGTATAATACTGGAGTCACCGCCCCCTAGTGACCACTCCATAGAGCTCTATAATACTGGAGTCACCGCCCCCTAGTGACCACTCCTTAGAAATGTATAATACTGGAGTCACCGCCCCCTAGTGACCACTCCTTAGAGATGTATAATACTGGAGTCACCGCCCCCTAGTGATCACTCCATAGAAATGTATAATACTGGAGTCACCGCCCCCTAGTGACCACACCATAGAAATGTATAATACTGGAGTCACCGCCCCCTAGTGATCACTCCATAGAGATGTATAATAATGGAATCACCGCCCCCTAGTGACCACTCCATAGAGATGTATAATACTGGAGTCACTGCCCCCTAGTGACCACTCCATAGAGATCTATAATTCTGGAGTCTCTGCCCCCTAGTGATCACTCCATAGAAATGTATAATACTGGAGTCACCGCCCCCTAGTGACCACTCCATAGAAATGTATAATACTGGAGTCACCGCCCCCTAGTGACCACTCCATGGAGATGTATAATACTGGAGTCACCACCCCCTAGTGACCACTCCATAGAGATGTATAATACTGGAGTCTCCGCCCCCTAGTGATCACTCCATAGAGATGTATAATAATGGAATCACCGCCCCCTAGTGACCACTCCATAGAGATGTATAATACTGGAGTCACCGCCCCCTAGTGACCACTCCATAGAGATGTATAATACTGGAGTCTCCGCCCCCTAGTGATCACTCCATAGAGATGTATAATACTGTACTCACCGCCCCCTAGTGATCACTCCATATAGATCTATAATACTGGAGTCACCGCCCCCTAGTGACCACTCCATAGAAATGTATAATACTGGAGTCATCGCCCCCTAGTGACCACTCCATAGAGATGTATAATACTGGAGTCACCTCCCCCTAGTGATCACTCCATAGAGATCTATAATACTGGAGTCACCACCCCCTAGTGACCACTCCATAGAGATCTATAATACTGGAGTCACCGCCCCCTAGTGACCACTCCATAGAGATCTATAATACTGGAGTCACCACCCCCTAGTGATCACTCCATAGAGATCTATAATACTGGAGTCACCTCCCCCTAGTGATCACTCCATAGAGATGTATACAAATGAAGTCACCGCCCCCTAGTGATCACTCCATAGAGATGTATAATACTGGAGTCACCGCCCCCTAGTGACCACTCCATAGAGATCTATAATACTGGAGTCACCGCCCCCTAGTGACCCCTCCATAGAGATATATAATACTGGAGTCACCTCCCCCTAGTGACCACTCCATAGAGATGTATAATACTGGAGTCACCGCCCCCTAGTGACCACTCCATAGATATGTATAATACTGGAGTCACCGCCCCCTAGTGATCACTCCATAGAGATCTATAATACTGGAGTCACCGCCCCCTAGTGATCACTCCATAGAGATCTATAATACTGGAGTCACCGCCCCCTAGTGATCACTCCATAGAGATGTATAATACTGGAGTCACCGCCCCCTAGTGACCACTCCATAGAGATCTATAATACTGTAGTCACCGCCCCCTAGTGACCACTCCATAGAGATGTATAATACTGGAGTCACCGCCCCCTAGTGACCACTCCATAGAGATGTATAATACTGGAGTCACCGCCCCCTAGTGACCACTCCATAGAGATGTATAATACTGGAGTCACTGCCCCCTAGTGACCACTCCATAGAGATCTATAATACTGGAGTCACCACCCCCTAGTGATCACTCCATATAGATCTATAATACTGGAGTCACCTCCCCCTAGTGACCACTCCATAGAGATGTATAATACTGGAGTCACTGCCCCCTAGTGACCACTCCATAGAGATCTATAATACTGGAGTCACCGCCCCCTAGTGATCACTCCATAGAGATGTATAATACTGGAGTCACCGCCCCCTAGTGACCACTCCATAGAGATCTATAATACTGTAGTCACCGCCCCCTAGTGACCACTCCATAGAGATGTATAATACTGGAGTCACCGCCCCCTAGTGACCACTCCATAGAGATGTATAATACTGGAGTCACCGCCCCCTAGTGACCACTCCATAGAGATGTATAATACTGGAGTCACTGCCCCCTAGTGACCACTCCATAGAGATCTATAATACTGGAGTCACCACCCCCTAGTGATCACTCCATATAGATCTATAATACTGGAGTCACCTCCCCCTAGTGACCACTCCATAGAGATGTATAATACTGGAGTCACTGCCCCCTAGTGACCACTCCATAGAGATCTATAATACTGGAGTCACCGCCCCCTAGTGACCACTCCATAGAAATGTATAATACTGGAGTCATCGCCCCCTAGTGATCACTCCATATAGATCTATAATACTGGAGTCACCTCCCCCTAGTGACCACTCCTTAGAGATGTATAATACTGGAGTCACCGCCCCCTAGTGACCACTCCATAGAGATCTATAATACTGGAGTCACCGCCCCCTAGTGACCACTCCATAGAGATCTATAATACTGGAGTCACCGCCCCCTAGTGACCACTCCATAGAGATGTATAATACTGGAGTCACCGCCCCCTAGTGGTCATTTGCCCACACATTTCACCACACTGCACCCTCCCCAAACTACCCCCCTACACTGCACCTTCCCCAAACTACCCCCCTACACTGCACCCTCCCCAAACTACCCCCCTACACTGCACCCTCCCCAAACTACCCCCCTACACTGCACCTTCCCCAAACTACACCCCTACACTGCACCCTCCCAAAACTACCCCACTACACTGCACCCTCCCCAAACTACCCCCCTTCACTGCACCCTCCCCAACCTACCCCACTACACTGCACCCTCCCCAAACTACCCCCCTTCACTGCACCCTCCCCAACCTACCCCCCTACACTGCACCCTCCCCAACCTACCCCCCTACACTGCACCCTCCCCAAACTACCCCCCTTCACTGCACCCTCCCCAAACTACCCCCCTACACTGCACCTTCCCCAAACTACCCCCCTACACTGCACCCTCCCCAAACTACCCCCCTTCACTGCACCCTCCCCAAACTACCCCCCTACACTGCACCCTCCCCAAACTACCCCCCTACACTGCACCCTCCCCAACCTACCCCCCTACACTGCACCGTCCCCAACCTACCCCCCTACACTGCACCCTCCCCAAACTACCCCCCTTCACTGCACCCTCCCCAACCTACCCCCTACACTGCACCTTCCCCAAACTACCCCCCTACACTGCACCCTCCCCAAACTACCCCCCTTCACTGCACCCTCCCCAACCTACCCCCCTACACTGTACCTTCCCCAAACTACCCCCCCTACACTGCACCCTCCCCAACCTACCCCCCTACACTGCACCCTCCCCAACCTACCCCCCTACACTGCACCTTCCCCAAACTACCCCCCCTACACTGCACCTTCCCCAACCTACCCCCCTATACTGCACCTTCCCCAAACTACCCCCCCTACACTGCACCCTCCCCAAACTACCCCCCTTCACTGCACCCTCCCCAACCTACCCCCCTACACTGCACCTTCCCCAAACTACCCCCCTACACTGCACCCTCCCCAAACTACCCCCCTACACTGCACCTTCCCCAAACTACCCCCCTACACTGCACCCTCCCCAAACTACCCCCCTTCACTGCACCCTCCCCAACCTACCCCCCTACACTGCACCTTCCCCAAACTACCCCCCTACACTGCACCCTCCCCAAACTACCCCCCTTCACTGCACCCTCCCCAACCTACCCCCTACACTGCACCCTCCCCAAACTACCCCCCTTCACTGCACCCTCCCCAACCTACCCCCCTACACTGCACCCTCCCCAAACTACCCCCCTTCACTGCACCCTCCCCAACCTACCCCCCTACACTGCACCCTCCCCAAACTACCCCCCTTCACTGCACCCTCCCCAACCTACCCCCCTACACTGCAACTTCCACAAACTACCCCCCTTCACTGCACCCTCCCCAAACTACCCCCCTTCACTGCACCCTCCCCAACCTACCCCCCTACACTGCACCCTCCCCAAACTACCCCCCTACACTGCACCCTCCCCAGACTAACCTCCCTTCACAATTCACTAAACTATATCATACTGTACTATTAGTATTTTGTTGGGAGGGGGAGGGGAGATTTCACAATGATGGAGGACAGAAGTTTCATCATCATTAATATTTCCTGACAATCCGCAAACCAGGAACTCCAAAAACTCCATTTATAGTATATGGAGCTTCTCCCCCCACCCCCCCATCCCCCCTCCATCCCCCCCTCCATCCCGGGGCAGAATTCCTCTATATGGAGGACACAGAATACCAAATATAGTCTGAGCATTCCTCCCCTCCCCCTCTGTGTCTGCGACTCACCATTCCACCACATATTTCTGTATCGCCAACATAGAGCAGAGCTGTGTACAGAGAACACCGAGGAGCTTACACTCTATTGTCCCCTCCCCCACAGTCACACACTATTATTCTACATATACCATATACGGGGGGGGGGGGATAACGATCGTCTCCCCTGCAGATTGTGTAAGTTTTGCCCCCTTACATAGAAATGAAGGGTCTATAATTTTTATCATAGGTGTATTTTATATGATAGAGACAGAATATCAACCAAAAATCCAGAAAAATCACACAATACAAATGTTATAAATGGAGTAAAATAAGTATTTGATCCCCAACCATCAATAATAGACTGGATACAGTAGGGGCTCATGGGGGGAGGGGGGGGGTTGCCACCTTTTCTTCAAGCCCAACCAGAAGATTTTAGGGGCCTGGGACCCCTTTGGGTGCCTCAAGGAGAGTAGTAAGGCGATGCGCATAGCGTGCCGCAGTGAATGGTGGGTGTGGCCAGATTACTCTTCCTGACATCATCACCCTGCCCCCCAGTCCGCCTGAAACCTGGACACCTATTTCAAAACCCGGACTGTCAGGGTGAATCCCGTACAGATGGAGACCCTACATGTGGTACACAGATTAGTCCTGTCAATGTAAGAAGGAGCTCCATGGAAGATTTCTCCTCATGGGGTGAGGATGGTCATGAGAAAAGTGAGGGATCCGCCCAGAACTACATGGGAGGAGCTTGTGAAGGATCTACAGTCACACACCATCCCTACAGTCACATCATCATCCCTACAGTCACATCATCCCTACAGTCACATCATCATCCCTACAGTCACATCATCATCCCTACAGTCACATCATCATCCCTACAGTCACATCATCCCTACAGTCACACATCATCCCTACAGTCACATCATCATCCCTACAGTCACATCATCCCTACAGTCACACATCATCCCTACAGTCACACCATCCCTACAGTCACATCATCCCTACAGTCACATCATCCCTACAGTCACACATCATCCCTACAGTCACACATCATCCCTACAGTCACATCATCCCTACAGTCACATCATCCCTACAGTCACACATCATCCCTACAGTCACACCATCCCTACAGTCACACATCATCCCTACAGTCACATCATCATCCCTACAGTCACATCATCCCTACAGTCACATCATCCCTACAGTCACATCATCCCTACAGTCACATCATCCCTACAGTCACATCATCCCTACAGTCACATCATCATCCCTACAGTCACATCATCATCCCTACAGTCACATCATCATCCCTACAGTCACATCATCCCTACAGTCACACATCATCCCTACAGTCACATCATCATCCCTACAGTCACATCATCCCTACAGTCACACATCATCCCTACAGTCACACCATCCCTACAGTCACATCATCCCTACAGTCACATCATCCCTACAGTCACACATCATCCCTACAGTCACACATCATCCCTACAGTCACATCATCCCTACAGTCACATCATCCCTACAGTCACACATCATCCCTACAGTCACACCATCCCTACAGTCACACATCATCCCTACAGTCACATCATCATCCCTACAGTCACATCATCCCTACAGTCACATCATCCCTACAGTCACATCATCCCTACAGTCACATCATCCCTACAGTCACATCATCCCTACAGTCACATCATCATCCCTACAGTCACAACATCCCTACAGTCACATCATCATCCCTACAGTCACATCATCCCTACAGTCACACATCATCCCTACAGTCACATCATCATCCCTACAGTCACATCATCATCCCTACAGTCACACATCATCCCTACAGTCACACACCATTCCTACAGTCACACCCCATCCCTACAGTCACATCATCCCTACAGTCACATCATCCCTACAGTCACACATCATCCCTACAGTCACATCATCCCTACAGTCACATCATCCCTACAGTCACACATCATCCCTACAGTCACATCATCATCCCTACAGTCACACATCATCCCTACAGTCACACATCATCCCTACAGTCACATCATCCCTACATTCACATCATCCCTACAGTCACATCATCATCCCTACAGTCACATCATCATCCCTACAGTCACATCATCCCTACAGTCACACACCATTCCTACAGTCACACCCCATCCCTACAGTCACATCATCCCTACAGTCACATCATCCCTACAGTCACATCATCCCTACAGTCACATCATCCCTACAGTCACACATCATCCCTACAGTCACATCATCCCTACAGTCACACATCATCCCTACAGTCACACATCATCCCTACAGTCACACATCATCCCTACAGTCACATCATCCCTACAGTCACATCATCCCTACAGTCACATCATCATCCCTACAGTCACACATCATCCCTACAGTCACACATCCTCCCTACAGTCACATCATCCCTACAGTCACATCATCCCTACAGTCACATCATCCCTACAGTCACACATCATCCCTACAGTCACACACCATCCCTACAGTCACATCATCCCTACAGTCACACATCATCCCTACAGTCACATCATCCCTACAGTCACACATCATCCCTACAGTCACATCATCCCTACAGTCACATCATCCCTACAGTCACACATCATCCCTACAGTCACATCATCATCCCTACAGTCACACACCATCCCTACATTCACACATCATCCCTACAGTCACATCATCCCTACAGTCACACATCATCCCTACAGTCACATCATCCCTACAGTCACATCATCCCTACAGTCACATCATCCCTACAGTCACACACCATCCCTACAGTCACATCATCCCTACAGTCACACACCATCCCTACAGTCACACACCATCCCTACAGTCACATCATCCCTGCAGTCACACATCATCCCTACAGTCACATCATCCCTACAGTCACATCATCCCTACAGTCACATCATCCCTACAGTCACATCATCCCTACAGTCACACACCATCCCTACAGTCACACATCATCCCTACAGTCACATCATCCCTACAGTCACACCATCCCTACAGTCACACACCATCCCTACAGTCACATCATCCCTACAGTCACATCATCCCTACAGTCACATCATCCCTACAGTCACATCATCCCTACAGTCACACATCATCCCTACAGTCACATCATCATCCCTACAGTCACATCATCCCTACAGTCACACACCATCCCTACAGTCACACATCATCCCTACAGTCACACATCATCCCTACAGTCACATCATCCCTACAGTCACACATCATCCCTACAGTCACACACCATCCCTACAGTCACACATCATCCCTACAGTCACACATCATCCCTACAGTCACATATCATCCCTACAGTCACACCATCCCTACAGTCACATCATCCCTACAATCACACACCATCCCTACAGTCACACATCATCCCTACAGTCACACATCATCCCTACAGTCACACATCATCCCTACAGTCACATCATCCCTACAGTCACACATCATCCCTACAGTCACACATCATCCCTACAGTCACACATCATCCCTACAGTCACATCATCCCTACAGTCACATCATCCCTACAGTCACATCACCCCTACAGTCACATCATCCCTACAGTCACAGATCATCCCTACAGTCACACATCATCCCTACAGTCACACACCATCCCTACAGTCACACATCATCCCTACAGTCACACACCATCCCTACAGTCACATCATCCCTACAGTCACATCATCATCCCTACAGTCACATCATCCCTACAGTCACACATCATCCCTACAGTCACATCATCATCCCTACAGTCACATCATCATCCCTACAGTCACACATCATCCCTACAGTCACACACCATTCCTACAGTCACACCCCATCCCTACAGTCACATCATCCCTACAGTCACATCATCCCTACAGTCACACATCATCCCTACAGTCACATCATCCCTACAGTCACATCATCCCTACAGTCACACACCATCCCTACAGTCACATCATCCCTACAGTCACATCATCATCCCTACAGTCACATCATCCCTACAGTCACATCATCATCCCTACAGTCACATCATCATCCCTACAGTCACACATCATCCCTACAGTCACACACCATTCCTACAGTCACACCCCATCCCTACAGTCACATCATCCCTACAGTCACATCATCCCTACAGTCACACATCATCCCTACAGTCACATCATCCCTACAGTCACATCATCCCTACAGTCACACATCATCCCTACAGTCACATCATCATCCCTACAGTCACATCATCATCCCTACAGTCACATCATCATCCCTACAGTCACATCATCCCTACAGTCACACACCATTCCTACAGTCACACCCCATCCCTACAGTCACATCATCCCTACAGTCACATCATCCCTACAGTCACATCATCCCTACAGTCACATCATCCCTACAGTCACACATCATCCCTACAGTCACATCATCCCTACAGTCACACATCATCCCTACAGTCACACATCATCCCTACAGTCACATCATCCCTACAGTCACATCATCCCTACAGTCACATCATCCCTACAGTCACACATCATCCCTACAGTCACACACCATCCCTACAGTCACATCATCCCTACAGTCACACATCATCCCTACAGTCACATCATCCCTACAGTCACACATCATCCCTACAGTCACATCATCCCTACAGTCACATCATCCCTACAGTCACACATCATCCCTACAGTCACATCATCATCCCTACAGTCACACCCCATCCCTACAGTCACACATCATCCCTACAGTCACATCATTCCTACAGTCACACATCATCCCTACAGTCACATCATCCCTACAGTCACATCATCCCTACAGTCACATCATCCCTACAGTCACACACCATCCCTACAGTCACATCATCCCTACAGTCACACACCATCCCTACAGTCACACACCATCCCTACAGTCACATCATCCCTGCAGTCACACATCATCCCTACAGTCACATCATCCCTACAGTCACATCATCATCCCTACAGTCACATCATCCCTACAGTCACACATCATCCCTACAGTCACACATCATCCCTACAGTCACATCATCCCTACAGTCACACCATCCCTACAGTCACACCATCCCTACAGTCACACATCATCCCTACAGTCACATCATCCCTACAGTCACACCATCCCTACAGTCACACACCATCCCTACAGTCACATCATCCCTACAGTCACATCATCCCTACAGTCACACATCATCCCTACAGTCACATCATCCCTACAGTCACAGATCATCCCTACAGTCACACATCATCCCTACAGTCACACACCATCCCTACAGTCACACATCATCCCTACAGTCACACATCATCCCTACAGTCACATCATCCCTACAGTCACATCATCCCTACAGTCACATCATCCCTACAGTCACACATCATCCCTACAGTCACATCATCATCCCTACAGTCACACCATCCCTACAGTCACACCATCCCTACAGTCACACACCATCCCTACAGTCACATCATCCCTACAGTCACATCATCCCTACAGTCACATCATCCCTACAGTCACACATCATCCCTACAGTCACACACCATCCCTACAGTCACACATCATCCCTACAGTCACATCATCCCTACAGTCACATCATCATCCCTACAGTCACATCATCCCTACAGTCACACCATCCCTACAGTCACACACCATCCCTACAGTCACATCATCCCTACAGTCACATCATCCCTACAGTCACATCATCCCTACAGTCACAGATCATCCCTACAGTCACACATCATCCCTACAGTCACACACCATCCCTACAGTCACACATCATCCCTACAGTCACACATCATCCCTACAGTCACACATCATCCCTACAGTCACATCATCCCTACAGTCACATCATCCCTACAGTCACACACCATCCCTACAGTCACACATCATCCCTACAGTCACACATCATCCCTACAGTCACACCATCCCTACAGTCACACACCATCCCTACAGTCACATCATCCCTACAGTCACATCATCCCTACAGTCACATCATCCCTACAGTCACATCATCCCTACAGTCACAGATCATCCCTACAGTCACACATCATCCCTACAGTCACACACCATCCCTACAGTCACACATCATCCCTACAGTCACACATCATCCCTACAGTCACACATCATCCCTACAGTCACATCATCCCTACAGTCACATCATCCCTACAGTCACACACCATCCCTACAGTCACACATCATCCCTACAGTCACACATCATCCCTACAGTCAAATCATCATCCCTACAGTCACATCATCCCTACAGTCACATCATCCCTACAGTCACATCATCCCTACAGTCACACATCATCCCTACAGTCACACATCATCCCTACAGTCAAATCATCATCCCTACAGTCACATCATCCCTACAGTCACACATCATCCCTACAGTCACACATCATCCCTACAGTCACACATCATCCCTACAGTCACACACCATCCCTACAGTCACACCATCCCTACAGTCACACACCATCCCTACAGTCACACATCATCCCTACAGTCACACATCATCCCTACAGTCACACCCCATCCCTACAGTCACACATCATCCCTACAGTCACATCATCCCTACAGTCACATCAACCCTACAGTCACATACCATCCCTACAGTCACATCATCCCTACAGTCACATCATCCCTACAGTCACACATCATCCCTACAGTCACATCATCCCTACAGTCACACATCATCCCTACAGTCACATCATCCCTACAGTCACACATCATCCCTACAGTCACATCATCCCTACAGTCACACATCATCCCTACGGTCACATCATCCCTACAGTCACACATCATCCCTACAGTCACACATCATCCCTACAGTCACATCATCCCTACAGTCACACATCAACCCTACAGTCACATCATCCCTACAGTCACATCATCCCTACAGTCACACCATCCCTACAGTCACACATCATCCCTACAGTCACATCATCCCTACAGTCACATCATCCCTACAGTCACACATCATCCCTACAGTCACATCATCCCTACAGTCACACATCATCCCTACAGTCACATCATCCCTACAGTCACATCATCCCTACAGTCACACATCATCCCTACAGTCACACATCATCCCTACAGTCACATCATCCCTACAGTCACATCATCATCCCTACAGTCACATCATCCCTACAGTCACATCATCCCTACAGTCACACATCATCCCTACAGTCACACATCATCCCTACAGTCACATCATCCCTACAGTCACACATCATCCCTACAGTCACCCATCATCCCTACAGTCACACCATCCCTACAGTCACATCATCATCCCTACAGTCACACATCATCCCTACAGTCACACATCATCCCTACAGTCACATCATCCCTACAGTCACACATCATCCCTACAGTCACATCATCCCTACAGTCACACCATCCCTACAGTCACACATCATCCCTACAGTCACATCATCCCTACAGTCACATCATCCCTACAGTCACACATCATCCCTACAGTCACACATCATCCCTACAGTCACACATCATCCCTACAGTCACATCATCATCCCTACAGTCACATCATCCCTACAGTCACATCATCCCTACAGTCACACATCATCCCTACAGTCACATCATCCCTACAGTCACACCATCCCTACAGTCACACATCATCCCTACAGTCACATCATCCCTACAGTCACACATCATCCCTACAGTCACACACCATCCCTACAGTCACACATCATCCCTACAGTCACACATCATCCCTACAGTCACATCATCCCTACAGTCACATCATCCCTACAGTCACACACCATCCCTACAGTCACACATCATCCCTACAGTCACACATCATCCCTACAGTCACACATCATCCCTACAGTCACATCATCCCTACAGTCACACATCATCCCTACAGTCAACATCATCCCTACAGTCACACATCATCCCTACAGTCACACATCATCCCTACAGTCACACATCATCCCTACAGTCACCATCATCCCTACAGTCACACATCATCCCTACAGTCACACTCATCCCTACAGTCACACACCATCCCTACAGTCACATCATCCCTACAGTCACACATCATCCTACAGTCACACATCATCCCTACAGTCACATCATCCCTACAGTCACACATCATCCCTACAGTCACATCATCCCTACAGTCACACACCATCCCTACAGTCACATCATCCCTACAGTCACATCATCCCTACAGTCACACATCATCCCTACAGTCACATCATCCCTACAGTCACACATCATCCCTACAGTCACACATCCATCCCTACAGTCACATCATCCCTACAGTCACATCATCATCCCTACAGTCACATCATCCCTACAGTCACACCCCATCCCTACAGTCACACATCATCCCTACAGTCACATCATCCCTACAGTCACACACCATCCCTACAGTCACATCATCCCTACAGTCACACACCATCCCTACAGTCACACATCATCCCTACAGTCACACAACTCATCCCTACAGTCACACACCATCCCTACAGTCACACATCCCTACAGTCACATCATCCCTACAGTCACATCATCCCTACAGTCACACA